>CM029453.1:37177421-37697421 GCA_017140165.1 Eucalyptus shirleyi | reverse complement strand
CTTCAATAATAGAGGTGTAGATTTGTATTTGGATACAAACTACTATGGTTGTGGTTATTTTCTGGATGGTTTCATTGTATTAGATATTGAGTATATTAATGCAATTGTTTGTTATTCCCTTATCACGTCTCCTAATTCATATGATAATGATGTGAATGTGTGGCATGCTAGACTTGGTCACATTGGCCAACAACGTATGAATAGGCTAGCTAAAGACGGCTTGTTGGGCAACATTGAAAAAGTCGATTTGCCCATATGTAAGCATTGCTTAGAAGGGAAAACGACAAGGAAACCATTTGGGAAAGGTAAAAGAGCTTAATTTCCTCTGTATTTAATCCATTTCGATATCTGTGGTCCAATGAATGTGAGAGGAAGGCATAGGGCTGTTTATTTCATCACATTTATTGATGATTATACTCGATTCGGATATGTCTATTTGATTTCTCATAAATCTGAAGTAATAAGTTGTTTCAAAAGGTTTATGAACCTGGTAGAGAATTAATTAGACAAGAAAATAAAAGCATTGAGATCTGATCGAGGTCGACAATATTTATCTGATGAGTTCAGAAAATTATGTGATGAAAAAGGAATAGAAAGACAGTTGTCTATTCCATATACTCCTCAACAAAATGGTGTTGTGGAGAGAAGAAACAGAACCCTATTGGAAATGGTTAGCTCAATGATGGCGCATGCTAACTTACCTATTACCTTTTGGAGTGATGCGTTGTTAACTGCTGCCTATATACTTAACCGTGTGCCTTCCAAATTAGTTACTTCCACTCCATATGAGTTATGGACAGGTAGAAAACTGGACTTAAGTTTTCTTAAGCCATGGGGTTGTGCCGCCTATACACATGAGTCTTCTCACAAATTTGGGAAATTGGGTCCCAGAGGAAAGAAGAGTATTTTCATAAGGTACTCAAAACACTCGAAAGGATATGTGTTCATAGGTGAGCAGGAAAGCGGGAGTATAACTGAGTTTGAATCACGAAATGTCACATTCTTAGAGGATCAATTTCCTAAGAATGGCGAAATAGGGGAAGATTGTTCCCTATTTGAGACCTTGGATCAGGATAATGATGTTAGTGGAGTTCGTCCAAGTGGGAGTAATATGAGAAGTGATGAATTGAATTCAACTCATTCTCAATTGCAACCACATGATGAGACGATATCATCATTACCTAATCCAAGTGGGAGCATGATGGGAAATGATGTGCAAAGTGTACAATCTTCCATACGGCGAACAAGTCGCCAAAGTATTCCCCATCGACATTTTGACATTGAAGGGGAAACTTTTATGGTTGCTCCACAAGATGAGGATGAGCCAAGAAATATTAATGAGACTCTGAATTGCCCTAGTAAGGAAAAATTGATTAATGCAATGGAAGAGGAAATGGAGTCAATGAAATCAAACCAAGTCTGGGAACTTGTTGATCTTCCAAAAGGACGCAGAGCTATTGGGAACAAGTGGGTTCTCAAAATAAAGCGAAAGGCTGATGGCTCGATTGAAAGGCATAAGGCTCGCTTTGTGGCGAAGGGGTATAATCAACAGGAAGGAATTAATTACGAAGATACGTTTTCTCCTGTAGTGAGATTTACCTCGATTCGCATTATTCTAGCAATAGTGGCAAATTTGGATCTTGAATTACATCAAATGGATGTAAAGACTGCTTTCCTCAACGGAGAATTAGAGGAAGAAATATATATGGAACAACCTTCTGGTTTCATAGTGAAAGGCCAAGAAAAAAAGGTATGTCGACTTTTGAGATCGATATATGGCCTCAAGCAGTCATCAAGACAATGGTATATACGTTTTCATAATACCATAATGGCATATGATTTTACAATGATTGATGAGGATCATTGTGTATATATCAAAAGATCCAAGGATCAATTTGTGATCATATCATTATATGTTGATGATATACTTATTGCCGGAAGCAATATGGAGTTTGTTAAGACTGTCAAGAGTTGGTTGTCTTCCAACTTTGAGATGAAGGATATGGGTGAGGCTGCATACATTCTTGGAGTTAAGATTTCAAGAGATCGTTCGAAGAGATCGTTGTCTCTTTCGTAAGAAACATATATAAATAAGGTTCTTGAATGATTTCGTATGCAAGATTGTAAACCCATAGACACTCCTATTGCAAAAGGTGAAGGATTGAGCCATAGACTGTGTCCAAGGACTCCACAAGAGAAGGAACAAATAAAACATGTTCCTTATGCTAGTGCTGTTGGGAGCTTGATGTATGCTATGATGTGTACAAGACCGATATATGTTTTGCAGTTGGAATGGTGAGTAGATATCAATCCAATCTAGGTCCAGCACATTGGAAAGCCGTCAAGAGAATACTGAGGTATCTGAAGGGAACTGCTAATTACAAGTTGAATTACCAAGGAAAGGATCTGCGACTTGAAGGCTATTCAGATGCTGATTGGGGAGGAGATTTAGATGAAAGAAAATCTACCTCTAGATTTGCTTTCTTATTGAACAATGGCGCCATATCATGGAGCAGTAAGAAGCAAACATGTATAGCCTTGTCCACGATGGAAGCTGAGTTCGTGGCGTTATCAGCAGCGGTACAAGAAGGAGTTTGGCTTAAGAAATTTTTGGATCATTTAGGTGTTAATGAGAAAGCTACAAATCCATTATTGGTTAACTAGATAGCCAAGCAGCTATAGCGTACACCAAAGATCCAAAATATCATGGCAAGACCAAACATATAGATACCTAGTATAACTTTGTGAAAGATATGGTTGCATGAAAGGATGTGAACTTACAGTACATATCTACGCAAAGAATGGTAGCAGATCCTATGACAAAGCCAATACCTAGAGATGTGTTTTGTGGTCATGTAAAATCTTTAGGATTGCGTAGAGTCTGATGTACTGAATTGTAATTTCCTTAGTTGTTCACATTTATGAAATTTTGTTTTTCATTGATTAATGCCTGTGAATCTATGTATGATCTTTATGCATCTTAATGCTCAGTGCATTATTTTAAATTGAGAAGTATGTCGGACAGATATAAAATTAGCCCACTCACACGGGTAATCACCTCTATTTACTGTGTGATAAATAGAGATGAGACTGTTTTTAAGCTTATTATCTATGTGATAATCAAGAGCTTAAGCTTAAAATACGTATGTCGCATTAACTGAGTGTTAAGATGAGGACATAATACTAAAGATGTCCGAAAGTAAAATAACCCACATATTTTACTTTATCTGTCTATGATGCCAGATGTGAGTTCTGATGAATTTTGTGATTGAGTAGATACGTGAACTCAAGTTAGACATTAGGTATGTCTGAACTATCATCTGTACGGTATTGAAAAATGTAGACATACGCTCAATGGGAAATAAGTTAATACCGTAATACGTATTTCATACTACATATGCATGAGCCGACCAATAAGAGTGGCAAAAAGTTTGATCTCAACTTTTATGACGTGTGAGACTCTTGAGGAAAATAGTTCCTCAATTTTTTAGTCCCCTCATGACTCTTACTTATTCTCAAGATTTCTATTTAGTGTTTGCTATGTTAGGGTGTTGCCAATGGTCATGAGATGATTCGATCTAATGGGGCATTTCTAGAAAAGCAAGCTGAACTGAAATTGAGAGTTTGAAGGAAAAAGGAAGATCGATTTTGGAGAATCACATTATAGTTTTGTATTCACTGGTCGACCAATTATGACTGTCTTTGTGATAATTATAATTGTGAATACAATATATATATATATATATATATATATATATATATATATATATCATGTTTAAAAGAGATCAAGAGAGATATAAATGTGATCGATCGATCTAGGGTACTGCATACTAAATCTACTCGGAGTGTGACGCGCATTATGAGCTGCTATATATTCCTAACAGATGTATAGCAACGAGCTCTCAAAGTATGCTGGTCGCACGGATTATTCACCGGTATAAATGTTGAAGAGAGGTAAAGAGAATCCTATTCGGCCCACCATGTGCGAGTGGGAGATGATAGTTTTATTTATGGAGATGGGCCTAAGTTGGCCCGTCCGCCCAAGTTGGGCCCAAAAAAGCCCGGCCCACGGGAATAGGGCCCGTGGATGGGGGAAGGTATAAAAGGAAGGAGAGAGAGAGAGATGACACCGGTTGGAAATCAGAATTAACGTACATCTTCTCGTCACCTGCACGCTCTCTCTCTCAAAAGAAGAAACAGTAAGGCAGACGGCACTTTCTTCTTCCCTTCAAGGCGTCATCGAATCGAACAGGGCCAGATTTTCTTCCTCCTATCAGCGTCAGTGTCTAATCTGTGGCTAATAAGGTACGCTCGAATCCGTGGTGTGCTTTACCATCGGTGATACGTGATTTTCCCGGGTCTCGTCTTCCACATTGATTTAGGGGTTCGATTCAGTGTCGAATCCAGTTTTCGGGGATCCATTATTCCCAACATTCAGCAAGGCCAATATCTCTCCACATACGTGAAAGTCACGCCAGATTTTTGTGGCCACCACTCGCGAGCCTGAAGTCCGAGCTGCATCTCTCGTTGCCCCGAAGTTCTTAGGCAAAACAAGTACCAAGATTTTGATGAAATAAGCCCAAGTGGTGGATTTGTCTTCTTCTGGGTGTTGTCCAGAGAAAATAAATAGTCAATGCTTCCCTGTCGAGAAGCCTTCACCATCGAGAATCCATGACGATTTGCCATCCAGCCGAGGTGCAACCTTCGACGATGATCACACGCCAAGGAGCCTCCGATGATGAAGGTCGAAAGCTCACGACGTTCGGACTTTGGCGGCTCTAACAAAGCTCCACTTAGCGATGCTTGGAGATCAACATGGAATGAGAGAAAATTTTCCAGGCGTCCTTGGCGTGCCCGAGACCTCCACTGATCCAATTATTTTGCTCTCGTTTGAATTTTTATTATTGCAGGTCTTCCTTGACCGAATCCAGTCACCGCCCCGACAGCCAGCGAGTTTTACCACAAGCCAAGCGTCGTCGTTCCTTGAACTCACAGTATTCGTGTTGCAGGTGTCTCCGTGAGCATCGTTCGTCTCCCACGGCTGCCCCGACGTCCATCTAGAGGCAATTAATCAAGTCATCCATTAGCAAGTCTTGAACCCGCCACGACTGCTTTGATGATTCTCTGAACAACTCAACTTACACCAGATTCTTCGATGGGCATATGAGGGCGTTTCCAATGCAAAAGAAGCGGTGGAATTTGTCTCGTATTGCATGGTGAAATCTGGAGACCTAACCGTGAGTTCTTGAGAAAGAAGCATACGTGAGATTGAAGACAAAAAGGTATTGACTTTAGAGCTCTCGGTGGAGATTATTTGGTCCGACTAAAAGACCAAATATTAATTCGCTACGATCTCCTTTGGCGAGCCACCTTATCGTGAGCGGTTCCCTCGCAAGTGCGTCACGTCGCAACCACTGCTCGTGAGCCATCACCTGTCTCGAATCATCGAGGCATCACCGTGAGTCCACCATCTCGGCTGCTGTCCAAGCCGAACCACGATCCACCGCTAGTTGTCATCCACCACCCCGTTGCCCGCCGATTGCGATCCCGGTCCGATTGCGCAAGGTCCAAATTTGGAAATCAATATCGAAGTAGGTAAAAATTTCGTTTTATTTGATTTCCTAATATTCAGTTTCCTCATTTGAAATATCCGTTGATACACATGATGGAAATTCCCGATATGCTATGATATCCGTAATTTCGAGTAGCCTTCTAAATTGGGAAATCTTCCTAATTTCGCAACATACATATGATTGACGGTCCGATTTCACGCTCGAAATATGACCCGCAATCGTATGGAAAAATCACCAATCCGATCTCACGTTCGAGATATGATTCGTGATTTTGTTAAAAATTGGCCAATCCGATCTCATGCGTGAGATACGATTCGTCAATTTATTAAATGGACATGGATGATATCTTGCTTGATTTGGTGCCGTGCCTTCTTGATGCCTCTATTTTATTGTTCCCTTAAAAGAAAAACCCAGAAATATATATTTGAGTTAGATTAGGTTCATGTTAGAATATTACTTATTTTAGGATTATTTTGCATGTTTAGAATAGGAAATTTATTTATTTCGAATTCCTTAAATAAAAATCCAAAAAAATGCAATCATTTAGGATGTTAGCTTTAAATTTGAATTGCACGTTTAATTATTTGGCAATTTTAATTTCGAATTTCATAATAAAAAATTAGAATTATGGCATTCTTTCCATGTCATTTCATATTAGGATAGATTGCATGCTTATTAAGAAAAAAAAATCATGTGCACGTCATATAGAATTAGGTTCATACAATGCACGTCATTTAGTGATTTTTGTTAGGTTCATTTAATTAGAAATTGCCTGTCATTAGAATTAGGTCATTAGATTAATTTAGATTGCATATTTAAGTGTTGCATTTCTTTGATTTCGATTCTCATGGAAAATACAAAAAAAAATTATTTTTTAGAATAAATCCATCTCATGCTTCAGGATAGATTACATGCTTATTTATGTCATTCGCTTAGGTCATATAGCTAAGTCACGTTGCCATGTCATATCATTTCATGTTAAATTAGTGGCATGCATTGCATAAAGCATGATTCTCATTAATTAAGTGAAAAAAAAAAGAAATTGCGTGTTAATTAGAAATCATATCTATGATTGTTGATGTGAATTCTGATCTAACAACGCAGATGCTTTCGTTGCTATGAGGTAAGTCTTGCAATTTATTCTTGCTTTTCTTGGATGTTAAATTGGTGGTTTGCGCACCCGTATGATCACCTTACATATTAAGGAAATAGATTTAAAATCAATTCAAGCTGCCTGCCAAACATTTTTCGAAATAAAAAAGAAAGGTACCGAAAGGAAGTTAGAGAAATCTAGCATAACCAAGTCCCCGAACTCATAAATCTCTGATTCATAGGAGTAGTAAAGTAAATCTCCTGTTACTTTGCTTGGGTTTCTAATCAACCCACCAAAAATATATTAGTGGCGACTCCTAATTGAAAAATCAATTGCATGTTAAGAACTTGAACCTAAGTTGCGAATTGGTATAGGCTTGAGAGAGCCCGAGCTAAGTCTAGGCTTAGCAATCCATTAGCCAAACCCTAGGTGGTTCACACCCGAAAATTTGGTCGCGACACTAGGTTTTAGGACTTGGATTACGCTAATATTTCTATTAGCGCCATTTCGATATCTAACAGTATGTTGTGTTGCCTAAGGCGATCATGCATGTCTTTTTACTTTTTCAAAATCAATGAACCTAAACTAAATGATGATGCATGGATGGTCATTTTCGTGCATTCTATGTCTACAAAATAGAAAAGAAAGCACACAATTGAATTTAAAGACAAAACGGTAAGTAAACAACCAAGTAAATCTCTAAGGAAAGCAGGAAACCGAGCATGCAACCCTAAAGCTCAAAGGAAATAAAGAAAAGAAAAGAACCTGCAACTCGTCGGGTGTTTATACAAATGAAAAACCGGAAATATATATCGGGAAAATGAGTACAAAAAAAAAAAAAGTTCAGAATGGACATTGACCTTAGCCATTTTCACGTCTTGATGAGCTTCCACCTCCAAGGGCCTAATCTAGTTCTAAACTAGGAACTATAACTAGGTACATACAATAGGAAGAAACAATTATTCACAACAAAATAGTCAACAAACACAGAAAATGATCAAGAACAACCAAACAAATGAAATCGGATATACAAATGAACAAATAGGGCATCGGGGTCAGCTTTTGCAATTCATACATCAATCCCTCTAGACGTCTATCCCATTTATTTTTATGACTTAAAGCCATGAGTGACCATTTGTGTTCTCTCATAACCACTAATGCTTATAAGTCCCTAAGATATGTTTGAGGTGAATCCCAAGATTTACCACAGAATCAAGCATCATATCTAAACATAGATCTAACAATCACATGCATCACCAATAATTAAACGTGCATGCAGGCCTTTGGGCCTTATTCAATGGGCATGCACCAATTACAATCATAGGCATTTCTAAAAATGAGATGGTTTCATGCATGTGTGTGGTTTATGTGATGCTTCAAAAGGTTTGTATATGCTCGAAATTCGAGAAAGAAAAATAAGACTTTTGGACAAAGGGACATCTCAAGTATGGAACACATTTAATTATCAAGGCTAGTCTAGGACTCATATATCATGCACTCACATACATTGCATGCATTTTAAATACAGTCCAGACCATAAAGATTCCAATGTCAAATCAAAAGGTCTAAAGGATTCTAAACAATTGATGTTGGAAGCATCAAATATACCAAATTCATTTTAGTATGCAACATCAACATTTCAAATCAATTTTGTAGAAAATGTGATCAAAAAATCATTTCATTTATTGAAAATTTCTGACAATGAAGATCAAGTAATTTGGAATGGATTTCATGAAGACAATGAATCCTAATTCCACGTGTAAGTCATCCTAAAAAATCCTAAAATGAAATCACAATAAGGGTTTACAACAGAACATCACAGACAAGACAAACAGAATCAACTAAATTGGAAAGGACCCATTGATGATTTGTCCTTAAGAAAATTACACAATATGCACGACATCATAAGAAAAAACTTTGTTGAGAAAGTTTTCCAAAATGAGTTATGTAAGCATTTTAAAGAAATTCATGAAGTTCGATGTCGCATCAGAATTTTCACAACACAGCAATGTAAAGTAATAATGAGACTGAGATTTAACCTATAAAAAATAATCTGAAAGATATAAAATTTCACCACAACATAGTCCAAAATGTGACAAACAAAAGTTTTTAAGAGTCCAACTCAAGAATCCCTACCGAAAAGATCACACAAAAATAGCAAAAGACTGACTAAGCAGGGGTAAAAACAGAGTTCCGAATTTAATCCAAGAAAATTGCGCAAAACTAGTGGCATTCAAAAGATCTAAACAAGTCCTATGACTTCCTAGATGGGTGGAAACTCAATCAAGGTCAATTTGATGCTAAAAAATTGGCATATGTAAAAATGTGCACGGTAGCCATTAACAAGTCAACACATAATATGCATTTATGATTTCTAAAGTCACTTAAATAATGCATAAGTGGCATGAAATTCGCATACAACAAAGGATTAGATGTGACAAATGATTTGGGTAATCATCTAACCCTAAGTCGGGATATGAAAGAATTATACAAGTCATTGGCAATGCAAAATGACTTAGAATTAAAATGATGTGTTTGATGTTTTCCCAATGTAACTAACCTAATTAACACATGACATTCACATGTCAAATGATGTTCAATCATGACGCACGACATATAGACGCTAAGCTTGTAATGCACATTTCAAAAGTCATGAAGCATTGATGCATGATTTGGTCTTTAAGAGACCCTAATAAATGTGTTTTAGTGAACTTTATGATCAACCTCGAAATTAATACAAATATCACAGAACATACTTGATTTTGATTACCTAATGACGTTTGAAAAATCTAATGAAAATTTTTTTATGCAGAGTGAAAAATAACGAACATTTTTTGTTAACATGTCAAAACATAATGGAGATCACACAAATCTAGGTGAAAATATTAAAACAGATGCATATCATGAAATGTCCTAATTGCAGCTGTACTAAATGTATTTGAGTATGCAACTGACACACCAAACGATGAGCGATCCATATGAATCTTACCTTCCTAGAATCCTTAAAACATGCATTACAAGTCTAATGAAGAATGTCAAACCTAATTAGTTCATCTACAAGCTCAAATTCACACAAACTCAATTTGGATGCAATGCAGGGTTGAATAACATGCAGTCGGTTTTAAATGATTTTGCCTAATCAAAACACCTTTAAAAAATCTAGAAAAAATATATGTTATACTCGAGACGATTTGGAACAAATCGCATGAGAAAACATCTCCAAATTCAGAACACAAAAATCAAACACGAAAATAAAAATAAAAAAATAAATCGGTATAAAACCAGAACAAAAAATCAACCTAAACTACTGCAGAATCGACTGGATTCTGAGGTATTTTTTGAGGGCCAAAAGATTTCTATTCGGGACATGCGACCTATCAAATCGAAGATATCAAAGTGTACTTTAATCGAAGATATCAAAGTGTACTTTCTAAGCCTAGAATGAGTCAAGGTCAAATAAGTTCATCTTAAGCCAAATAGTAAGCTATGCACGGAAGCACGAAAATCGCATATCAACATTAATCACACTCAATCAACCACAAACCCATCCTTAATGAACTTCAATCTCAGTAAATCATCAAACAACCTTATTATCATTAAATCGAAGCATATTATATGGATCTAATCTTGAATCTTAGCCCCGATCGGATATGCCAATCTCGCTTTATCAAATTCGATTTCGAGAATCTATCTTTTCTCATTTTCCTTGATTTTGGACACAATCGGATGAAGTGATCGTTGTCAAAGCATGATCAAAACTTCGATGAACAGATTCGATCACTGTGGATTGCCAAAGGAAGCGGTTGAACAGCCGGTTCAGCGTATGAGCAGAATCGGTCTCTGTTCGGATAGGTCTTCAATGTCGATTGAAGGAAATGGTCGCCGGAGATGCTTGGGCGACCAACTCTTCAAACCCTGACCACTAGAGGGTTGGGGACCTCTATACAAACCAATCAACGGTGGCTGGGAGTCCAACGGCCACCAGATAGAAGCCGGTCAAGCAAATGAACCGGCTGGAGATAAGATCAACGTGGATGTCGGTCTTCCCCGCAGCTGTGAAGAAGACGCCAAATGGGAGCAAGCAACAATTGCCGGGGTTGAAGGGAGCTATAATCAGCTCCACGAGAGAGAGAGGGATGTCAAAGGTGGTGGAGGCAGTGGCAAGGCCACCGACATGGGGGCGTACGTCGATGAGTGGTGGCCGCACTCGGAGGAGGGAAGAGAGAGTTGGCGGGAGAGAGAGAGAGAGAGAGAGAGAGAGAGTTCCGTTTTAGAAAGATAAAATTCTGCAGAAAATGTGCCCTCCTTTCAAAAATGGAGAGAAAATCCCTTTTATCTCAGTCCCAAATTGGCAAATCTTGGCCATTGGATTGATCCAACGGTCAAAAACTTGAGTTAATGGCCAAATTAAATTTTAAAAAGGCTACACACCATTAAGATGTGTCATATGATCGATCAAATGGGTCCGATTCGCAAAAATTAGGATTTAAAATGAGAATTGCACTTAAGGGTCTAATTAGGAGCTAAATCGCAAATTTTCAAAATTTATGGGGTAATCATAAAATCTTGAAAATGCAAAGGCATGGGAGCAAAGTTCGTGAAGCAAGGATCTTGGAACTTGCCACTGGAGGTCTAGAATTTACCGGCAAGGGGCCGAACCGACCTGCCTCACCGGCGATTGGTCAAACTCGTCAAGCCTATTCATACTAGTTCGATCGGTTCTTGATTAGTTCTGGCTAGTTCTTGTTGGATTGTGTTCAAGTGGTCCTTGTGGATTCAAAATTTATGCGATTTGGTCTCTCAAGGACTAACTTGAAAAGAAAACTTGTCTGATTCGAGGAGAAATTGTCTGATTTAAATCAAATTAAGCAAATTAAACCCCATAAATGCAATCTATGTTCTCTATAAACTTAATGCCAAGCCCCGATCCTCGAGCATGCACTAACCCTCACCTAGTCAATTAATAACGACGTCCTAGAATACATTGCCGACCCTATTCATTTTTAATACGCATGCAGAAACATATATGAAATCCCCAAACAATCAAATAATGAAATAGAAAAGTAGAACCAATTTTTCACAAAAGACCTTTTATAAACACCCAGGTTTATACATAGAAGTTTACAAAAAGGGAATCGACTTTCATCGAAATAGAAATATCCTATGACTAGCTAATCAGACAAGGACGTCGATTCTTCAGGCTTCACCTTCTAACTTTGGGCCTTAAGTCCTCCACTGATGTCAACTAGGGACCTGAAATGGTTATACAATAACCAATGAGATAATGTCTTAGCAAGTTCTACCCCTTAAGACCCGATTAGGAAGCTAATACACTCTCAAGGCTACCTAAGCACAACATGAGTCAAAGGACTTACCTTAGCCTCAGTTCCTTCCTGCAAGTTAGTATATATTAGATATATAGGAATCACATCAATTCACAGCATCAGATTAAATCATTGATCAATCGACTTAGTCAATTACATGTCACCACGACCTTTCCCTTAGTCGGTACAATCAATACTATCTATAAGTCCGACCATAGTCCAAGACTACTTACTCTAAGTTAATATATAGATAGTATAGCTCGCACTAAATTGACAAATAGTGTACTGCTCTTGCTAAGCTGGCATATCGCCTGTAGACTGATATAGTACACTAATAATGCTCTCTCTAAGCTGATCATATTGCTCTCGGTAAATTGATTTAGTATACTGCTCTCGCTAAGCTAACATATTGTCCGTAGGCTGATATAGTATACCATCCCAACTACTCAATCAATTCCATCTTTTATCATTCTTGATAAAATAGTCGTGTGTAAGAACATGGTCGGCTTTAGCCAAAATATCATAATTTCACTTTTTGAACCAATTTCAACAGCCCATAACATATTTTTGGCGTTATAAACTGACGCCCAATAATTTTCCCCTTAATTACCAAAATTAATCAATTTAGGAATAAAATCCTAAAATCATCTTTAAATCAATTCAGCACAATTTAACGCTCAAATAAATAAATAAATCACATCATCACGATCAACATAAAATTTCGGTCGCCGACTATCCCAACCTAATTTTCGAAAAATAATTAATAAATTAAATAATTACAAAAAATAATAAATAAATGCAATAAATCCAAGTTAGGCACGTAATGCCTGATTGGAAGCTAAAGGGACCCGAAATTTTTCGAGACTCATTCAATAAGTAATAAAACAAGTCTACTTGCTAATGTCACTAACCATTTGCCTAACATGCATTAATAAGGTTCTAAACTAATTGCTCTACTCTAATATATCCACCTAATTGCACTTAATTAATTCTAATCAACCCATAAGCATCATTAGCCTACTAAGTAGGGATTAGTGAGTAAAACCAACTTGTGCAAAGTGAAGATCAGAACACCGCGACAGCGGCCGAATTTGGGCTCATGACGACACCAACAGGCTTGGATCGGGCCTTAAACCGACCCAACAAATCTCTGCCCAAGCTTAGATTAGTTGCTGAATTGGGCTGGGCCTGCAGCAGGATTGGGCTTCAAATGGGCTACTGAAAAGAATGCGAGCCGGGCTTCAAGTGGAATTCGCTGGGCTGCTGTAGGGCTGATGAAATGAAGACGTTCTACACTGCTGCTGCACAGCCCAACGGAGCAAAGGACTGAGGAAAGTGGGCTGCTCGATGGGCTTGGTGTAGTTGGGCCGAAGATGCGCAGAAAGGAGCTGATGCATGGACGACGTGCGGCGAAGAAGCTTCGGTCTTCGATGGGTTGAATGGAGCTGGCGGTTGACTGGGACGCCTGGCAGCAACAACGCAGAAGCAGTTTCGGTGGAGGACACGAGCTGGCAGCTGTAGCGTTTGGTTGCTGCTTTGGTCAAAGGGTGGAGGAGCTAGCGTCTTCGGTGGGGACACGCGGCCAAGAGGTCTTTGCTGCTGGAAGTTTCACCGAAGGAGACAAGATTTGGTGGAGATGGGGCGTGCTGGCAAGCGGCAGAGAATTCAGTGGGGTGTAGGCGGTGAAATGGGAGATGGCACGCGGCAGAGATTGAAGAAAAACAGACTGGCAAGTCTTCGAAGGAAAATTGAGAGAGCAGCAAAAGCAAAACTTGGCTGAAAGAGAAAGAACTTGTCGCACGAAAGAGAGAAAAATGGCTTGGTGTGAGAGAGATAAGATCGACTGCAAGGAAGGAAAAATTGAAAAGGAAGCCGTAAAGAGGGAGGTCGGCGAGACTTGCTGGAGAAGTTGGATGAGAGAGAGACAAAAGTCCACAAGCTTAGCCAATATCATCAATGCTTGGTCTCCTTTAGTCTACATGATTATCCTTCTTGTCCCCCCAATACTTTCTAGCTAATTAAATCCACCATTTAATCCAAATAGAAGCCATAATTGTAATCCCTTCCAAAATTCCGAATTTCACTAATTTGGCTTCAATTTCATCACCAATTTTTCAAATCAAGGTCCAATTTCGATGAAGAAAAATCCCATACAATTTTCTGCAAGTCCCCAACACTCAAAGGCTCGGCTTAGAAGTCCAAATTTCCTTTAATTTGGCCCATATGAATTATCATTAATTTTCCATGACGTCCAAATCGATTTTCCGTAAAAATCTCAAAGTCTCTGAAAATTCTGTGGAGGATAAGTCGACGTTCCTAAAATAGATCGTGATACCACAGAACTTTCAATTTCTGAAATCAGGGTCAAATTCGTGGTTAATTTCAATCCGATGTGATTTTAGCATGATCTAGTCTACTGGGTAACTTTTAGAAATTTTTGGTGCAATTCACTCATGATTGATTTATCTCGAGTCACAATGTATATCTTCAACACATTGGTGACCCTCGGTTGTTGTGAAAATCTCGATATTTCAATTATAGGCACTAGGTATCAAAACGATAGAAAAATCGGTCTAGTGCCGATCAATGAGTATTTTGCAATCAGGTGGAATCACCCACATTTTGATCACATATCTCAGTCAAATCGACTTATATCCGATCTCTGATCGATTTTAACAGTGCCGTAATGATCCTTGCAGATCAACACGATCAAGCAGTCAATTCCTAGTCGAATTCTCAAGTCCATTGCATTTAGATTCCTTAATTGCTTTCCTAGATAGTCCAGTTATCTCGTGAATGATCAGTTCAGAGATTAGCAATATAGGCGCATTGACGAAATGCCTGATTTATTTAATCGAAAACAAAATCTGAAAATTCAGGATGTCACAACTCTTCCAATCTTATAAAAATTTCGTCCTCAAAATTTAAACCATTACAAAACTTCATCACAAAACTTCATAAAAAATGTGAGGGTACAACTGTCTCACCGACTCTTTAGTCTCCCATGTCGCTCCTTCAGTATCATGGTGTTGCTAGACCACTTTGACCAACGGAATACTCTTTGTATGTAGAACTTGTTCTTTCCGATCCACTATTTGAATCGAGCTTTCAATGTATGACACACGGTCATCCACATCCAATTTCTTGAAATTGAGCACGTGGGTTAGGTCAAGCTCATACTTCCTTAACATCGACACGTGAAAGATGTCGTGCACTTGCACCAATCTCGGGGGCAGTGCAAGACGATACGCTAGGTTCCCGATTCTCTCAAGAACCTTAAATGGACCTACGTACCTCGGACTCAGTTTTCCTTTCTTACCAAAGTGCAAAGTTCCCTTCATTGGTGACACCTTTAGAAAACGTGATCACCAACTTGGAATTCCAAAGACCTTCGACACTTATCTGCGTAACTTTTCTGCCTGTTCTAAGTGGTCTTTAATCTGTTTCTAATCACTGCCACCGCATCCACTGACTACTGAACCAACTCTAGGCTTGTATTCTTTCTTTCCCCAACTTTATACCAACACACCGGTATTCTACATACTCTACTAGACAACGCTTCAAAATAAGCCATCTTGATGCTTTGCTGATAACTATTGTTGTAGGCAAATTCCACCAAGTGTAGCTGATCTTCCCAACTTCCTTTGAAGTCCAATACACAAGCTCTCGGCATGTTCTCGAGAGTCTGAATTGTCCTCTCAAACTGGCCATCCACCTGAGGATGATATGCCGTACTATACTGAAGCTTTGTACCTAGAGCACTTTGCAAGCTTTTCCAAAAAGCGACGATAAACCTCGGGTCTTTATCTGAAGTTATCGTAATTGGCACTCCATGCATATGAACCACTTGAAGCACGTACAAATCTGTGTGTCTATCCAAACTAAGGTCCTTTTGTACAGCAATAAAGTGAGCCGACTTGGTCAATCTGTTGACTACCACCCAAATCAAATCATTTCCTCTCTGACTCCTTGGTAGTCCAGTCACGAAATCCATCGTGATATTCTCCCATTTCCATTATAGGATCTCAAGAGATTACAAAAGTCTTCCCGGCTTGCAATGCTAAGCTTTCACTTGCTGACATGTCAAACACTTGGCGACATGTTTGGTGATGTCCGCCTTCATACCTAACCACCAATAGTGTTGACGCGGATTCTAATACGTCTTGGTATTACCAGGATGAATGCTATAACTGCTACGATGTGCTTCTGACAAGATATCCTCTTTAAGCTCCACATTATCAGGTACAACTAAACGTCCTCGGAACCTTAGTGTTCCTTCATCAGAAATCTGAAAGTCAGCCTTTCTTTTCTCATAGTCCTCTTGCAGGATCTTTTGCATATCTAGGTCTGTCGATTAGAGTAACTTGATTCTAATTTGAACTGTGGTAGCCATAAAACTTAAAAGGTAACCTACCTCAAACTTGAATACCGAATCTTGAGCTCTCTCGATTAAGTTCCACTCTTTAATCAAGATATGAGCAATTGAAGACTTTCGACTCAAAGTATCGGTGACTTTGTTTGCCTTTCCTGGGTGGTATAGAATATCATAGTTGTAATCCTTCAGCAATTCCATCCATCGGCGTTGTCTCAGGTTCAACTCCTTCTGAGAGAATAGGTACTTGAGACTCTGATGATCCGTGAAGATCTGGAATTTTTCTCCACACAGATAATGTCTCAAAATCTTCAAGGCAAAGATAATCGCTGCGAGTTCTAATCATGCGTCAAATAATTCTGTTCATGAGTCCTCAACTGACGGGAGGCGTATGCAACTACTCTGCCATGTTGCATCAACACGCAACCCAATTCTCTGAATGACGCATCACTATAAATCTCAAATCCTCCAAGACCAAATGGAATCGTCAGCATAAGCGCGGTAGTCAGCTTTTCCTTCAGCTCTTGAAAACTACTCTCGCATTTGTCTATCCATATAAATCTCTTCTTTCTTCAAAAGTTCAGAACCCTTCCACAAACCGTCTGTAATAACTTGCAAAACCCAGAAAACTTATGATTTGTCATTGTAGTCGACCTCAGCCAATTAATCACGGTTTCAATCTTGCTCAGATCCACAGAGATTCCTTCACCTAAAATCACGTGACCTAAGAAAGCAATACAAGTTAGCCAAAACTCGCATTTGCTAAACTTGGCATACAATTTATGGACTTTCAATGTCTGCAACACTAGTCTCAAATGACTCTCATGCTCTTCATCACTTCTAGAATATACCAGAATATCATCGATGAACACGATCACAAACTAATCTAAATATTCCTTGAATACTCGGTTCATGAAATCCATGAAGGTAGCAGGAGCATTCGTCAACTCAAATGGCATCACTGTGAACTCATAGTGATCATACCAAGTACGAAATGCTGACTTAGGAGCATCTTCCTTCCTAATTCTTAGCTGATGATATCTTGTCCTCAAGTCGATCTTTGAGAAAATCGACGCTCCTTGTAACTGATCAAACAAGTCATCGATCCTCAATAATGGATACTTGTTCTTGATCGTTACTTGATTGAGTTGCCGATAATCGATGTATAAGCGCAACGAAACCATCTTTCTTCTTTACGAATAGAACTGGTGCTCCCCAAGGTGATCTACTGGGACGAATGAATCCCTTATCCAACAACTCTTGCATCTACACCTTTAGTTCTTTCAAATTAGATAACGCCATCTGGTAAGGAGCCTTAGAGATTGGCTCTATCCTGAGGGCTAACTCAATCACAAATTTAATTTCTTTTTTTGGCGGTAGACTTGGCAATTATTTTGGAAAGACATATGGAAATTCTTATACCACGACAATGTCTTCCATTTTCAACTCATCAACTCTCATATCCACGACAGTTGCCAAGTAACCTTGACAACTCTCGTCTAACAAACGAGTTGCCTCTAGCGATGAGATTAGGACAATCAAGGGTCCTCCTCGATACCCGACAAACTCAAAGCTCTTACCCTCTAACTTGTCGAACTGAATCGCTTTGTAATAACAGTCCATTGTAGCTCGTTGCTTGGTGAGTCAATCCATGCCAATTATCAAATCAAAGTCATACATGACTAGGACTAACAAGTCCACTTTCCTCACTCGCTCACCAATCGCTAACTTGCAACCAAAATAACCCAAAACAACAATAACTTTATCCTTCAATGGTGTAGATATGAAAACCGCCGACTCCAACAATATAGGACTTAATCCTAACATCTTAACATACTGCTCGACAATAAAGGAATGGGTTGCTCCCGAGTCGAATAAAGTGTAATCGGGATGGTCGTTCAACGAAACCACACGTGTGATCACATCAGGCGCAGCCTTTGCTAGACCTTGTGTGATAGCATACACTGTGCCCTGAACTGGTGGTCTCAATTGACCTTATTGCGGTGCATTTTGAGGTGCATACCCTTTAATCTAACCCATAGGTGGTGGTGGTGGCAACAGTGGCTATCCTCGTGGTTGTCTCAAACAATCTCTAGTCATGTGACCCTGTTGGCCACATTCAAAACAGGCGTCCATCCTTCAAGAGCATTGTTTCACACCATGTTGTCTTCTACAAAAAAAACACATCTCGATCCTATTTGGCACTGGCTTGCCAACAACACCTCTCGTATTTGGTGGGACTTGGAATCTATTTCCAGGCATGGGCCTTTTTCCCTAGCGAATACCTTCTCAATGAGAGTTAAACCTCGATCCAAACGAGGTAGCTTGCTCACTCAAACCTCTCTCTATCATCTGAGCTCGACGATAGACTTCTCGATAATCTTTCAAATCCAATGGCAGTAGAGGTTGTTTCAATTCAGAATGAAGACCACTTCTAAATTTTCTGGCTTTCTCTTCAGGGTCTTCTATCAACCTTGGAGCATACTATGACAATTCTGTAAACTAACCCCATATTGGTCAACCATCATGCTCCCCTGGTGGAGACGTTGGAACTCTTTTATATTTTGTTCTCGAGCAGTACCCAAAAAGTACTAATCATTAAAGGCTTTGAGCAAGGTGTCCCACACCTGGACTACACCTTCCGGAAACACTGTATCCTTGGCAGCTCTCCAGCAAATGTTTGCATTACCTTGAAGTTAGTACACAGCCAGTACCACATTTTCCTCTTCATTACATATCAGAAGTGTAAATGCCTTCTCCAGATCTTGTATCCATAGAGGCGTGGCCTCAGGGTCTCCAGCACCTATGAACCTTGGTGGGTTCAACTTCAGAAGCTATTCCACTAATTTGTGGATCAGCCTCCCAGCGGCCACAGCTCCTAGCAAAACTTCAGCAGGGGCAACGGTGAGTGCAACGACAGGTGCTATAGTGAGGGCAGCCTTAGTAGCGACGACAATAGCAGCAGTAGCGGTGGCCTGTGTAGCAACTTGGTTATAGGTCTGCTGATCCATTCGATTATCCATAATCTCTAACGCTCGCATGATCCCTTCAATCCTGGGATCATCAAGGGCTACTACCCCAACACCAACAGGAGGTGGTGCTACTCCACTGGCATTAGCCTGTGCTGTGCCGTACCTCTGCCTCCTAGGGTACCGACCCTAGTCAGCGATCTAACCTGAGCTGTAGGCCTAACAGTTCTCTTACTCAGAGTTCTCAGCTCAAGATCGCTCATGGTTCAGTCTTTTCTATTGAAGCCTGTCTTTTAAATCCACACTAGATTAGAAGATGAGCGACACACATAGAGCAAATAATTTTACCAATCATCTACCATCGACATGCACCAAACATAAATTTAAATGTCTTTCCTACCACTATCCCATGATCCATCGCACCTTATCACTCTAATCCCTAATCACGGCTCTAATACCACTTAAATGAGGATGTCACACCCTGATCCTCGAGTACGCACCCATCCCTCACCTGGTCGAGTAATAGCGACGTCCTAGGACGCATCACCAACCCTTTTCATTTTTAATACGCATGCAAAAGTATATATAAAATCCCCAAACAATAAAACAATGGGATAGAAAAGTAGGATCAATTTTTCACAAAAGACCTTTATAAACACCCAGGTTTATACATAGAAATCTACAAAAAGGGAATTAACTTTCATCAAAATAGAATTGTCCTATGACTAACTAATCAGACAAGGACACCGATTCTTCGGGCTTCACCTTCTAACTTCGGGCCTCAGGTCCTCCACCAATGTCAACTAGGGACCTAAAATGGTTATACAATAACCAATGAGACAATGTCTTAACAAATTCTACCCCCTAAGACCCAATTAAGAAGCCAATATACTCTCGAGACTGCCTAAGCACAATATGAGTCAAAGGACTTACCTTGGCCGAGTCATACTTTGGATCCTCCTCCGACTCTTCTTTAGGTTCTTCTTCAGGGTCCTCTTCAGGTTCCTCCTCTGGGTTCTCCTTCGGGTATTCCTCCTCCTTAATAACCACTCCTTCTTCCATGCTCCAATTGTAGTCCACTGTTGATTGCTCTGGAGGGTCGGGATCATCACCAAACTTGGGATTCTTCGCATCAATCATCGATCCACCCCTAGGATCTACTGTGCCCTTTCCATTCACAACCTCCAAAACATATTGTGGTACATCAAACTCCGGCACAGGACCTTTCCTTTGCCCGTCATGATAGTGACAATACCATGACCGATACCTATGAGGCACCCTTTCGGGTTCACCCACGTCGACCCAGACAGTGGATTTTATCATTACATACTCCAATCTTTCAGGGTGAGGGTGTATCGAAATATAATAACATACTTCTGTGACTTCCTCCGGTATACCAAAATGCACGGGAGGAGGGGAATGTGCTGTCATCTAAGGACCTAAAATGTTGTCTCACAACGAGGTGAGACTACATTTCAGTAAGTTCTACCCCCTAAGACCCAATTAGGAACCCAATATGCCTCAAAGGCTACCCAAGCACCACACAAGTCAGAGGACTTACCCTGGACTTAGTTCCATCCTGCAAATTAGTATATATCAAATATAGAAGAATCACATCAATTTACCCAATCAAATCGAACTATCGATCAATCGACTCAGTCGATTACATGTTACCACGACCTTTCTCTAGTCGGTACATTCAATATTATCTATAAAGTCCTATTATTTTAGGACTGCTCACCCAAAGCTGAAAATAGATAGTATAGCTTACCCAAAGCTGATAATATAGTATACTGTATATATGCTCACCTAAAGCTGATAGATTAGGGGCCCCATGCCATCATAGTATGCTCGCCCAAAGCTGATAATAAGGTATACTACTCACCTAAAGCTGATATATCGCCCGTAGGCTGATATAGTATACCGGTATACTGCTCGCCCAAAGCTGACGTATCGCCCATAGGCTGATATAGTATACTATCTAGACCATCTAACATTTCCACCATTTTTATCATACCCAATAAAATATCGTGTGTGAGTACATAGTCGATCTTGGCCAAAATATAATAATTTTACTTTCACAATTCCCACCATTTTATATAATCCACCAAAATATTTTTGACGTTGTAAACCGATACTCGGTTAATTTCCAATCAATTACTGAAATAATTAATTTAGGAATAAAATCCTAAAATCACAATTAAATCAATTTAGCAAAAATTAGAGCTCAAATAAATAAACAGACTGCACCACAATAATCAGCATAAAATTTCAGTCGTCGGCTATCCCAGCCTAATTTCCGGAAAATAATTAATTAATTAATTAATTACGAAAAATATTAAATAAATGCAATAAATCAAATTTAGGCCCGTAATGCCTAATTGGATGTCAAAAATGACCCGAAAAAATTTCAAAGTTCATTAAATAAATACTAGCACAAGTCTACTTGCTAATGTCATTAACTAACCACCTAATATACATCGGCAAATAATTAAATTAACTAATCTAATCTAATCTATCCACCTAGCCATGCTTAATTTAATCTAATCAACCCCTAAGCATCATTAATCTACTAAGCGAGGATTAGTGAGTTAAACTCACTTGTTTAACGTGTGGGTCGGTGCAAAACGATGGGAACATCGCGAGGCTCGACTTTCCTCAAGGTGGGCCTAGAAACCAAGGCTGGGAACCACCTCAAAACGGGCCTTGAAGACGCTGTAAAACCCACAAACCCACAAAATAGAGGAAACAAGCTGGTTAAGACAAAGCAAGACCAATGGAGGCGGCTAAGGCATTCGGTGGCTAACGGTGAGGACTTCGACGACCTTAGGTGGCTCCGGCGATGACTAGCATGGCTGGACAACGACCTGGATGCACGGACAAAGGCTGCCGGACGGCGGTGAGGCGTGGCAAGGCGCAACGGTGTGTGTGTGCACAAGGAGGGCAAATGGCAGAGGCGATGGTGTCGTGCAACTTTGGTGGCTACTGTCTAGCTTCGGCGGTCTCTTGGCCTGCTGGTGTGCAAGAATGGAGAGGATGGAGAGGGTTGGACGGCAGCTTGGAGAGGATGAGGGAGAAAAAGGGCAATGAGGGAACCACTTGGCCAATTTCTTCTCTTCTCTTGTCTCTTTGACCATCCACCACCACCAGCTGCTCCTTGGCTCTCATTTAGCCACCAAGGATCATCCTTGGTCTCTTGAAATGGTCCATTTTGGCTAGGCAAGGGGGGAGATACGAATTTGCAAGTCTTCTCCCTCAATTGAACACTTGTTCCTTCTCAAATCAATCTCATTTGGCTCGTACAAATTCAATTGGCACCTCAAAGCCCAGATTGATATTTTTCTTCACCAATTGATCCCACTTGCTTCCTAATTGCGCGATCAAAAACGGTCCCGGTCTTTTTCTGAACAAAAACGGCCCTAGGATGACTTTTTCCCAAAAAGTCTCAGGTTGCAAAAAAATCTTCTGAGACTAAGTAGACGCTCCTAGAATTGTGACATGACAAAATCTTCAATTTCTAAAATCATATTCAAATTCGCGGTTAATTTCACTCTAGCACGTTTTTAGCGTGACCTAGACTACCGGGTAGATTTCTGAACTTTTTAGTGCAAATGACCCGTGGTCGATTTTCTTCGAGCCACAATGAACCCACTCGACACATTGGTGACCCTCGGTTGTTGCAAAAATCGCGAGGATTCAAATACGGACACAGGGTACCAAAACGATAGATAAATTAGTTTAGTGCCGGCCGATGAGAATTTTTCAATTTAGTGGTGTCACCCACGATTAGCCACATATCTTAGTCGAACCAATCTATCTCTGATCTCAAATTGATTTTATATTGTGCCGTAATAGCCTCTAAAGATGAGCACGGTCGAAAAGCCAATTCCTAGTCAAATTCTTAGTCTATTGCATTAAAATTTCTTAATGGCTTCCCCAGATAATCTAGTTATCTCAAGAGTGATTAGCTCTGAGAATAACCTTATAGGCACGTCGATGAAATGCCCGATTTATTTAATAGAAATCAGGATTAAAAATCTGGGATGTCACTGGTGCAAGCTCACATGTATATTATCACTTAAAGATTGTGTAGAATATGATTCATTGATAATGTATATAAAATTTAACTTGTATAATTAAATAAAGCAGTGTAATTAGTATGATATGTTATTTTAGTGATAAATTACTCATGTCACTAGAGTTAAAATCACATGTATGTGGTGTATGTGAGAAGTAAAGTTGATATGCCCAGTATAAAAGAGTTTCAATATTTCAATTGAGTTGTAATCGCCGAAATTGTACACTTGATTGGATTTGAGAAATATCGACATCATATAATGATGAGATGTCTCATGTTCTAATGCGTGGTTATACTTCCAAATGAGGTGATTGTGTATTAGTTCATGGAGGGAGTAAGAGTATGATGAATGAATGAATGATCCTAGTGGTTCATACACTCAAAGGTGATTAATTCACGAAGATTGGAATATACTCTCATGGCCGCTGTTATGTAGGGAGTATACAACTACATGCCATATATTTTGCCCAAAGGTGATTATATGATAATACATGTAACTCTCTAAAATGTGTACTTATACGTCTTCAAGTTGTACAATACTCACATGATGCTAATTACATAGATTGTTTGTTATTTTTGTCATCTTATTTATAATTAATAACTTCATAACTATTGATGTTCTTGCTAGTTCAAACTTTAAGTAGTGGAAATAAGATTTTCTATTTGGGAAAAGAGTAATTGAATTTGCTTGTCATCCATAAAGCATTCCATTCATGAACCATTAAAAAAAATGGTTTACCAACTAACTACATTATTAAAAGGATGATGGCAGCCTTGGAAGCTTGAAATTGTGTCTTGTCTAATACCGAGATTAAGACATATCTACAATGACTCTTCAACATAAAGTATGATAGTTCTGATGATGTTAGAAATTACGTTCTAAGAATGGTAGATTCGAAGTCTAAAAATCATATTCATAAATGAACTCATGAAATCACCGGTCATTCTGACAATCTGGATCCTAAGAAAGCATACTTCAAATGATGGCGACCATCATTTTTTTTTTTTTTTTTTAAGAAGAAAGGTCATATAAAGATAGATTGTAGTAAATATACAAAAATTTGGTTATCCAAGTGTGAGTATGCAAATAATTATTTTTTGGCATTATTTATGAATCCAATACCTATTAGAAGCCCCGTCTAGTTATTGATGGCTAAATAATGGTGCAACAAATTTGTTGTGTTCCATATGGGAATTCATAAATCTAAGGAAGTCAAATTATGATAAATAATAGCTTACTATGGGAAACAACGATAAAATCAACATTGAGTTCGTTGGATATATCATTTTAATTCTATATTCTGTTTTTAATCTAATATTAAGAAATGCATTTTATATACCTTCTTTGAGATAGAACTAAGTTTTCGTATCATGTTTGAATATATGTAGCTATTTATGAAATTAAAAAAATAATGTTATTTTAATGTTCTTTAATTCAAATAAGGTTGAGTGTTGCATTATGTCCAATGAATTATACAAATTTTGTTGAACTCTCAATGATATATACATCGCATATATGGTTGAAAATGTTGTTTTCAAAAAACTTTTGCCTAGGGAATAATCTCATGTAGTAACGTCTTGGTCACAAATCTAAATAAATAGTAGAAAGGTTGATAATGTCGACATTTTGTTTATTCTTAAAAGTTACCTAATGACTTGCGCAGATTATTACAGAAGTAAGATAACTAAGATAAAAAATAGGGAAAATCTCAAATAGGGACCCAAAGTGAGCATACTTTCTCAAATAAGGACTCGAAGTGACCGTTGTTCCAAATAAGGACCTGAAATGAGGCATCCCAAAATTTCATGGCAATTTCTAGATGCATTATGACCTATAAAAAGGTGATGGAAGTGTTATTGATTTATGTTATGGCCTTTAGACCAAAGAATTTTAATGGACTAATGCCGAGTATTTTAATGGAGAATTATTTGGGTAGAAATACATCTTATGTTAATGGATGATCAAGGTTGGTGCTTTAGGACAATTTGATAAAGAATACTTTGTTCTTGACTATGCACTTTATAGATTTGATTTTATGGATTAATGTCACAAAGTCTTTTGGCCATTTTATTATGTAATTAGGTATTTATTTAAATGAGGATTAAGATGTATTATTAAAAATAAACTTGGGCCATTTAAGTTTGGACTTTAGGCCCAAGAGTGTTGGCCTAAAGTGGGCCAAGAGGGGCGGCCCATAGAGCCCATAGGGCTGTCGACCGCATGGAAAGGGGAGAGAGGAGCCGGATGGGCCTCCTCCATGTGTCTTCAACAAGAAGACACTTGTCTCCTTCTTAGGGACAAGTGTCCCTCCATGCAAGAAGTAAAGCATGCAAGGGTTTTAATTCAACTAAAAGGAAAAGGGGGAGGGGGATTTCGACCGGAATAGAGAGAGGAGAGAGAGAGAGAGTTACTGTCTGAAAGAGGGAGAGCGAGCCAGTGAGAGGAGAAGAGGAAGAAGGAGTCTGCGCGTCCACTGTCGTTCACCGCCTCACCCCGCCGTTTTCTTGCTGTATTTTCTTTGGGTTAGAGGCAAGTGAAGTCCTAAAACCTACCCCTTGCATTGCTGTGTTGTGCGTGTAGTAGATAGTAAATCTTGGTTGTGGTAGATGGGATGAAATTTCGGAGCTTTGGAGAGAGATTCGTTGGCCATGCATGCTGTTTCTGGAAAGACCAGTCCGACCATCCATGAGTTTGTGTGCTGCATGCAACTTTTTAATTGGAATCTTGTTTCAATTTCTTCATCAAATTTGTAGAGAAAACTTTGAGGAGCAACATACTAATATTTGAGGCAAAATGAACAAGTAGTGGTTAGTGAAATGATTTTTCTTTGGAGAAATTAGATCTGGAATTCGTTGTGCTGACCTTTAGAGATTTCATGGTCCGTAAAGTAACTTTCTTGTGAAAATATCACTTTTATCTCTCAATGAAATTTGTAGTGTACTTCTTTAGGTAGAACATATCAAAATTTTGAGAGGAAATGAACAAAAATAGGTCGGTGAAATCGTTGTCTTTTGAAGAAACTGGATTTGGGAAAAAAAACACTACCTCGACACAATATGATTTTGTGATTTTTATAAAATCATACAGTTAAAATTTGATCGTGTGTCCTTAATTAAAGTTGTAGGTAATATTATGAGGGATAACATACTAAAAATTTAAAAGAAATGAACATATGTAGGTTGGTGAAATGAGTTTCTTTTGAAAGATGATAATCTGGGAAAATATGACACCGAGAACAGGGGAAATAATCGTCTATATCTATTAATCTAGAACGATTTGGGTTTCGATGCCTTCATGAGAAATTTACCTCTAGGACTTGTCTATAACATGTCAGAATTTCAGAGTTTATTAATGCCATTTACTAATTTTTTTGGAGTTTTAATTAGGGGAATGCATTCTGATTTATCCGAAACATGGATGTGTTTTGAAAAATAAATGAATTTATCCATGTGATGTAGTACTTTGAGTGGTTGATCTTGCTGCATATGTGATGACATATGGCATGTTATATGACATGAAAATTTGGTTGAGATCTTTGATATTATTGCCTCAAATACCATGTTGAAAATGAGACATATATGTGAATATACATTGTGATAATGATGATACCGTTGGAGGTGTGAGCTGACAATGCCCCGGGAGTCGGGATGCCCAAAGGTTCGAATGAATAGATGCCCTTTGGATGCCTGGTTGTATTATGAATACATGCCCAGAGGTTTTCCCCGGGAGTGTCGGGATGCCCGGTTGTATTATGATACATGCCCGGAGGGTGAGGGATTGTATCATGATGCATGCCCAGAGGGTAGGGGTAACCATTTTCATGGCGAGCCCCGGAGATTCCTCGTGATGCCAGGTGGGATGCGAGATGCCTGGAGTGTGTGTGCTGGATGCCTAGAGGTGTGTGTCAGAGGTTCCTCGCGATGCTAGGTTGGATGCGAGCGATAAATTGTGGGATGTAAACATTGATCCTTGGAAAGAAAAACTGATGAGATCCTTGTGAAAGATAAGAATTAAAAGTGAATCATGTGCATGGGTGTACGCATATGGCATGATGCATGATCTACTTATGAAAGTAAATTGATGCTATTTGATATTGAAAATGCGATCATGAAGGCATGAATGGATCTCATGGTGATGTATGATTGATAGCATGGATAATATGAATCATGGTGGTATATGCACATATGGCATGGAGATATATGCATGAATGCTTGATGATAAGTGCATGGTGAAATATGCACATATGGCATGGTGATATATGCATGAATGCTTGATGATAAGTGCACGGTGGTATATACACATATGGCATGGTGATAAATGCATGGCTGCAAGGTAAGGTATGCTTGAATGCATGAATGATATGTGCTTTGTTCATGATACCTTGATTGTTCTGTTTGACGCATTGAGTAGTTTGGTGGATCTTTACTGCTGAGTGGTTGTACTCACCCCTTTTGGAGATTAACATTTCAAACTAGATAAGATACCTCTGCTGCCACTGCCACCGGTAGATAGATCAAGTGGTTGGATATGACCGCGAGGAGGAGGATAGCAAAGGAAGGAACTTTGGGACGCCGACACTGATTGATGGACTCTAAGTATATGACTGGTGGAGGAGATGTCGGTCATCTTTTGAAGTATAGCCAAGTATAAAAAACTACGGCATTTTGATGTACTGATGAATGATGTCCATCTGGTTTAAGTAAATAAAAGTGTTCGGCTTTTACCTATAAATGTTTAGTGAGTGTGCATCGTTTTCTGAATATAGGGAAGGGAGTTGTTGGATATGCTTCCGTTATATGAACTGCGCAAGGGACCGATCTAAAAGATGTAAACCCCCAGGATTCATGAATTATAATGAAATTCCTTGGTATCAAAGTATTACATTATGAGGTCAAGTGAAAGAGAAGCAAACAGTGGCGACCCTAACGGTTCGGGGGCCGTTGAGGGGTGCCACATGAAATGACTAACAAGTCTCAAATAAGGACCTGAACCCACCGGTCGGCGAGCATGTGACATTTCTGGTGGCTAGAATATGGGCAATTTTGTCTCAAAAAAATATAGATAGAAATTAACAAACCATAAAAACAAAACCCCAAAACTCTTCACGTTATTCCTTTTCTGCTCTTCATCTTTTACGTTCTTTGTCCCCTCCCGTTTGGACACAATATGCATTTTTTTAGACAAAAGAGACATTAACTCAGAAATCCGACAAAACAAGCAAAAAGAACACCATAAAACAAAATAATTCCTCCTACCATCACCATCCTTGCTACCATCTATGTGATATTCCACCACATGCCCGTGCCTTGTCGACATGTTGCTTCAACAAGTTACAACCACTTTGAACGAATGAATGATTGATTGCACCAATTCGAACAAAACTGACATCGGTTGAACGAGAGTATGAATCAAAGCGTATGGCGAACATAGGAAAAGATAATGAAGAATTGAGACCCTCGTGTTACACACAAGTGTCTCAATATCGAAAATGTGGCTTTACTCAAGATTTGTCTTCCTCGTTGGAAAGAAACGAAGACAAAAAAACAAAAGAAGAAGATGTGAAGAAACGAAGGTAAGGGTTTCTTATTGTGTTTCAATTCGTGTTCCATTTACAAAAAATTTTGGTGCTCCAAGCGAGAGAGGACAAAGAACGAAGAAGATGAAGAGCAGAAGAAGAAAAATATGAGAACATTAAGAGTTTTTATTAGGTCAAAAGAACGTGAAGAGTTGGGGGGTTTTGTTTTTAGGGTTTGTTAATTTCTATCTATATTTTTTGTTGACAAAATTGCCCATATTCCGGCCACCGGAAATGTCACACGCTCACCGGCCGACGAGTTTGGGTCATTATTTGAGACTTGTTAGCCACTTCGGATCATTATTTGGGACAAGAGCCATTTCGGGTTATTATTTGGGAAAATAGGCTCACTTTGGGTCCTTATTTGAGATTTCCCCTAAAAAATTAAAATTGCAGTATGAAGTTCTGACCTATTAGAGGTCATTTACATTGATATCAGTGGACCCTATATGGTAACATTGTGTATAAATTTTTTATTTCAACACAGTCATTGATGACTATATCTTCTATACTTGATTAAGGAAAAGTCTGAATCTCTAGATAAACTCAATTTGTTTTTTTGGACTAAAATCGACAAACAGTTGGAATAAGGCTTAAAGGTTATCAAACCTAATCTTGGTGATGATTATTTTGGCAAGTATGGCAATGTTTGATAGTTTAAAGAGACATTTTTGTCAAATAATTGGAAGATTCTGGGGTGGTAACTTAATTTACCATACTCGAAAATCCTGAATATAATGGTGTGGCTGAAAGGCGCAATATCACCCTTATGGAGATTATGAGGAGTATGATTAATAGCACTAATTTACCCGGTTTTCTGTGAGGTGGCACTTTGAAAGCTACAAAACGGTGTTTCTGCCAAAATTGTTCAATTTCTTTGAGTGATGGACTTAACGTAAAACTAGCTTGAACCATCTTAAGGTTTGGGGTGTCTTATAGAAGTGAGATTATATTGTCACGCCCCGATCCTCGGGCACGCACACATCCTTCTACTTGGTCGATTTTAGAATGCGATATCCCAGGACAATGTATCGCCGACCCTTTCATTTATTAAGCACATGCGGAAGCAATTATAAATCCCCAGACAATCAAACAATGGGGTAGAAAAGCAGGCTATATTTTTCATATTGAAATCTACAACCAAACTCTTATACATGGCATTAGGCAAAGCACTTCACCAACTATTCACATCACAAAACTTCGAAGTCTCACTCTATCTACACATATACAAAGGCTTCACAAAGAGATGGGATCTCAATCCCCATCTGGGTCATACTCAGGGTCATCCTGATCCTCCTTTGACTCCTCTTCACTCACATCATTCTCCTCCAAATCATCATCCTCTTCCTCGGCTTCGTCCTCAGCTTCAGACGCCGGCTCATCTTCAGGCATCTCCTCAGCTGCTCCCCAGTCTTCGTCCTCTTCCAGTCCTCCCACCTCTTGCTGTGGCATCTCACCGTTACCTTCATACCCATTGTCCTCTTCAGTCGAATATATAGGAGCACTAGTCTCGGCCTCCTGCTGTGGATCCCTCGCGTCCACTACCGATCCATGCACTCGATCGGCTGTTCCCTCTCCAAATGCCTTTTCCATCACGTCAAAAGGCACATCCTCTTCCAGAATAGGACCTTCTCTGCGTCCATCATAGTAATCACGATACCAAGACCGATACTTGTGGGGCCTCTGATCTTCCACTCCCACATTAACCCAAATAGTCGACTGAACTAATACGTACACTAATCCTTCCGGATGAGGGTGAACATGGAAATGGGTCTCAAACTCTGAAATATGCTCGGGGATACCATAGTGCATACGAGGACGAGGAGGTGGAGGTCCTGCCATTCTAAGGGCCTGAAATGATATCCCACAACCGGGATGAGACACGTCTCAGCGAGTTCTACCCCACTAAGACTCAATTAAGGAACCAATACACCACATGGTTGCCTAAACACAGCACGAGTCAGAGGACTTACCTTGGCCTCAGATCCCACCTGCATGTTAGCACATATCAAATATACGCCCAAGCAATCACATCACAGATCGAAGCATCGATCAAATCGACCTAGTCGATTACATGTCAACAAGACCACTCACGGTCATTTCCATTCAGTCAATCAGTTCACAACATCGAATCGAAGCAAAGACTAATCGACTTAGTCGATTACATGACAGCCTGACCATTTCCCGGTCATTCAAGCTATTGCTATTCAGTCATAACTGATAGAACCAATCACCGAGCCACGTGCATTCTCCGAGGCGATATCCCTTATCACCGAGCCACGTGCATTCTCCGAGGTGATGGAACCAATCATCGAGCCACGTGCATTCTCCAAGGTAATGCATTAATTTACCGAGCCCACGTGCCCTTTACAATGCCATTCTGAATCAGCGAGCCCACGTGCATTCTCTGAGGCGATGCATCAAGTCACCGAGCCCACATGTCTCTTTAAGATGCCAAATTTATTCATTGAGACCACGTGCATTCTCCGAGGTAATGCATCAAATTACCGAGCCCACGTGTCTCTTTAAGATGCCACACTTAATCACCGAGCCACATGCATTCTCCAAGGCGACATACTTCGTCACCGAGCCATGTGCATTCTCTGAGGTGATGTACTATTCACAGAGCCACGTGCCTTTCATGATGATTCATCCCATTTCTAAAGTAATTAACCATAACCATAATTCGTACTCGATTTACCTAAATAATCAATTTAGGAACATATCCTAAAAATCCACAATTAAATCAATTTGGCACAATTCAAAGCTCAAATAAATAAACGAACTGTGCCACGACAATCAGCACGAGATTTCGGTCAAGGCCATCTCAATCTTAATTTCTGAAAATTATTTAATTATTTAATTAATTTCGAAAATTAATTATTAAATATTAAAAATTCCGTTTAGCTCAAAATAAGGCCCAATTAAATAAACGAACTTCACCACGGTCATCAGCATAAATTTCCGGTCATGAGTCATCCCAGTTGAATTTTTGCAAAATAAATAATTATTTAATTAATTTCGAGGATTAATTAATATTAAAAATTCAATTTAGCTTAAAATAGAGTCCGATTAAATAAACGGACTTCGCCACGATCCTCAGCATAATATTCCGGTCGCTAGCCATCCCGATGAATTTTTGTAAAATAAATAATTAATTTATTAAATTCCGAAAAATAATATTTAAATGCCAAAAATTCCACTTAGGCCCGAATCATCAAATTGAAACCCGATTAGGGGTCCGAAAATTCCCGAGATGCCTTCAATAAATAGTAGACCCCGTCTACTTGCTAATTGCACAATCAATTTATCAAATTCACATCACAATTGACTAATAAATACTAATCAATACTAATCTAACAACCTAAACCTAATTAATCAAGACTAACCAACCCTTAAGCGTAATTAGTTCACTAAGCAAGGATTAGTGAGATTACTCACCAAATCGCGCGCAAATCGGATCAATCCGACGGGGGCGACGCGAGGAACAACAAACTCCAAAGCGGGCCTCGGGTTCGGGGCCCGGAAACGGCCCAAAATCAGCCACGAACCGGCTGGAAACCCACACAACGGGTTGCTGGTTCGCTGCAAAACAGAGAGAAATAGAGAGGGATGGGGCGGCAAGAGGTCGGGAAAGATGGGCGAAGCTCCGGGAAGGTTGCGCGGTGGCCGATTGGAGCTGGGCGGCGGTCCGGCGGCGGCTGAACAGAGGCCGAAAAGAAGTTGCAGGGGTCGGGTTGCAGAGGAAAGCGGCACACGCGGCGTCGCGCGGGTGGCGGCGTGGCAGCTCCGGCGCGACGGCGTCCGAGCGGCTGGCCGTTGCTCCTTCGGCGGTGCTGCTCGATGCTTCCGTCGGGGCTTCACACGAAACAGAGAGGGGGAGGAGGAGAGCTTCGACGGTGGTTGAAAGGGGAGACAAGAGAGGCAAAGACGAGGGGCGGACGGCGCAGCGCGAGCGGCGCGCAGGTGGCGGAGCGCGGGCGGCGACGGCGAGCTTCTTCGGTTCCAGGCGTGCTGTCTCTGCTTCTGTCTTCTGCTTGAACCGTGAGGGGAAAGAGAGAGAGTCGAGGGAGAGAGAAGGAGAGATGAGAGAGAAGAAAGAAAGGATAAGTATGAAAAGTCAAAAAGAAAAAGAGAGAAGAAGAAGAAAAATTGAAAACGGCAAGGAGGGGAGTCGTTAGGGGTTCTTGCACGTGGGGAAAGAGAGAGAGAGAGAGAGAAAGAAAGAAAAAGAAAGAAAGAAAGGAAAAAAAGGGGGGAGAGAAAAGGTGCTTGGATGCTTGGCCAAAAAGGGAAAGAATTGGGAGGAAATTTTTAAAGAAAAGAATTTCTTCAATTAAGAAATTCTTATCCCAAATTCTTTTTGAATTGGCGCCTAGATAGCCAAGGAAGATCCAAATTAAAGCACTTGGTCTACTCTGACATTTTGCATCCAATTTCCCTTTTTGAATTTCTCTCAATTAACTCTCGCAAAATCAATTGATATTTCCATTATCAAATTGATTATTTTCTTCATCCAAAATTCCCCACACTCCTCGATTTCACCATCAAAATTAATCCGCGACTTCAATTGGATGAAAACGGCCATAACCTGACTTTTTCCCAAAAAGTCTTGGTTGTCAGAAAAATCTTCTGAGACTGAGTCGGGGATCCTAGAATTTATTGTGACATGATAGAACTTTCAATTTCTGAAATCGGACTCGAATCGACGGTTAGTTTCCATTTGGCGCGTTTTTAGCGTAACATAGACTACCGGGTGGTTTTCAGAACTTTTTAAGGCACTTAACCCGTGGTCGATTTTCTTCGAACCACTATGAACCCATTCGACTCAATAACGACTCTCGATTGTCGTGAAAATCTCGAGGATTCAATTACGGACACAGGGTACCAAAACGATAGTAAAATCAAATTAGTGTCGGTCGACGAGAATTTTCCAATTTAGTGGAGTCACCCATGATCGGTCATACATCTCAGTCGAACAGACCTATCTCTGATCTTAAATCGATTTTTAACTGTGCCGCAATGGCCTCTGAAGACGAACACGGTCGAGAAGCCGACTCTTGATCAAACTCTCAAGTTTATTGCCTTAAATTTTCTTAATTACTTACCCAGACAGTCTAGTTATCTCAAGAGTGATCGGCTCTGAGAATAGCCCTATAAACGCATCAACGAAATGCCCGATTAATTCAGTAGAAAACAGGTTGAGAAATTCAGGATGTCACATATATAATATGATATTCAGCATGTTGGAATTCAGAACAACTCGATATTATTTCATATCTTATTCAGATCATAGATAACTAGACTGGAATTGTGGAATTGTGGAATAGTAAAGTTTCATAGATAGTAAACGTACAAGAATTGTGGAATCATAGATAGTAAAGTTTCTAGAGTTTGACGTAGCCATAAAGGATAGTTGTTCTCGGACTATTAAGGATAATAGTATGGTGGAAATCACTGTGCCTTTACCTTTACCTATACAGACAATTGTGGAGTCTTCTACACCATAGACTAAGCTTATTGAAGTTTAGGATACTGTTATTGAGACAGTTTCTGATGAAGTTTCTCAAGCATCTCAAGTGCAGGATGAACTAGTTGCAGCTCCACTCAAGAGATCTGTTAGAAAGAGACGATCAGTGATACCATCAGACTATATAGTTTGTCTGTGAGGGCATGACTACAATATTTACTGCATGGTCGATCTAGTGACTTATACATATGTTGTTTCTTGTCCTTAATTAGATCTGTTGTTAGATACGATGAAAGACAAGATGCAATTTATGAAACATAATAGTGTTTGAGAACTTATTGAGTTGCCTGAACATCACGAGCTCATCGGTTTCAAATGGGTGTACAAGACTAAAAAGGACTTCAAAGAAAGATTGGGAAATTTAAAGTCAAACTGGTAACTAAGGTTTCCCTCTTAAAGAGGGGTGGACAATGAAGAAATATTTTTTCTAACCTCTTCTAAAGATTCTTTCAGAGTGAACATGGTATTAGTAGCTCATTTTGATATGGAGTTAAGCCAGATAAATGTTAAAACTATCTTTCTAAATGAATACCTTTATAATGGAGTCTATATGGTGCAACCCAAAGGTTTTGTAGTAGATGATTCAGGTAAGCTTATGTATAGACTGAAAAGTCTTATTTATGGCCTCAAGCAAATTTTCAAACAATGTTATTAAAGTTTCATAACGTTGTCACTTCGTTCAGTTGAGAACAAAATAAATCAGTATATATACTACAAGGTTAAGGGAGGAAATTTATTTTTCCTATACTCAATATACATAATATCTTGCCTACAAGTAGTGATCTTGAATTATTGCATGAGACAAAGCAGATATTATCGAAAAATGTTGATACGGAGGACCTTGATGAGGCATCTTTTGTCCTTGACATTGAAATCTGTAAGGATCATTCTCGCCGTATATTGAGTTTATCTCAGAGGACATTTGTTGATCGTATTTTAAAAAGATTCAGTATACATCACTACAATCCATGAATTACTCCTGTCATTAAGGGTGATAAACCGAATTTGTCACATTGTCTTCAGTGAGATATTGAGAAAACCCAATTGAAGGATGTATCTTGTGTTAGTGCACTTGAAAGCATCATGTATGTGTAAATTTGCACTAAACCAAATATCGTTTTTGTGACAAAACTTCTAGACGGATATTAATTAAATTCTGGACATGATCACTAGGTCATTGCCAATGAGGTTTTTTGGGTACCTAAAAAAGACAAGATTATATGTTGATTTACACACATGTTTAGATCCTATAGCTAGTAAATAATTCAGATGTAGAATTTGCTGGCTATTAGGATGACATGAAGTCGACAATAGAATACATCTTTATATTAGCAAGAGGTGTAGTAAATAAAAATATATGTCATCATCTATCATGTAAGCGGAGTTTGTAGCATACTTTTCGATTGTTACTCAGGTTATTAGGCTCTGGAATCTCAGTAGAGAGTTGACCATATTTGACTTTATAAATATGCACATATGGTTGTATTGAGATAGTAACTCTGTAATATTGTTTATTAACAACAACAGAGGTCTCAAGGCATTCAAATATATGATGGTCAAGTTCTTGACCATAAAGAAACGATACAGAATGGTCAATAAAGTTTTTATGAATGTATTGTTATTGTATTGAATACATGTTGATAAAGTCTCAAGGTAATGTATAAATCTTGAGTGAAGGCTAGGGGCATTCGGTTATTAGCGTTGAGCATATATCTTGTCACATATAAAGAAATGTTAACTATAAAAATAAGACATGTGGATTCACTAAAACCATAAAGACATTCTCTAATGGCACAAATTTTTTAGACACTTAAGATAAGAAAAATGTAACTGACAAATGAAATCTCTCTATGAGAGGTATTATCCATTTGTCATACTATAATATTGAATCCATATCAATAAAGTTAAAAGTGCTCATGACTATAAAAGGCTGTGTGTGTGTACATACAATTATCGCCATAATTCAGTGTTTGAGACTTTATGGAATATGATTGACTATTAAGAATTATCTCTACACTAAGGTGTGCACATATAGTACAATTTCAATTAATATAACCCAAGTGGGAGAATGTAAGAGTTTTTCTAATATGTGCTACATTAATTGATATTATAATTTGTTGTTTTATAGGGTTGGTCTAAGGTGAGATAAAATGTTTATTAATTAATCTAATATGGGACTGACTAATATGGGCCGAGTTGAGCGTCGTTCGTAATGAGAGAGTCTGATTGGAAACTCTATAAATAGTGCTTAAGTCTCTCATCTAACCCTAACACTCACAGTTATCCTCACAAAGGAGCGTTTCCTAAGCACTAGAGGTGAGGGGCTATCTCATTAAGCTAGTGATACAAAGGGTAATAGACGGAAAGTTCTTGAGTTTGGATTGTCTCTATTCTATATCAAGAATGATGGTCCAAATCAGATGCATTAATTTCTCTACTCGATAATATATGTGTTCCTGGTTCTAGCTATGGAGATGTTGGATTGCATTTTCGCATATTACAGAAATTACTTCCAAAAAATAAGTGACCTAGCTTTTTGGTTCAGCATTCTTTGGTCTAGTCATTTGCGTTTCTGAATCAAAAACTGTAGTGATGTCCACCCAAGCTCAACCTCAAGCTATCATTTCTTTCTTGCTTATATGGGAAACTATTAATTTCCAATGAAATTGACCTCTTCTAAAGTGTAAGTTTGCATTTTGGGAGAGTTGAACCTACAGCCACGACCTCTTCTTAGGTCGTGTTTACTACGCGGAATTCATGTCCATATGCGTCATTTACCTTCATAATAATGTTTAACATGATCACATCCCTCTAAACGAATGTGGCTGCAATGGTTGATCGGCGATATGCCAGCTTTAGCATATTTTGCGCCCAGTCAATTTAAGAGCACTGGCCTGTACCCACCAAGTGGGACTGGCCACATTTAAACAGCCAAAATGTAACATGCAAGATGCTTGGTCAATCCCACAGTTTCCTCTCTGCGAAGATTTTTGTCGACAAAGAAAAACATTATCTTTTGCATGAGTAACTAAGTTTATTATGCTCTTGTATACATATACGTACACACATACATATAAATATATAGTGAGAGAGAGAGAGAGAGCATAATAAGTTCTTTTTGCTCAAAATGAATATTGCGAACGAAATAGTAATGCAATCGTGTTGCATGAGCTATTTTTATTTTTATTTTGTTTTTGTTGTGTTCTCAAGCTCAAACTTTGGTGTTTTGATTGTTGGGGTTTACAGCATAGGTAAAATAAATATAAACGGAACGGAAGTTTTTATAAAATTTTACTACACATGTATCTCCAAAGGTATTGTGCGTGCATTTTAATAAAAAAATCTTAAGAATAAAGGGGTTTAAACATTTTTACCAAAAAATAATAAAGGGGTTTAAACAGATTATCTCTCGTAGCGTGTTTTAAATATTCTTCAATTTGAGGCCCACAAATATCATATCTCTAGTTTAAACATGCCGCCAATTGCATGTCAAATAGAAGAAAGAACGTGGGTAATCACCACTAAAAATTGTGCTCAGATTATTCGCCGCACTATTGATATCTTAGTCACGGCGCCAAAAACTACTTTTTGTCTCACGCACACATTGCCCAATCACACACCCACGGCAACTGTTGCCTATCCTTATTTTATTTTGCGATCAGCAACTGTCGGCAGTTGCTGCTGTTGCTGACCGTGTGCTTCTCATGTCAGCACAGTTGCTGACCATGTGTGTGCACTTTTATTTTATTTTATTTTATTTTTATATAAATCCTACAATTTCAAACATAAAATGGCATGATCTTCATGTGTGCATTTTAGGCACATAAATATGCGTCCACCTTGGGCGTGTGTGTGCATCGTCTGCACGTACGCTCATGACTAAAAGAAAAATTAAATTAAATCTCATTTAATTTAATTTCAGCTCAACTCAATTTCATTGTCGTTATTGAAAACCTATTTGTAATATTATCTCTCTTGCTCCACGTCATCCTGAATTGACTGTGGTGTGTGACATTTTTGGGTTCATCATTGAAACAATAGTAAGACTTGCACTCACACTTAGTACTCCAAGAGAATTGATTGTTCCAATTAATCTATAGATCCTACAAGCCATGATTGACATTTAACAATATGTCCTAACTACCTAGACAGTATAAATGATTTAAGAACATAATGAACCTATCAACTTTGACTACATTGTAATTCAATCTCTCTGTGGTATTATATTCTAGTCGAACAAGACCATGGAATATTTGTCAAATCACCAATTCGATTATATGCAAAAACTTAATTGGCATGCATTTTATACGAGACATGAATAGTTCAATCTCGATTACAATCTTGGCCGAGCATTTCAATGTAGTGTCATAATTAGATTGCATAGGACATCATCATTGTACCTTATATGTAACAAAGAGACAGATTCTGTATTACGCACACGTGTAACTTCATATATGAATAAATCATGACCATCAAATACAGAGACGGATCAATGAGTCGACATCATTGCGCACCTGTGAATCATAGCCACCCTACATGCAAGTCAATGCTATGCCTCAGGTTTAAGGATTATTTACACAAGACCAGAGCATTGACAATTAGACATTGACCATGCTAAAAGCTTTTATGTCACTAATCGTTTTATGCATGTCATGTTTGGTGAACTTGTTTGCTATAAGCATTAGTGTTCTAACTCGAGTATCATAATAGTCAATAACTTGTCACTTGTCATTCCCTTAAGCATCCAACACTTAATGGTGAAGCTAATAACACAAGGGTCTCAAAAGAATCATTAATATCCACTCAATGATTCATAGACTGGGAACGGTTTGAAAATTCAGTTTAATTGTGAACCCATCACACATATTTTTAACATCTTAAAAATAGGTCCAATCGCAATTGATCATGTGAAATCATTCATACACATAAATAATTGGACAAATGAATGAATACATTTTTGGCATTAAATAATAAAATTGACAGTACAATTGAAATTCCTAATATGTAACTATTATATGGTAACTTTAGGGCATACATCCAACATTGACACTTGATTGTTCCAGCAACGGATTATAATTTTGCTTCGTAGTCTCACTAATCTCTGGTTTTATGGATTCTCAGGCTGATTAGACTGGAATGGTAGCTGAAATATTGGTAGAGGACGGCAAACCAGTCAGTGTAGACATGGTAAGTTCTCTCATCCCAGCACTTTTTCGTGCGGTAGTTATGCTCCCAGACTTAGTCTTAACATTTGTTTCGTGATACGCTGCCTCTTTTTGTTGTTGTACCATGAACTTGACAAGACACATGGTGCGCTTCTCCACTTGACTGCAGCCTCGATTTCCTTTGATGTGGAAACCACTGAATCCTTATCCGTTCAGTATTTGCTATAAAGCATTTCTTGTCCTTGGTCTTTTTGTCTAGTACTTAATTAGTAGACGCATAGGCTAGAGATGTACCCTTTTCAAATATTGTTACTTTAATTTTTTTTCAGGCAACTTTGGGCCGAACAATAAGATGTTCTTGCTTCGCGTCCTTTTCATGAGCACTTTCTTCAATTACCTTTGTTTTTTCTTGTGCAATCTCGACCACCAACTGCATTCTCGTTCCCAATCGCAGTATAATGTGGTGATGTGCAAACCAATTTCATTATGAGGCAGGTCAATTATTTTGCAAACCATAACCGTTTCGGTAATTGACAATAGACAAGAGAGTGTCAGTGCAACAAGTACAAATTGCAAGTACAGTAAGCTACCACCAACGATTTAAATGGTTTTCGCCCGGACCCAAAAGGGGAAAAAGAACAAAATCAGATGTCCATTCGGAACAACATATCGAGAGGGTGAACTCGCTGGAAAGCAGAAAATCGACTTTCACTATACATTGTGTTCCAATACAGCATGGAGTTTGAATATAAGCATAGCATATTGGGCAGAGTCTATACCACTGTTTCAATTAGATCATCCTTGCCCTCCTTCGACATCAATTTTACTTTCCATCCATCTAGTTTCATATAGACTCTTGTAACGATCAAAGCAAATATATGTTTCTTTGACCGGGCCCAATCCAAAGGAATTCCTAAATATTTCCCAATCTTCTCAATGATTGGAACTCTCAATTCATTCATTATCTTTCTTTTTAGACTCTAACGGTGACCATAGTTGAAGTAGATAACGGACTTGTTTGGATTAATCGCTTTGCCTGAAGCAAAGCAATATTGATTCAGCAAATTTGCCAATTTCTAACATTCCCTAATTTTACCATCCAAGAAGAAAAAACACATCATCTGCAAATAAAATAAGAGAAAAAGTAGGGCAATGTCTATTCAATTTAGTCCCCTTGATACTTCCATCCGCAATAGCTTGACTCAAAAGATAGGAGAGGACATTTGCCATGATTATGAATAGGTATGATGACAATGGATCACCTTGTGCGTTTGGATGGCTGGAAGAAATATAGTGGTTCCCTTTACCAAATTGGATATAACTTTATCTTTTAATAAAAAATCTATAAAGACACTCACATTCATTTGATATAACTCGGAATCATAATACAGGCATAGCAAATAAAATACATATTGCTTCTAATCACCCAATGAGTGCATATGTCTCATCATAATTTGTCACTTCTTCTTGAGAATATCTTTGTCGAACAAGTTTAGCTTTATTTTGAACAACTTTACCTTTCTTGAGGTTATTTGATGTATACGAAGCATGTCATAAAATTTCTAAGGTGAAATAAAAACTATGTGAATCTAAAAAAAAATTAGTTCTTTCTTCTCTCCTTAGTGGATTGGCATGACTAATTACACCGATTTGCACTAGTGAATAGGCATAAATACGTGGCACGACGAATCCGCCCCCTATAGTACCTTATGCGGACATGGCAAATTTTCCCCATGAAAAATGCCTAGGATAGAAGAAAATGACAAAGACTACTATTGTTTTGATTAAAGGAGAAACCCTATCCACGTTGAATTATTAACCTCATGTTTGAAGAAAGCCTAAGTGGTCCACTCAGACTAAAGATTATATTAATCGAAAATGTCATTATATTAAGGCTCCGTTCGTTTCACGGAAAATAACTTTCAGAAAAATATTTTTCGGATTTTCCAATGTTTGTTTAACAAAAAATGAACTAGTCAATGAAAACATTTTTTGCTATTAGAAAAAACACCTTTAAAAGTGGGGAAAGAGGGTGAGGTGGAAGAAGTTACAAAAAATGTTTTCCGTAACTTCTTCCACCTCGTTTTCTTTCACCAAACACATTTTCCTTTTATTGTTATGTTTTCTTTTTTTTTCTTTTTTTTAAATGAGTCATTTTTTCACTTTTTCTTTTTCTTTTTCTTCCCTTTTCTTTTTCTTCTTCTTTGGTCAGCCATTGTCGTGATTTGGCGAGCCATGAGATTGCTGCCCTTGGCGAAGCTCAGGCTAGCCTGGATTGACCAAGCCTCGAGCTAGCCACTCTGTATCTTGGCAACAAAGGAAGGAAGAGGAAGAAGGAGGACGAAGTAGGAGAAAGGAAAAGAAAAGGAAAAGAAAAGGAAAGAAGAAAGGAAAAATTATAAATTATAAAAAATCAATTTAAAAAAATAGAAAACTAATTAAATATTCAATTTCTTAAAAAATAAAAATAAAAATAATTTTTTTGGTAGATTAAAAAATTAAAATTCGATTTTTTTGGGTAATTTTTCCCAAAAAATCAAATCAAATACTGAACAATGGAAAATATTTTCCTCTCTATTTTCAAGTTTCACTTGAACACTGGAAAATATGATTATTTTCTTGAAAAATGGCTTCTCAAAATATATTTTCTAGAAACATGATATTTTTCATGAAACAAATGGAGCCTAAGTTGAGATTTGGGATCACCCAACAATTTACAAGAAATGTTATATAGTTCATCGCCACCTTAAGTTGATGATTCACGTTAAATGGTTCCTGACTAGCTTTTGCACAACATGACTAGTGCACCCTCCTCCGACAATTTTAAGGTTGCCCTCCCCCGCATCAACCTGGTGCATAAAGTTTTCTTCCTAGCGTAATCATAACAAGGCCCAAAACTAAGGTCACAGAAATAGCAGACTTTCTAACCATCTGCGCCACACCTTGTTGGTTCATTCTTGTTCTATTTACTTAAAAAGTATTACTTTTTTTTACTGGCATTTAACTCAAGAAAAGATAATTTACTAGGGAATGTCAATCATCCAAGTCCTATTTCCATTATATGTATAGTCTATTGATTGCAAGCGACTCGTTTGGTAATTATCTAAATTGTTTTACTTTTTATTTAATCTAAATCTAGCGATTCACAAATTTTGACATTTTTTTTAATTTAAAATTTTCAAAATTTTTAAAATATTTAACTGTTGACACGTACCTTCAAATGCAAACCTTTCATAACATTTATATTTGAGCAAAAAAGTTAAAGAAAAAGTACTCTTTACTTTTATCTAAGGGTAAGCAATTTTCGTATATTGCTCCTAGAAAGCAAAAGACGCATTGGCAATATACGGGTGGTTTATTCTTTTGCATGATGAACTGATTTAAGTCCTATGTATTATTATGATTAGCTGAAAATGCTGAAATTGGGGAAGAGTAACTGAAATAGAAACACCTACGAGTTTGATGAAATTTTCGCCGAGTCCACGTCACAAAAACCAGTGTACGAGGTTGCGGCAACGCCTATTGTGGAGGTGTACACATATAAAAGATTTTGATTGTTGTATTAAATTTCACCGTCATATGAGCTTGCCTTTGGTAAATGTGAGCGAGTGGACAAACTCTCGACATTTTACGCACTTAATATGCTTACTTTTTTGATATTTTTACTATCATTATTGGGAGTGATCCGTGGTTCGATTTTGCCCTTTAAGAGGAGCATTTGTGTTTACCGCTTCAACATTTAAGGATTAGGTCCCGTGACTTGTCCCAACTGATACACTTTAATTTAAAGTTTATATCACAAAAAACTCCGTCAGTTTTTATTAAATTTTACTATTAAATTGCTAAGTAGAATGACACATGATGATTGATGGGTATAACAGTTTGGGATTTTGCTCTTAGTTTGTCACATGTGTACTAGTTTTATAATTTTTCATAATATTAATCCAATTTAATATAAAGTAATTGATGATATGTTTGTCACGAATGTATTGGTTTGGGATATTTTGTGGTTAAAAAATTAGTTTGAGGTAAATTCATCATAGATGTACTAATTTGAAGTTTTTTATGGTCCAAAATTAATTTTAAATAAATTTATCACAAACATACTAATTTAATGATTTTTCATGGTATTAATCCTTAATTTTATGGCAATTTAGTCTGGCCTGAATTTTTAACCATTTTATAATGTTTTCATAGTTTTTAGGAAATGTACCTTCACCCAGCTAAACACCAAAGCTTGATAAAGAGTGAAGTATTGTTGTTAGCAGTAGGGGGATGAGCAAATGGAATTGTCCAAATCAGAATTGCCTAGACCGAACGGGACCATTTTCGGTTCCTAAAAACTTGAATAAGTGGATATCAGTCCGGTTTTCCATTTTAGGGGTGAAATTACCCATTTAAATCTTCTTCTTCTTCTTTTTATTATAAATAAAACCCTCAATCAGACTCCAGACTTCTCTCATGACCGCTCTCTCTCTCTCTCTCTCTCTCCCCCTTAACTCGCGACCTCGGGGCTCGTCGCTCCGTCACGCTCACTCTCAGCCTCGACGGTTTTTCAGGTACCAATTTACCTCTCGCCTCTTGCTGCCTATTTGCCCTTATTCTCCCTGTTGTTTCGTCTGGTTTGGTTTTGTAATGGTGCGTCTCGATGTGTTTTACATGGTTGCTATCTGTTAATGGTTTTCTTGTCTCCATTTTCGAGTCTTGGATACGCGAGGAAGGAGAGATGGTCGATGGGTGGTAATTGGCTTTTCAGTCTTGGATTCGCAATCCACTTGAGCTCAGGACTTGAAGTGATTTTTACACGATTTTACCTGTGGACATGTTCTGCTCAGCTGGAGAATGATCAGCTGGTGTATTTTTTCTGCCTTTCTATATTCTAATGTTGTTTGGTCAAGGGAGGTTGAGTGAAAATTCTTTTATCAAAAGCGGCGGCAGTCATTTTGGTGAAGTGCTGTTTCAGGGTACTGGTAGTTGTGATCTTTTATGAAGCTTTCTTTGGATTGTTGCTGCAAGTGTGTGTGTTTGTTTGATGATCAGGGAAGTTATGTAGGACAGGCAGGTAACTAACCTCATGGGATTGAAATGATTTGCTGCATATTGTAGCATAACCAAGCTGCAATGAAACCAAAAACGAATGAAACTGAAAAGAAAAGAAGATGTGGCTGGTTGCCGGTGGAACCTGAAACTGGCAGGTTTGGTTTCAGAGTTGGTTCTAGGGTCCACAGGGTCAGTTCCCGATTTAAAAAATCGGGAACAGGTCCTGAGAGTGTAGGTCCTAGGTTCCAGACTTGGAACTGATCATCCTAGCCATTTGCTGTTAAAATTGAGAATGAACCTGAGTTTGATCAGGAGGTGAACTCAGTGAGTGGAAGCCAGGTTTAGATTTTGAGTGTTATTTATTGCTCTGAAATATAATACGAGTAAAATGCGTGTGCAACTTGTTCTGCCAGCAATGTTTATTACATGAGTTTGCCTTTGCTTTCTCAACTTGCTCTATTAACATAGTTAAGCATTTCATATTGGGCCTTTGATTTTAATTTTATGATTTGATCTTTCTACTTCATAGGATGGTGTAGCAAAAGAGAAAGAGAAAAGAAAGGAGAAGAAAATGTGGAAGAGGAGGAAGGGAAAACAGGCGGAGCTGAGCAAAATGTCAACAAAATCCCAAATAATGTTTTAGAAGTGGCTAAATTATATGGAAATATTATGAAGGATTTTTTCGGTGTTGATATAGATATCCAATTTAACATCACCTTCGGCCACCAACAACTCTGACAAAGGATTTACATCATTGTTTACCTATTTATTTTGACACCATTTCTGTTTGAGTGCTTGTAACACATTCTTCTCAATGTCACTTTGCTTAACATAAGTTGAGGAAAATTACTCTTTAATATTTCCATCCAATTTGGCCATGTGAAATATTTTGGGATTTTCTTGAGCATATCGCTCTTCCTAGAGACATTTTTCTCAGCTTTGGCCTCTTTTTTCTTCCTCCTTCTCCTTTTCTTCTCCTTTGCCTTTCTCTACATGGTCAGGCAGTTTGTCTCTCTGCTTTTGCATGGTGCCTATGCAAATTCTGAATATATCGTCGAAGAGGGCTAGTGTTGAACCTTCCCGAAAGAAGCTATCTGAATGGACTCCTGGCAGAGATAATTCCATATAATGGCCAGCCATGTAAAGTAGACTTAATTGTGCTAAGGAAAGCAGGTACATAGTTGAGAATTGGTAAAAGGTAGTTGATGTTTCTCGTATAATCTAAGAACATTGTTCTAACTTGTCATCTACTTTTCTTACAGTATTCAAAAGTTCCTTTGTTAATGGTTTTTTATTGTTTTTCTTTGAGAAATTAGCTATTGGGGTTTGGGGCCAAGTATGTTGTTCAATCTGACCTGCAGTCTCCTTCTTTCTTGCACTTTCTTTCGTACCATCACAAGACTCTTCTCTGTGTGCGCATGCATGCATGCTGCATGGTTGTTAGGATCGCAATCCAGATTGTAGGATCACGATCATTCAATCCTACCACTCAAAAACTTTGAACAATTTGGATTCTAAGAAATATGGTAGTCTGCAGGGGTCGTGACCTGTATCTTAGGATGGCGATCCCAACTACGATTCCGCTGTTCAAGCTTTAGAAGGCAATTCTGCCTTTTCAGCTGGAGCAAATATGAAATTGGGCCTTCATCCCCTAGCGCATGTGCCACTTTTCTTAATCCTGTTCAAGCTCCATTTGGAAAATATAAGGCTTGGAGAATTAAGAATAAGGGATGAAGATGAATGAACAGTAGAAAGTGAAGAAGCGTAGAGACACCATCTCTTCTTCTCTTTTAGTCTTGAATAAATGATGAGATGGGCATCGACTGCTATTGGCTTTCTGAACTGTTCTGCGAGAGAGAGAGAGAGAGAGAGAGAGAGAGAGAGAGAGAGTTAAATCACAGATTGTGTCCCAGATCGAGGTAAATATGTATTCCTAGAGAGAGAAGGACAAAATAAAGGATTATAAATTCAGAAAAGGCAGGAAAGTAATTTCTTGGTAGCCTTCTTCTTGATTATTATGGTGATTATTTTATTGCGATCCTATTTAATCCAACTTTAAAACTTGGGCAAGGAGATTTTTTACATCTTTGACATGGTGCTTTAATGGTTAGTTGAAAAACTGGCAACCAAGAATTTAAACCAGAGTAATCTCTCACGTGAGAATGCTACCTTTAAGCTTCACTATCCCTCTTTTGAAGGTTAATATGCATCTAATTGCATTGATTCAAGCAAGAATTTAATACTTCAAATATGTAGGATCTTATGATCTTGATCTGATCTCTAAGACTTTGAAAGGATCCTACTTAGCATCTCGATCTTGATAACCTTTTTGTGTGTGTATGGCTCTGTGTGTGTGACAAAGGTTGCTCAGCTTTAATAGTTATTGTGAAATTATTTGGTCTTAGTTATTTATTTGACAGGAGAAATATGGATCCAGTTGTAAAATTTCTAATGGGTGACTCCAGAGTGAAACTGCTTTTCTGTTGGGTAAGCAGCTTTCACATGGAGCTTTTCTTCTCTATGTCAGTGTGCATCTTGTCCCTGTGCTCATATTGCATGGATGGAGACTGATTGCAGAGCATTAAGAAAGTGTAAGGGCAATTTTACAGTTTCCTCATCAGTTTGGTGTAAGATTGATCTCTGAAGCATAATGGGCTTAAGAGCCTTGAGTGTAGGATCAGCCTCTTTAATTTCAGCCAAAGAGCGTGGAAATTTTGTCTTTGTTGGTTTCTATTATGGCATTATGCGGCCTCCTTTTCTTCAGATCGAATGAATATCTAGTATTTGTGCTCATTTTCCATGGATGGAGACTGACTGCAGAACATTAAGAAAGAGTAAGGGCAATTTTACAGTTCCTCATCAATTTGGTGTAAGATTTTTTTTAGAGCACTTTTTTTTTTCTTTTTTAGAGCACAGTTTGGTGTAAGATTGATCTCCGAAGCATAATGCCTAAGAGCCTTGAGTGTAAGACCAGCATCATTAATTTCAGCGAAAGAGTGGAAAATTTGTCTTTGCTTCTATTACAGAATCCTGTGGCCTCTTTTTCTTCAGATGGAATGAATAGCTGGAATTTGTTCTCCAACAGATTATATTCTCTTGAGGCATCAAGTTGTCCATTTTATCCAGTGAGGGTACTCAACTAATTAAAGTAGTATATTAATGAATAACTTTTCCGTTTCAACTTTGTGATTGCATGGCTTCTTCATGAATATATAAATATATATCCTTGGAAGCGAGCCATATTTTACCCCTTGTTTTAAACTTAATGATACTTGAAGTCTTTCACATTAGCAAGAATCCTTAACATCCTTGGTTAAGTTGAAAATTAGCTTTGTACCAGTGATATTCCCCTCTTTCCGTTTTTGTAGTTTTCCTTAGATCCTTGGTTTAATTTTTTGCTTACAATGCCCAATTGGTAAAAGCATATACTTAAACCACTGTGAGTAACTGTTTCTTTAGTAGCTATTCATTTTGATAGCTTACCTGGACCACAATGGTGCTGTTTTGGGCTTTCTCTTGGTTGCTTAAGTCGAATTGGACAGAATTTTAGGATTCTTTCTTCGTGTTTTTATCTCTCTCAGTTCCTCGCCAATTCCGCAATTGTTGACCAAGATTGATCCAAATGGAGCTTTGCTTCAACTTAGGTGAGTGATTATGAGGTATAATTGTTCCAAATCCGTTGTTGTTTATACTGTCTGTTGTTTTTTCTGATTCTGTTCAGCCCCCTTTCTGGTGTTTTTCTTGCTCTTTGGTTATGCCCTTACAAGAGTGAGTGCCTTTTGTCTCGTCAAGATTCCTGTGAAGATTTTTTGGTTTGTCATTTGTATTTTATTACCCTTCAATATTGTGTTTCTTACCTTTACAAGTTGTGGTTCTTCTTCTGACACGCTCATCAGAAGAGATGGATTATATTTTGCATTGACAACCAAAACAAATGGTCAAACACCAAATAAAAAAACAAATGCCAAAAGCAGCAAGGGAGGAAGTGTCTTCTCAATCAGATATGAATGAAGATTCAACTAACTCCTATGAGCATACTAATCACATGAGAAGTGCCACATGGGGTTATTATACATATTTCATGTACATGTTTGCTTTTAAGACTTATTGGACCTGCTAACCTGTGGCTTCTAACCTGTGATGGATGTACCATCTGCTGATCATGTGATGCTGTTGTGTCATTGGTTGCATTGTGCTTGATTTGGTAGGAAGGAAAGATGTGTGGTGCAATTTGGAAAATGTTGTTACATGGATGAACGCTTGGTGGATGTACTATTTATTGAGTCTGTGTTTACAAACTTTAAGCTAATTCTAGTTTTGTTATTAACTGCATGAAATCAAATGTGCAGAGAAAGGAGGTGAATAAACTTACCTCCTTGCAAATTGCATATTTTGTTGGCTGACATGAATGAATGTGCTTTGGACCATCCTAATAGGAATTATACCTGCGTTTCTGTTATTAAATGTTGGTTGATGTCTATGAGAATTTAATGTTGTTCCCATAAGGCTTCCCATGGAACAATTGCTTCCCTCACTTGGGCTGTTTTAGACAAATCTATCCGCAAAATAAGGCTGATGTTATGAAGCTTATTGGTTTGCTGTTTTCTTGCAGCGTAGCATGGCCTTTCTATTAATGCAAGTATAGCTGATGAGGAGATAGTGCAAAGGCTGATTTTGTTTTTGGGAGCATCCATCCTAATTCAAAGTTTGCTGATAATATCATTTGGAGAACTTCTCCTACTATTGATGTGGATTCCATCAAATTGCTCAGAGATACGAAGCTGCTGTGCGTTCTTTTTAGTTGTAGTCCAAGTTGAATTGTAACTCTTTTTTTAGGTCAAGCATGATCAGAGAACCAGCTGGATATTTTTGTGGGAAGAAGAGACTTCTTAGAGTGATCCTACCATATCTATTGTAATAATCTAAGTTTGTTGTACCTCTTTTCTCTTTTTTTTTCTGAACCATATACCAACTTGGTTGCTAATGTCCTGTAGGTTTTCCGTTGTAATCATCCAGTTCCAAATGAAGAGAGATTTGTGGACCTCATTTAAAGCATAAATACTTTTCAGTATCTTTCTTTAAGCACATGTGGTTCGTCCTCATTAGAAAACCAAGATAATACTATTGGCTATAGAACACAAGTAGATGGCCCGGGGGAAATATATGAACCAGCATTCTTCACATTTAACTTTACTTTGTGTAAGGAAGAATAGTAAATACTGTTTGTGCTGCTGTGAGAAAGAGCAACACGATGGCTGCAAGAACAGACAAGAAAGCCCAAGGACTATGGAAATATTCCCTCCTCAGTTTCGCCATCCAGATGTTCCTCCTCTTGTTGCAATGTGCCTTCACATTTTGGAAGATCTCAGAGTAATAGGAATCGCATACAGGGACGTAGTCGCCAATCTTGTTGAACATCTCTGCAACCACCTTGTCATCGCCCAAGTAGTTCTTAATAATCCCAGCACGGCGAAGCACCTCAACGTCCTTTGAAGAGTTTATGAGACAATCAATCAAGGTCGCGTAATCCGTGAAGTAGTTGATGTCTCTGGTTTGACGATGCTGCTCATACGCGATCAGGTTTCGAAATTTTGATTCGGTGTCGTACTTTACATACAAGACCGGTAATTCGAATGTCCCGTTCTTGAATTTGATGTCGCTCAGTTGGCCCTCTTGCACAGCCCTAAACCTGACTCCTGACTCCCTTAGCTCAATGGCCGATGGCATGATTGGTGTGCAGTTTGGCCGGGGCGTTTTAGGCCAGCCAGAAGTGCGCCACGTGTGATATAGATGCAGAAGATGTTCCCTGCTGCCGATCGTCGAATTTCGGCCGGGGCCTTCTCTTTCAACCTCGAAGTACATGATGGCGACTTTGCTGAACTCATGATGCTCGTCCGGACCTCTAGTTAGGTCATATAGCTTGCTCAATACGAAGAGTGGGAGTTGGTTCTCTAGCAACAGTAAATCGCGCGTAATGCTGGGTCGAATCCCCCCCCAATCATGCATAACCGGGTCGTTTTCGTCTCTCAGTTCCGTCATAATGTACTTACGGAACATCTCAATGATGAAACAGCCATCAATGAGCATCATCACAAGAAACTTTTCTTGGGAGAGGTCGATGGTTTCCGCGTAGCAATTACGTGCCGGCTGTTCCTGTTCCCTGAGAGTCAGCATATACCTGTCCACGCTCCCCTCATTTCTCCTCTTAAGCAATTGCTGCAGGTATCGCAGTTTCTGCTCCTCCATGAATTTGAACTTGTCATTTCCATAGTGATAAGGGCCAATGGCTAGAATCTCTGGGTCATAGGCTTTCTCGTTGACTCTGCGCAGTTGATGACGAACTCTAAATATATTATGCTCCGGCAAAGTGGGAGGCACACTGCAAAGCATATTCCCGATGTGGATTGAGACATGGTCTTGCACCTCTAAATGCTCATAGGTCCCAGTATGCTGTATTGGTTACAACGTAATTAATGTGATATTAAGCACTTAGTAAAGCAAGATAATTGTTTTTCATGTGCTTCCCTTTGATTTAGGGCAACTTAAAAAAAAAAAAATGCCCTCTTATGAACAATTTCAATTTTGACTTTTAGTCATCATACTATTTTTCATGACACATATAAGTCCTAAATTGATTTTCGAAAACTAGTAGAAAGAAAACTAATCTCCGAATAAATTTCAGAACAAATTCGTATTTTTGTGCGAATATCGATGGACAATGCAAATTAAGCACCGTGGTTGAACACGTGGTGTGGACATTCACTACAAACAAATGGACAGCTAAGGAAAAATTACAAACCCTGTATTATTGCTCCGAGAATAAATTAACAGCTGTATGGGCATTTTTACTTTTGAGCTTTGGAGAACCCCCTTTTTTGCTCTTAGGGCGAGTTTTGACTTTTGGTAAGGCAAAAGAACATTGCAAGTGCCAAACTTGGCACATGGATATGTAAGTGTCATTTAAAAAAAAAAATTGGGATACTTGATTTCTAAGTTCGGCGGCTTTGGCTAAAAATCCTACATGGAAATTTTTTAATAATATAACTTGTCTACGTGACTCATCAGAGAGCCGAGTTAGCAAATAAGAACCAAAACTATGTCATTTTACCTTTTTTTTCAATTTTAATATAAATGTTAATTAAATTAAATTATTTTAGAGAAACATATGAAGAGTGCAAAACAGCAAGGGCTCAGCCCTCTCCCCATCATCAGGAAGGGCCAACAATGGTAGGGGAATGATTGATCGGGGGGCCAATGGCCCAACGATCCTAGCCGACCGGCGGTGAGGGCCTACAATTCCTCACCCAGCTTTGGGGCAGGGATTGCGACCCTCCCCCAAATCCAGTAAGACCTCCCAACTAGTGTTGGCCCTTGGCTTGTTGAGCGAGGGTTGGTGACCCTCGCCAGATCTAGGGGAGGGCCACGACTCTTGCCCCGAATTTGAGCCTGAGTTTGTAGGCCCTCACCACTGGGCTTGGTGACCCTGGCCGACCCTACCCCCACCATCGCTAGCCCTTCTGGGTGATAGTGGTGAGGCAGCGGCGAGGCTTGCACAGCCCTTGCCATTTTGCAACCCTCTTTTTCTTTTTTCTTTTTATTTTAAAATTTTTAATTTTTAATTTAATTTAAGTAATATTTATATTAAAAATCAAATGCGAGGGAAAACGACATCATTTTTAGCTTACTAGCCATGTTGGCATGCAAAACAACATCATTTTTGGCTTATTTAGCCATGTTGTCATTTGGCACTTGTCTTACTAAAAAAATGCCACGGCAATATTTTGACCAGATTTTCTCACCATTGACACTTAATTAATCCATTTTGCTTTACTTTTAACACTTAAATGCACATTTCTTAACTTTTAACATTTAAGTGTATTTCCATGCCAAATTTTGGCATTCCAAGGATCTGGGTCTCCTTTTTAGAATATTAGTCCAAAATTTTCTCTCTCCAGCCACCAAGCAAGGACAACCTTTTAGACACTAAAATGTGAATTTTAAAACTAATTGGAGTGTTCTTATTGTGAACTACTTACCATCGATGTTGAAGGCGTAAGAACCATGCTAAATAGTTTTAAACTACATAAGAAGAATAACTGGAACGAAATTCAACCAAGATAAAATATAGAAATATTATTAAACGCGATGAGAACTGAGGATTTAAGGTTAGAGAAGGTAAGACAAGCTTCTAGCTAAATAACATATAAATGACTGTTTTTTTTTTTTTTTTTATAAATAATTTCTACCTAAGAATATAAGGAATTTTTGGACCTGGGGAGGCAAGGCTGCCATTGGCCTGGTAGCCACCTAGGTCCACTATTGATTAAATGGTAGACATAAATTAGAAATTATTTGTGTGATTAATCCTCTCTAGAAGGATGAAAGCAATTTGGTAACTGAACCAAGAGAAGACAAAATTGATGCTTGAGTGACTTTGTCTAGTTGAGACAGGTTAGTTAACGTAATTTCGGTGCCCTGAATAAGATCTGACGTGTATGATTTAATTTAAATGCTTGCCAAAATCACGTTAATTAATGGACCATAACTCAGAATTGAAAGAAATGGTCTCATCCTTCAACTTTATGTTTTTTTTTTCTCAATGTGAATAATCACATCAGTCAAGGATCAGAAAAGGGAAGGGAAATTCGTAGGACTTACTTGATTACGTTGGTGGTTGCTCATTCTTCTCGCCAAGCTAGACCAGCTACTATCACACAGTATCCAGTTTTTCTCTTTTTCTGCGTGAAAACATGCGATCGTACATGGCGAGAGCGAGAGAGAAGAGGGCGACGATGCTAACGGATGTTGAGGCGAACGATGGAGGAAGAATCAGGAGGTTGGATGCTCATTGCTCTCTCAGCTTTTTTCTTGCAGAGGAAAGGGAGAGAATAAGAAACCTTGCGTTGTCGCGTAGAGATGCATTTCGGCTTGGGCTTTTCGAGCCCGGATTTCCGAAGCCCGAGAGGCTCATCCTCGTCAGCCATCTAATTAAACAGATGCTAATTAAATAATCCTTTGTTCAAATATTATTATAATTTACAATTCCCTAGCATGAAATTACTACTATCACCTCGAGGTAAAATGAGACTACCGCATACACCAACCATTTATACAAAATTCAAACACATTTTTCTTTGGCCAATTGACCTTGATCGTCAGAACTACCGACGGTAGAGGGTACTGCAATAAAGAAATATGAAGTCATCCACAAGTTTCATTGTACTCTGTGAAAATGGACCATTTCACAAAATTTCATGGAATTTGTGAAAAGAGTCCTACATACTACTTGCTAGCTAGAAAATAATAGTCTTCACGATGGAGGCAACTTGTACAATTGTGATAAATGCATATATAAAGATGCTTACCAAATTCTCTGGATTGGTGCCGTTGAACAATGTGTTAAGAGATTATCAAGTTGTGTATTTAGATTTCACATACTATATGTAAACTATTCTCCGTATTCCAATAAATTGTGAGAAATATATGATCACATTTATTTTTGCTTTGTGTAAGAAAGAATAGTAAGTACTATTTGCCCTACTACTGTGAGAAGGAACATTTATTTTTGCTTGTTGTGGAGGTGCGTACGTATGAAAGATTTTGATTGTTGTCTTAAATTTCACCATCATATGAGCTTGCTTTTGGTAAATATAAGCGAGTGGAGAAATTCTTGACATTTTACGCACTTAATATGCTTCCTTTTTTGATATTTTTAGCATCATTATTGGTAGAGATCCTGGTTAGACTGCCCTTTAAGAGTAGCATTCGTGTTTACTACTTCATTTAAGGACTAGGACCCATGAACTATCCTAGCTGACATGATTTTGTTTCCTATATATTAGTTTGGATATACTTTAATTTAGGATACCATGAAAAAGCCTAAACCGGTAGAGTCATAACACATTTACCACAAATTAATTTTTGACTACAAAAAATCCTGAATTAGTATACTTATGACAAATTTATCATTCTTTAGTTTTCGTGAAATTTTATTGTCAAATTTCTGAGTTGGATGATACGTGATAATTGATGGGTATAACAGTTTGAGGTTTTATACTTAGCTTGTGATATGGATGCTAGTTTTGTAGTTTTTTGTGGTATTAATCTAATTTAACGGAAACTAATGAAGTGTGTATTCAAAAAATTAGTTTGGGGGCAAACTCGTCACATTTATATTAATTTGGAGTTTTTTACGGTTGAAAATTAATTTTCGCTAAATTTATCACAAACATACTAATTTAATGCTTTTTCATGGTATTAACTCTTAATTTTATGGCACTTTACTTCACCCTGAAATTTTTTACCATTTTATGTTTTTACAGTTTTTAGCACGAAAGCTTGATAAAGAGTGAAGTATTGTTGTTAGCAGTAGGGATGAGCAAATGGAATTGTCCGAATTAGAATTGCCTAGACCAGCTAGGACTGATTTTTGGTTCCTAAAAACTTTTTTTTTTGTCGGTCCTACACTAATCTTACTCTAACACACACACTCTCAGACTTTTGCCCTGCCTTTTTGCAGGGCGTGAGAGTTGAAACTCACTCCTGAAATAAAATCATCCCCACCCTAATCCCCCTTGAGAAGGTGGGGATTTGAACCCCCAACCTCCCCCTTCCAAGTTGGAAGGGTGACCACTGGGGCGAACCCCCAGTGGTTGTTCCTAAAAACTTGAATAAGTTGATATCAGTCTGGTTTTCTATTTTAGGTGTGAAATTACCCATTTAAATCTTCTTTTTTTATTATAAATAAAACCCTCAATCAGACTCCAGACTTCTCTCATGACCGCTCTCTCTCTCTCTCTCTCCCCTTAACTCGCGACCTCGAGGCTCGTCCCTCCATCACGCTCACTCTCGGCCTCGACGGTTTTTCAGGTACCAATTTGCCTCTCGCCTCTTGCGGCCTATTTGCCCTGATTCTCCCCGTTGTTTCGTCTAGTTTGGTTTTGTCATGGTGCGTCTCGATGTGTTTTACATGGTTGCTATCTATTAATGGTTTTCTTGTCTCCATTTTTGAGTCGTGGATTCGCGAGGAAGGACGGATGGTCGATGGGTAATTGGCTTTTCAGTCTTGGTTTCGCAATCCACCTGAGCTCAGGACTTGAAGTGATTTTTACACAATTTTTCCTGTGGACATTTCTACTCAGCTGGTGTTTTTTCTGCTTTTTTATGCTCTAATGTTGTTTGGTCAAGGGAGCTTAAGTGAAAATTCTTTTATCAAAAGTGGCGAGAATCATTTTGGTGAAGTGCTGTTTCGGATTACTGGTAGTTGAGATCTTTTATGAAGCTTTCTTTGGATTTTTGCTGCAAGTGTGTATGTTTGTTTGATGATCGAGGAAGTCACGTGTCCATGGATTCTGAATTGTTGTAGGATAGGCAGGTAACTAACTTCATCGGACTGAAATGGTTTGCTGTATATTGTAGCATAACCAAGCTGCAATGAAACAAAAAATAACGAAACTGAAAAAAAAAGAAGAAGTGGCTGGTTCCCGGTGGAATAAGAAACTAGCACGTTCGGTTTCAGAGTTGGTTCTAGGGTCCACAGGGTTGGTTCCCGGTTCCAAAAAGTGGGAATGGGTCCCGACAGGGTAGGTCCCAGGTTCTAGACTTGGAATCGATCATCCTAGCCATTTGCTGTTAAAATTGAGAATGAACATGCATTTGATCAAGAGGTGAACTCGGTGAGCGGAAGCCAGATTTAGATTTTGAGTGTTATTTATTGCTCTGAAATATAATACGAGTATAATACGTGTGCAACTTGTTCTGCCAGCAGTGTTTATTACATGAGTTCGCCTTTGCTTTCTCAACTTGCTCTATTAACACAGTCAAGCATTTCATTTTGGGCCATTGATTTTAACTTTATGTCTTGATCTTTCTACTTCACAGGATGGTGCAGCGAAAGAGAAAGAGAAGAGAAAGGAGAAGAAAATGCGGAAGAGGAGGGAGGAAAAAGTGGTAGAACTGAGCAAAATGTCAACAAAATCCCAAATAATGTTGCATAAGTGGCTGAATTACGCGGAAATATTATGAAGGATTTTTTTTTTTTTTTGGGTGTTGATATAGATATCCAATTTAACATCACCTTCGGCCACCAACTATTTTGACAAAGGATTTACATCATTGAATGCCTATTTACTTTGACATCATTTCTGTTTGAGTGCTCATAACACAGGTTGAGGAAAAATTACTCTATAATATTTTCATCCAATTTGGCCATGTGAAACATCTTGGGATTTTGTTGAGCATATCGCTCTTCCTAGACACATTTTTCTTAGCTTTGGCCTCTTTTTTGTTCTTCCTCCTCCTTTTCTCCTCCTTTGCCTTTCTCTACATGGTCAAGCAGTTTGTCTCCTCAGCTTTTGCATGGTGCCTATGCAAATTCTAGATATATTGTTGAAGAGAGCTAGTGTTGAACCTTCCCGAAAGAAGCTTCTTATAATGGTGCCTATGATCTAAACGGACTCTTGGCAGAGATAATTCCATATAATGGCCAGCCATGTAAAGCGGATTTAATTGTGTCAAGGAAAGCAGGTAAAGAGTTGAGAATTGGTGAAAGGTATTCGATGTTTCTTATATAATCTAAGATTATACTTCTAACTTGACGTCCACTTTTCTTAGAGTATTCAGAAGGCCCTTTGTTGATGATTTTTTACTGTTTTGCTTTGAGAAATTAGCTGTTGGGGGTCGGGACCAAGTATGTTGTTCAATCTGACCTGCGGTCTCCTTCTTTGTTGAACTTTCTTTCGCACCATCACAACTCTTCTCTGCACGTGCGTGCGTGCGTGGTTGTTAGGATCACAATCCAGATTGTAGGATCATGATCGTACGATCCTACGACTCAAAAATTTTGAACAATCTGGATTCTAAGAAAAATGATAGTCTGCAGCGGTCTAATCTGTATCTCAGGATTGCGATCCCAACTATGATGCTACTGCTCAAGCTTTAGAAGGCAATTCTACCTTTTCAGCTGGCGCAAATATGAAAGTGGGCCTCCGTCCCTCTAGTGCATGTGCCACTTTCTTCTTAATCATGTTCAGGCTCCATTTGGAAAATATAAGACTTGGAGAATTAAGAAAAAGGGATGAAGATGAACGGACAGTAGGAAGCAAAGAAGTTTAGAGACACCATCTCTTCTTCTTCTTTAGTCTTGAATAAATGATGAGATGGGCATCGACCACCGTTGGCTCTCTGAACTGTGCTGTCCTTTGGAGACGAGAGACACAAACCTTATGTCCTTCTGCAACCAGATGAGAGAGACCTCTAACATCCTTGAGAAGTTGGCGCACAATTTGACTTGGCCTGGTGGCATAATATCTTTGGATGTGTACTAATTAGAACTGTCTCTAGACTTTAAACAGTTGAAAAACCTGGAATTGCCAGTGAAAGTGAGGTTTGCTACGGAGGATGCGGGAGAGTCCCAGATTAAGGTAAATAGTATTTATCCTTTGAAATAAAGAATGAGATTATATGTATCACAAGAGAGAGAATATGCGTTACAAGAGACAGATTAGAAATTCGGAAAAAGGCAGGAAAGTGATTTCTTGGCAGCCTTCTTCTTTATTATTATGGCGATTGTTGTGATCCTATTCAATCTGCCTAAAAAACTAGCACAAGCAGATTTTATGCTTCTACATTTTTTTAATTTCTTTGACATGGTACTTTAATTGTTAGTGGAAAAACTGGCGACCAAGAATCTAAACCTGAGTACTCTCTGACACGAGAACGCTACCTTTTAGCTTCACTATCCCTCTTTTGAAGGTTAATATGCGTTTAATTACACTGATTTATGCAAGAATTTAATACTTGTAGGATCTTACGATTTGATCCAATCTCGAAGACTTTGGAAGGATCCTACTTAGGATCCCGATCCTGACAACCTTTGTGTGTGTGGGTGGGTGTGGGTGTGCGACAAAAGTTGCCAGCTTTAATATTTATTGTGCGTGTGCGACAAAGGTTGCCAGCTTTAATATTTATTGTGCATTGTATGGTCTTAGTTATTTATTTGACATGAAAAATTTGGATCCAGTTGTAAAATTTCTAATGGGTGACTCCAGAGTGAAACTGCTTTTCTGTCAAGTAAGCAGCTTTCACATGGAGCTTTTCTTCTCTATGTTGGTGTCCGTCTTCTTCCTGTGCTCATATTGCATGGATGGAGACCGACTGCAGAACATTAAGAAAGTGTAAGGGCAATTTTGCAGTTTCTTCATTAGTTTGGTGTAAGATTGATCTTTGAAGCATAATGGATCTAAGGACCTCCAGTGTACGATCAGCCTCTCTAATTTCAGCCAAAGAGTGTGGAAAGTTTGTCTTTGTTTGCTTCTATTCCAAAATCCTAGGGCCTCTTTTTCTTCAGATGGAATGTATATCTAGTATTTGGCTCATCTTGCATGGATGGAGACTGACTGCAGAACATTAAGAAAGATTAAGGGCAAATTTACAGTTCCTCATCAGTTTGGTGTAAAATTGATCTCTGAAGCATAATGGGCCTAAGAGCCTTGAGTGTAGGATCAGCCTTTTAAACTTCAGCCAGAGTGTGGAAAGTTTCTTTGGTGTTTGTATTACAGAATCCTGTGGCCTCCCTTTCTTCAGATGGAATGAATATCTATTATTTGTGCTCATCTTGCATGGATGGAGACTAACTGTAGAACATTAGGAAAGAGTAAGGGCAATTTTACAGTTCCTCATCAGTTTGGTGTAAGATTGATTTATGAAACATGATGGGCCTAAGATCCTTGAGTGTAGAATCAGCCTCTTTAACTTCAGCCAAAGAGTGGAAAATTTGTCTATGTTTGCTTCTATTACGGAATTCTGCGGCCTCTTTTTTTTTTTTTTTTTTTTTTTTTTTTTTTCAGATGGAATGAATAACTGGTATTTGTTCTCCAACAGATTATATTCTCTTGAGGCTTGAAGTTGTCCATTTTATCCAGTGAAGCTACTCAACTAATTAATATACTATGTCAAGTAGTATAATATATGGATAAATTTTCCTTTTCAACTTTGTGATTGCATCGCTTCTTCCTAAATATATATATATATATATATATATATATATATGTAGGTATGTATATGTATATGTATATGTATATGTATCCTTGGAAGCGAGCCATATTTTACCCTGCTTGTTTAAGCTTCATGATACTTGAAGTCTTTCACATTAGCAAGAATCCTCAACATCCTTGGTTAAGTTGAAAATTGGCTTTGTACACACGACATGCCCCCTTTCCATTTTTGTAGTTTTCCTTAGATCCTTAGTTTAATTACACTAATATCTTTCTTACAATGCCCAATTGGTAAAACATGTACTTAAACTGCCGTGAGTAACCATTTATTTTGTAGCTATTCATTTTGATAGCTTACTTGGACCGCAATGGTGCTGTTTTGGGCTTTCTCTTGGTTGCTTAAGTCGACTTGGACAAAATTTTGGGATTCTTTGTTCGTGTTTTTATCTCTCCAGGACCAAGATTGATCCAAATGGAGCTTTGCTTCAACTTAGGTGAGTGATTACAAGTTCTAGTTGTTCCAAATTCATTGTTGTTTATATTTTCTGTTGTTTTTTCTGATTCTGTTCACCCACCTTTCTGGTATTTTTCTTGCTCTTTGGTTATGCCCTTACAAGAGTGAGTGCCTTTTTGCCTCGTCAAGATTCCTGTGAAGAGTTTTTGGTTTGTGATTAGTATTTTATTACCCTTCAATAGTGCGTTTTTACCTTTACAAGTTGTGGTTCTTCTTCTTACATGCTCATAAGAAGAGATGGATTATATTTTGCATTAACAACCAAAACAAATGGTCAAACACCAAATAAAAATAAATAAATAAAAAAACAAATGCCAATAGCAGCAAGGGAGGAAGTGTCTTATCGGTTGGATATGAATGGAGATTCAACTAACTCCTATGAGCATACCAATCACATGAGATGTGCCGCATGGGGTTATTGTACATATTTCATGTACATATTTGGTTTTAAGACTTAATGGACCTGCTAACCTGTGATGGAGTACCATCTGCTGATCATGTGTTGTTGTTGTGTCATTGGGTGCATTGTGCTTGGTTTGGTAGGAAGGAGAGATGTGTTGTGCAATTGGGAAAATGTTGTTACAAGGATGAATGCTTGGTGGATGTACTATTTCTTGAGTCTGTGTTTAGAATTTAAGCTAATTCTAGTTTTGTTATTAAATGCATGAAATCAAATGTGCAGAGAAAGGAGGTGAATAAACTCACCTCCTTGCCAATTGCATATTTTGTTGGCTTTAAGAAGCTCATTGGTTTGCTGTTTTCTTACAGAGTAGCATGGCCTTTCTATTAATGCAAGTATAGCTGATCAGGAGACGGTCCAAAGGCTGATTTTGTATTTGGGTGTATCCATCTTGATTCAGAGGTTGCTGATAATATCATTTGGAGAACTTCTCCTGCTATTGATGTGGATTCTATCAAATCGTTGAGGGATACAAAGCTGCTGTGTGTTCTTTCTAGTTGTAGTCCAAGTTGAATTGTGACTCTTTTTTTAGGTCAAGCATGATCTGAGAACCAGCTGGATATTTTTGTGGGAAAAAGAGAATTCATAGGGTGATCCCACCATATCTATTGTAATCATCTAAGTTGGTTTTATCTCCTCTCTTTTCTTTTTGAACCTTATACCATCTTCGTTGCTAATGTCTTGTTGGTTTTCTATTGTAATCATCTAGTGCCAAATGAAGAGAGATTTGTGGACCTCATTTAAAGCATAAATACTTTTCAATATCTTTCTTTAAGCACATCTGGTTCGTCCTCATTGGAAAACCAAGATAATACTATTGGCTATAGAACACAAGTAGATGGTCTGGGGGAAATATATGAACCGGCATTCATCACATTTAACTTTACTTTGTGTAGGGAAAAATAGAAAATACTGTTTGTGCTACTGTGAGAAAGAGCAACACAATAGCTGTGAGAACATACAAGAAAAGGACTATGGAAATATTCCCTCCTCAGTTTTGCCATCCAGATGTTCCACGTCTTGTTGTAATGTGCATTCACATTTGGGAAGATCTTGGAGTAATAGGAATCGGATACAGCAACATGGTCACCGATGTTGTTGAACATCTGTGCAACAACCTTGTCATCGCCTAGGTAGTTCTTAACAATCCCTGCGTGGCTGAGCACCTCGACATCCTTTGAAGAGCTTATGAGGCAATCCATGAAGGTCACATAATCCGTGAAGTAGTTAATGTCTCTGCTTTGACGATGCTGCTCGTATGCGATCAGGTTTTGAAAATTTGATTCGGTGTCATCCTCTACATACAAGACCAGTAACTCGAGTGTCCCGTTCTTGAATTTGATGTCGCTCAGTTCGCACCCTTGCGCAGCCCTAAACCTGACTCCTGACTCCCCTAGCTCCATCGCCGAGGGCATGACTGATCTGACTCCTGACTTCCTTAGCTCAATCGCCGAGGGGATGACTGGTATGCAGTTCGGCTGGGGCGTTTCAGGCAAGCCAGAAGTGCACCACGCGTGATATAGATGCAGAAGATGTTCCCTGCTGCCAATCGTCAAATTTCGGCCGGGGCTTTTTCGTTCACGCTGGAAGTACTTGATTGCGACTTTGCTGAACTCGTGATGCTCGTCCTCAGTCAGGTCATATAGCTTGCTCAAGACGAAAAGTGGGAGTTGGTTCTCTAGCAGCAGTAAATCGCGCCTAATGCCATTTAGAATCCCACGTCCACGCATAACAAGGTCGTCTTTGTCTGTCGGTATCATATTATTGTACTTACGGAAGAACTCAACGATGAAACAGCCATCAATGAGCATCATCGCAAGAAACTCTTCTTGGGAGAGGTCGATGGTTTCCGCATAGCAATAACGCGCCCGCTGTTCTAGTTCCCTGAGATTTGGCATATACCTGTTGACGCTCTCCTTTCTCCTCTCAAGCAATTGCTGCAGGTATCGCAGTTTTTGCTCCTCCATGAATTTGAACTTGTCATTTCCATAGTGATAAGGGCCGATGGCTAGGATCTCTGGGTCATAGGCTTTCTCGTTGACTTTGCGCAGCTGATGACGAACCCTAAATATACTACGCTCCGGCGAAGTGAAAAGCGTACTTCGAAGCATATTCTCGATGTGGATTGAGGCATGATCTCGCACCAAGAAACGGTCATAGATCCCCACATGCTGTATTGGTTACGACATAATTAATGTGATAATAAGCACTTAGTAAAGCAAGATGATTGTTTTACATGTGCTTCCCTTTGATTTAGGGCAACTTACAAAAAATGCGCTCTAATGAACTATTTCAATTTTCACTTTTGGTCATCATACTATTTTTCGTGACGCATATAATTCTTAAAGCTAAATTTCAAAAACTAGTAGAAAAAAAAAAACTAATCTCTGAATAAATTTCAATACAAATTCGTATTTTTGTGCGAATATCGATGGACAATGCAAAATAAGCACCGTGGTTGAACACGTGGTGTGGACATTCAATACAAACAGATGGACAGCTGAGGAAAAATTATGAAACCCGTAATATTGCTCCTTATAATATTGCTCCGAGAATAAATTAACAGCTGTATGAGCTTTTTACTTTTGAGCTTCGGAGAACCCCCTTTTGCTCTATGGACAAGTTTTGACTTTTGGGAAGGATTGATCAGGGTCGTTGGCCCCTAGCAAAGGCTCGACGACCCTGGCCGACCAGTGGTGAGGGCCTACAATCCCTCACCCAACTTTGAGGCAAGGATCACGACCCTCCCCCAAATCTGGCAAGACCCTCCAGCCAGTGTTGGCCCTTGGTCTATTAAGCGAGGGTCGGCGACCCTCGTCAAATTTGGGAGAGGGCTGCAACTTCACCTCGGATTTGGGCTAGGGCTTACGAGCCCTCACCACTAGGGCTTGGCAACCTCAATCGACTCTACCCCCACCATCGCTTGCCCTTCCGGGTGATAGTGGCAAGGCAGTGGCGAAGGCTTGCATAGCCCTCACTGTTCGCAACCCTCCTTTTATTTTTTATTTTTAAAAAATTTTCAGTTTTAAATTTAAGTTAAGTAATATTTATATTAAAATTCAAATCTAAAGGAAAACGACGTCGTTTTCAGCTTACTAGCCATGTTAGCATGCAAAATAATATTGTTTTTTGCTTATTTAGTCACATCATCATTTTTCACTTGTCTTGTAAAAAAAATGCTACGTTAGCATTTTGACTAGATTTTCTCACCGTTAACACTTGACTAATCCATTTTGCTTCGATTTTGACACTTAAATATATATTTCCTAATTTTTGACACTTAAGTGTCTTCCCGAACTAAATTTTGGCATTCTAAGGATCCAAGTCTCCTTTCAAGGATTTGAGTCCCAAAATTTTCTCTCTCCAGCCACCAAGCAAGGACAACCTTTTAGACACTAACTTGTGAATTTTAAAACTAATTGGGGTGTTCTTATTGTGAGCTACTTACCACCGATGTTGAAGGCGTAAGAACCACGCTGAATAGTTTTAAACCACATAAGAAGAATAATTGGAATGAAATTCAACCAAGATAAAATACAGAAATATTATTAAACGCGATGGGAACTGAGGATTTCAGGTTAGGGAAGGTAAGACAAGCTTCTAGCTAAATAACATATAAATGACTGCTTTTAAAAAAAAATAATTTCTACCTAAGAATATAAGGAATTTTTGGACCTAGGGAGGCAAGGCTGTCACTGGCCTGGTACTACTGATTAAATGGTAGACGTAAGCTTAGAAATTGTTTGTGTGATTAACTCTCTAGAAGGATGAAAGCAATCGGTAATTGAACCAAGAGAAGACAAAATTGATGCTTGAGTGACTGTCTAACTGAGACACGTTAGTTAACGTAATTTCGGCGCTCTGAATTAGATCGAATGTGTATGATTTAATTTTAAGTGCTTGCCAGAATCATGTTAATTAATGGACCATAACTCAGAATTGAAAGAAATGGTCTCATCCTTCAATGTTATATTTTCTTTTTTTCTCAGTGTGAATAATCACAACAGTCAAGGATCAGAAAAGGGAAGGGAAATTCGCAGGAATTACATGATTAATTTGGTGGTTACTGGTTGCTCATTCTTCTCGCCAAGCTAGACCAGCTACTATCACACAGTATCCAGTTCTTCTCTTTTTTCTGCGTTAAAACATGCGATCGTACATGGCGAGAGCGAGAGAGAAGAGGGCGACGATGCTAACAGATGTTGAGGCGAACGATGGAGGAAGAATCAGCAGGTTGGATGTGTGAAAACATGCGATCGTACATGGCGAGAGCGTGAGAATAAGAAACCTTGCGTTGTCGCGTATAGATGCATTTCGGCTTGGGCTTTTCGAAGCCCGAGAGGCTCATCCTGTCTGCCATTTACTTAAACAGATGCTAATTAAATAATCCTTTGTTCAAATATTATTGTAATTTACAATTCCCTAGCATGAAATTACTACCATCACCTAGAGGTAAAATGAGACTACCGCATACACCAACCATTTATACAAAATTCAAACACCTGTTTCTTTGGCCCATCGATCTTGGTTGTCAGTACTTCCGACGGTAGAGGGTATTACAATAAAGAAATATGAAGTCATCCACAAGTTGCATTGTACTATGTGAAAACGGACCATTTCACAAAATTTCACGGAATTTGTGGAAAGAGTCCTACATTCTACCTGCTAGCTAGAAAATAATAGTCTTCACGATGGAGGCAACTTGTACAATTGTGATAAATGCATATATAAAGAAGCTTGCCAAATTCTCTAGATTGGTGCGGTTGAACAATGTGTTAAAGAGACTATCAAGTTGCATATTTAGATTTCACAGACTATATGTAAACTGTTCTCTGTATTCCAATAAACTATGAGAAATATATGATCACATTTATTTTTGTTTCGTGTAAGAAAGAATAGTAAATACTATTTGCCCTACTGTGAGAAGGAACATTTATTTTTGCCTGTTGTGGAGGTGCGTACATATGAAAGATTTTGATTGTTGTCTTACATTTCACCGTCATACGAGCTTGCTTTTTGTAAATATAAGCGAGTGGAGAAATTCTTGACATTTTATGCACTTAATATGCTTCTTTTTTTGATATTTTTAGCATCATTATGGTAGAGATCCTGGTTAGACTGCCCTTTAAGAGTAGCATTCATGTTTACTATTTCATTCAAGGACTAGGTCCCATGAACTGTCCTATCTGACATGATTTTGCTTCCTATACATTAGTTTGGATATACTTTAATTTAGGAAACCGTGAAAAAGCCCAAATTGGTACAATCATAATACATTTACCTTAAATTAATTTTTTGACCACAGAAATCAAACTAGTATACATGTGATAAATTTATCATCTTTTAGTTTTTGTTAAATTTTACTGTCAAATTTCTGAGTCGGATGATACGTGATAGTTGATTAGTATAACAATTTGAGGTTGTATGCTTAGTTTGATATTTTTGTGGTTTTTTGTGGTATTAATCCAATTTAATGGAAACTAATGAAGTGTGTATTTATCACAAATATATTAATTTGAGGTTTTTTTGTGGTTAAAAAATTAGTTTGGGGCAAACTCATCACATGTATACTAATTTGAAGTTTTTTACGATGGTAATTTTGAATAAATTTATCACAAACGTACTAATTTGATGGTTTTCGTGATATTAACTCTTAATTTTAGGGCACTTTACTACATCTTGAATTTTTTTAACATTTTATAATATTTTTACAGTTTTTTGGAAATGTACCTTCACCCAACACCAACTAGACATGAAAGCTCGATAAAGAGTCAACTACTGTTGTGAGCCGTAGGGATGAGCAAAAAGAAATTGTCCAAATCAGAACCGCCCGGACCGATCTTCAGTTCCTAAAAACTTGAATCAGTCGATACCAGTCCGGTTTCTTTAATTTTTTTTTTAAAACTATAAATGAAACCCGAAATCAGGCTCCTGACGTCTAGCTCACAAACTCTCTCTCTCTTTCAACTCGCTCAACTCACGTCCTCGAGGCTCGTAGTTTAGTCACGCTCACTCTCGGCCTCAACAGTTTTTGAAGTACCAATTTGCCCCTCGCCTCTTGCGGCCTATTTGCCCTAATTCTCCCCTTTGTTTCCTCTGTTGGGTTTTGACATGGTGCGTCTCGATGTGTTTTACAGGGACAAGTACACTAATGGTGCCATAAGTTGTGTACGGCGCTCACTTTGATACCAAAAGTTTTCGTCGGATCACTTAAGTGCCAAAAAATTTGAAAAACGCTCACTTTGGTGCCAATGCCGATCTAATAGGCCGGAAATCCGACGTGGCATTTTTTATATATTAATTTTTTAGGCTAACATGGCTTGCCAGAGAGTACAATCAACATCTAAACCACGAAAACGACGTCATTTGGCTTCTTTCCCCCAAATCGAAACCCTAAATCCCCAAATTGAAAGAGAGAGATAGAGAGAAAGAGAGAGAGAGGGGGGAGAGAGAGGAGGCACATCATCTTCTTCCCTGAAGAGTGACACCAACAGCAATACCAGCAGTGCACTAGTAGCAGCACCAACAATGGCACCAACGGCAGCGGCGGCGGCGCACCAGTAGCGGCACCTTCGACCCCTCTTCTTCCTCCTCCTCCTCTGCCCTCGCCTCCTATTTTTTCTGCCACTTTTTGTTTGAGCAACAATCTCATTCTCTCCTCGCTCACCTGGTCGAGCATCTACAATGGTGGCCGAGCGATGGTGGCCGAGCGTTGGCGGGCAAACAACGGTGGCCGAGTGGCGAGGAAGAAACCCTAACCCTAATTTCAATCCACGTACGAGCTAAACGGCGTCATTTTTGCGAGGGTGTCCACGTATAAGGGCAAAACGACGTTGTTTCTTGAAGAGGATGGAAAACAACGTCGTTTAAAAGCCGAGCAACTTTTTTTTTTAAAAATATAAATGCCACGTAATCATTTTGGCCGAAATTTCTCGCTGGTGGCATCAAAGTGATCGTTTTTTCTTTGATTTGGCACTTAAGTGATCCGGCGGAAACTTTTGGCACCAAAGTGAGCGCCGTACACAACTTATGCCACAATTAGTGTACTTATCCCTGTTTTACATGGTCGCTATCTGTTAAATGGTTTTCTTGTGTCCATTTTCGAGTCTTGGATACGCGCGAGGAAGGAGAGATGGTCGATGGGTAATTGGCTTTTCAGTCTTGGATTCGCAATCCACCTGAGCTCAGGACTTGAAGTGATTTTTGCACAATTTTACCTGTGGACATGTTCTGCTCAGCTGGTGTTTTTTTTTTTTTTTTTTTTTTTTTTTTTTTTTTTGCTTTTCTATGTTCTAATGTTGTTTGGTCAAGGGAGGACAAGTGAAAATTCTTTTATCAAAAGTGGTGGCAGTCATTTTGGTAAAGTGTTGTTTCAGATTTCTAGTAGTTGTGATCTTTCATGAAGCTTTCTTTGGGTTTTTGCCTGCAAGTGTGTATGTTTGTTTGATGATCAGGGAAGTTATGTGTCCATGGATTCTGAATTGTTGTAGGATAGGCGGGTGACTAACTTCATAGGATTGATATGGTTTGCTGCATATTGTAGCATGACCTAGCTGCAATGAAACTAAGAAAGAATAAAAAAAATAAAAAAATAAAAAAAAAAGAAGAAAGAAGGAGTGGCTAGTTCTCGGTGAAACTTGAAACTGGCTTGAAACTGCAGGTTTGGTTTCAAAGCCGGTTCTAGGGTCCACAGGGGTTGGTTCCCGGTTTCGAAAATTGGGAATAAGCCCCAGTAGGATAGGTTCTAGGTTCCAGACTTGTAACCAATTTGCTGTTAAAATTGAGAATGAACTTGAGTTTGATCATGAGGTGAACTCAATGAGGGGAAGCTAAGTTTAGATTTTGAGCATTTTTTCTTTCTCTGAAATATAATACAGGCAAAATGCACGTGCAACTTGTTCTGCCAGTTGTGTTGATTACATGAGTTCACATGTGCTTTCCTAACTTGCTCTATTAACACAGTGAAGCATTTCGTTTTGGCCATTGACTTTAATTTTATGATTTGATGTTTCTACTTCATAGGATGGTGCAGCAAAAGAGAGAGAAGAGAAAGGAGAAGAAAATGCAGAAGAGGAGTGAGGAAAAAGAGGCAGAACTGAGCAAAATGTCAATAAAATCCCAAATAATGTTGCATAGATGGCTGAATTACATGGAAATATTATGAAGGATTTTTTCGGTGTTGATATAGATATTTAATTTAACATTACCTTTGGCCACCAACAACTCTGACAAAGGATTTACATCATTGAATGCCTATTTACTTTCACATCATTTCTGTTTGAGTGCTCATAACACATTCTTCTCATTGTCACTTTGCTTAACACGGGTTGAGGAAAATTACCCTGTAATATTTTCATGCAATTTGGCCAGGTGAAACATTTTGGGATTTTGTTGAGCATATCGCTCCTCCTAGGGACATTTTGTTCTCAGCTTTGGCCTCTTTTTTGTTGCTCCTCCTTTTCTTCTCCTTTGCCTTTCTCAACATGGTCAAGCAGTTTGCCTCCTCAGCTTTTGCATGGTGCCTATGCAAATTATGGATATATCGATGAAGATGGCTAGTGTTGAACCTTCCCAAAAGAAGCTATCTGAACGGACTTCTGGCAGAGATAATTCCATATAATAGCCAGCCATGTAAAGCAGTTTTAATTGTGCTGAGGAAAGCAGGTAAAGAGTTGAGAATTGGTGAAAGGTAGTTGATGTTTCTTATATAATCTAAGAACATTGTTCTAACTTGTCATCCACTTTTCTTACAGTATTCAAAAGGCCATTTGTTGATGATTTTTTACTGTTTTGCTATGAGAAATTGGCTGTTGGGGTTTGGGGGCAAGAACGTTGTTCAATCTGACTAGCCGTGACGTCCTAGTAGCGTCACTTTTTACGTTTGAATGCAAACATGAAAACAAACCTCAACTAAAATGATAGGTCCCAAAATGAATGGCAAATAAGCCACACGGTCCTAGCCAAAAATAGGTGTTCATAGCTCGATCCACCGCAACCATTCCATTCTTTCAAAAGTTTTAACCATGCACGCTGGTAGAATTACGATCTCGATTCCACCTATTAGCACATAATTGAAAAGTACAAGATAGAGAAAATAGCGCTTTTATGTCTTTTCATGAGATAAGGATTTAAGACACATGTTACTTATAAGCTTGTTTTCACCCGCATGCATATATATGTACATCATTTATTACAGTTCCTTAAAAAAAACATGCAGAGAAATATTTGGGAATGAGGATTCAAAAGGTGTCTTAGCTCCTCTGCTTAAGGTCATTCCATGCTGATACCAAAGTCACCTTTCACGAGCCTAACTACCTACACCTCAAGTCCATTCGGCCCTAAACGTTGCGGGCCTATCAAGATTCCATTTTGGTTCAAGAACCAAGATACGAACTGCCTGGGAAACTAAGCGGGGTTGCCATCATCGAACCAGAAGGTGGTCGTGTAACAGGTGAAGTTGCAGCATAGGTTGACGTCATAAACATCATGAAAGGAAGTCTCCACGTGCGCTAGGGCTCCATATGTGGCCATTGGGGTATGTCCATCGCTAGTTATCTAAAGAGCATTAAGGAGTGAGCTATGCCCAGTAGAGAAAATAAATCACATATTAGAATGCAAAATCCATTCATAACTTGGAATACTATCCAATTCATCACCTAGAACACATTAAACTTAATCCACAGGGCCTATCGTATATAAGAAGGCATATGAACTTGCTAAGCTAGCCTTAGAATTGAAAGCAAGATGATGCGACATAGTTAAAACAACCTACTAAAATATAACTCAAGCATTCAAAACATAAATATAAAGGCATCTCTGTGTCACTAGCACCCCTTTCTGGCCCAATCACAACTGTCTATCTTCAATTTCTCAGTTCCGTTGTTAAGCTCACAAAGTGGCACCAGGTCGCTGGCCGGTCTTCCATGGGTTGCTGGCCATAGGCATCTCACTTCGAGACATCTCGGATCCAGGGGTCGCTAGCCCTGAGATTCTAAACCAAGGCATTCTAGACACATAGCAAAGCAATCCCCACTCCTCGGGGTCATCATCGAGTTGCTGGCCGATGGATTACTTTCATAATTATTTCATTTTGCAGTGAGCTTGAATTCCACACCAACATATCCAGTACAATAAAAACTTACCACCACACATAAATTCAGCACCTATAGCATCTTCCAACCAAAGCAAATCACAAGCCGAGTTTCGCACCTCATAAAGTTCATAATACAAACCATATGCTCATATTGTGCTTCGTGTCTCCCTATGTACATTGACATCACAATAATCTCCAACACGTGTTGTGGAATAGCAAAATGCATGTAGCTCTCGATGTTCACACACACCATCTCAAAGATGCCGCACTCATTGCACTCAAGAGACACAAATTGCAATCACTCAAATTGTTCCCACTTTGAATATGGAAGAGACATGTTCATGCACAACCTAACTACTATTACAAAACCACTAGGCTCCCTGTATGCCATGAAAATCAGGTACAAGAGGAACAACATCTATTGCTCAGTCTCGGATCAAGGCAGAATATAGGCTGACACGAGCAATTTTAATTACAGAAGCAAAAAGTACATCAAATCTCATTGAAATGTTACAAAGTTTTAATATGTTATAAAAGAGACATAGATTAACATTTCCCATGAAGAAACCTAAGCCTATTTCTTGCTTTCTTGCTGTATAAAGAGCAGTAACTTGCTGTCTTTACCCCTGTTGGGAATAACGGATCCCCGAAAATCGGATTCGACACTAAATCGAACCCCTAAATCAATGTGGAAGACGAGGCCCGAAAAAATCACGTATCACCAATCGTAAAGCACACCACGGATTCGAGCGTACCTTGTTAGCCACAGATTAGACACCAATGCCGAAGATCGAAGAAGAAATTCTGATCTGATGATGTCAATTTGCCTTGAAGGGAAGACGGTGTCGTCGTAAGCGTTTTTCTTCTTGTTCTTAGAGGGAGAGAGGGAGAGGAACGTACGTATGTTCTTATGCCAAATGGTACCTTCTCCCTCTCTCTCCTCCCTTTATATACGTTCATCCAAAAAGAAATCGTACCCCTTCATCCATGGGCCCTAATCTAGTGGGCCGAGCTTTTAGGCCTAACATGGGCGGACAAGCCAACTCAAGCCCATCAATAAAGAAAAAATCCATCATCTCCTACTCGCACATGGTGGTCCAAAACCAACATGGGCGGACATTCCCTACTCAGCCCCATCAGAGAAAAATCCATCATAGACTCTCACTTAACATGGTGGGTCGAACAGAATCCTCTTTTCCTCTCTTCAACATTCATACCGGTGAATAATCCGTGCGACCAGCATACTTTGAGAGCTTATTGCTATACATCTGTTAGGAATATATAGCAGCTTATAATGGGCATCACATCCTGAGTAGATTTAGTATGCAGTATCCTAGATCGATCGATCACATCTATATCTCTCTTGATCTCTTTTAAACAATGATATATATATATATATATATATATATTGTATTCACAATTATGATTATCACAAAGACAGTCATAATTGGTTAACCGGTGAATAAAAAACTACAATGTAATTCTCCAAAATCGATCTTCCTCTTTCCTTTAAACTCTCAATTTCAGTTCAGCTTACTTTTCTAGAAATGCCCCATTAGATCGAATCAAACTCATGACCATTGGCAACATCCTAAGATAGCAAACACTAAATAGAAATCTTGAGAATAAGTAAGAGTCATAAGGAGACTTAAAAAATTGAGGAACTCTCTTTCTCAAGAGTCTTACACGACATAAAAGTTGAGATCAAACTTTTGCCATTCTTATTGGTCGTCTCATGCATACGTAGTATGAAATATGTATTACGATATTAACTCCTTTCCTATGGAGCATATGTCTACACCTTTCAATACCATACAAATGATAGTTTAGACATACCCAATGTTTAACTTGAGTTCACGTATCTACTCATTCACAAAATTTATCAGAACTCACATCTGGCATCTTAGACAGATAAAGTAAAATATGTGGGGTATTTTACTTTCGGACATAGTAAGTATTATGTCCTCATCTTAACACCTAGTTAAGGCAACATACTTGTTTTAAGCTTGAGCTCTCGATTATCACCTAGATAATAAGCTTAAAAACAGTCTCATCTCTATTTATCACATAGTAAATAGAGGAGATTACCCGTGTGAGTGGGCTAATCTTATATCTGTCCGACATACTTCTCAACTTAAAGTAATGCACTAAGCATTAAGATGCATAAAGATCAAACAAAGACTCATAGGCATTAATGATGAAAACACAAATTCATCAAATGTGAACACTTAGGGAAATTACAATATTCAGTACATTAGCCTCTACGCAATCCTAGAGATTTCATATGGCCACAAAACACATCTCTAGGTATTGGCTTTATCATAGGATCTGCTACCATTTTATGCGTAGTATGTACTCTAAGTTCACATCTTTTTGTGCAACCATATCCTTGACAAGATTATACTTGGTATCTATATGTTTGGTCTTGCCATCATATTTTGGATCTTTGGTGTACGCTTTTGCTGCTTGGCTATCACAGTTAACCAACAATTAATCTGCAGCACTTCCAATAATACCTAAACGATCCAAAAATCTCTTAAGCCAAACACTTTCTTACACTGCTGCTGATAATGCCAGGAACTCAACTTACATCGTGGACAAGGCTATACACTTTTGTTTCTTACTGCTCCAACATATGGTGCCATTATTCGGTAAGAAAACAAATCCAGAGGTAGATTTCCTTTCATTTGAATCTCCTCCCCCAATCAGCATCAGAATAGCCTTTGAGTTGCAGATCCTTTCCTTTATAACTTAGCGTATAATCAGCAGTTCCCTTTAGATACCTTAGTATTTTTTTAACGGCTTTCCATTGTACTGGACCTGGATTGGATTGGTATCTACTCACTATTCCAACTGTAAAACATACACCAGGTCTTGTACACATCATAACGTATATCAAGCTCCCAACAACACTAGCATAAGGAACATATTTCGTTTGTTCCTTCTCTTGTGGAGTCCTTGGACACAGACTATGGCTTAATCCTTCACCTTTTTGCAATAGGAGTGTCTATGGGTTTACAATCTTGCATACGAAATCGTTCAAGAATCTTATTTATATATGATTCTTGCGAAAGAGACAACGATCTTTTCAAAACGATCTCTTGAAATCTTAACTCCAAGAGTGTATGCAGCCTTACCCATATCATTCATCTCAAAGTTGGAAGACAACCAACTCTTGACAGTATTAACAAAGTCCATATTGCTTCTGGCAATTAGTATATCATCAACATATAATGATATGATCACAAATTGATCCTTGGATCTTTTGATATATACACAATGATCCTCATCTATCATTGTAAAATCATATGCCATTTTGGCACTATGAAAACGTATATACTATTGTCTCGATGACAGCTTACGGCTATATATCGACCTCCAAAATCGATATACCTTTTCTTCTTGGCCTTTCATTATGAAACCAGCAGGTTGTTCCATATAATTCTTCCTCTAATTCTCCATTGAGGAAAGCAGTCTTTACATCCATTTGATGTAACTCAAGATCCATACTTGCCATTATTGCCAGAATAATGCGAATCGAGGTCAATCTCACTACAGGAGAAAATGTATCTTCATAATCAATTTCTTCCTGTTGATTATACCCCTTCGCCACAAGGCGAGCCTTATGCCTTTCTATCGAGCCATCAGCCTTTCGCTTTATTTTGAGAACCACTTGTTTCCAATAGCTTTGTGTCCTTTTGGAAGATCAACCAGGTCCCAGACGTGGTTTGATTTCATTGACTCAATTTTCTCTTTCATTGCATGAATCCATTTTTCCTTATTAGGGCAATTCAGAGCCTCATTAATATTTCTTGGCTCATCCTCATCTTGTGGAGTAACCATAAAAGTTTCCCTTTCAATGTCAAAACATCGACGGGGAATACTTTGATGACTTGTTCACCGTATGAGAGATTGTACACTTAGCACATCATTCCCCATCATGCTCCCACTTGGATTAGGTAATGATGATGTCGTCACATCAGGTGGTTGCAATTGAGAATGAGTTGAATTCAATTCATCACATCTCATATTACTCCCACTTGGACGAACTCCACTGACATCATTATCTTGATCCAAGGTTTCAAATAGGGAGTAATTTTCCCTTATTTCGCCCATCTTAGGAAATTCATCCACTAAGAATGTGACATCTCGTGATTCAAATTTAGTTATACTCCCACTTTCCTGTTCACCTATGAACACATACCATTTTGAGTGTTCGCAGTATCTCATGAAAATACTTTTATTTTCTTTGGGAGCTAATTTCCCAAACTTGTGAGAGGACTCATGAATATAGGCAGCACAACCCCATGGCTTAATAAAACTTAAGTCCGGTTTTCAAACTATCCATAACTCATATGAAGTGGAAATAACTGATTTGGAAGGCATTCGGTTAAGTATATTGGCAACAGTTAACAACGTATCACCCCAAAAAATGATAGGTAAGTTAGCATGCGCCATCTTGGACCTAACCATTCTAGTAGGGTTCTATTTATTCTCTCTGCAACACCATTTTGTTGAGGAGTATATGGAATAGACAACTATCTTTCTATTCCTTTTTCATCACATGATTTTCTGAACTTATCAGATAAATATTCTCAACCTCGATCGGATCTAAATACCTTTATTTTCTTGTCTAATTAATTTTCTGCCAAGTTCATAAACCTTCTGAAACAACTTATGCTTCAGATTTATGAGAAATCAAATAGACATATCCGACTCGAGTGTAATCATTTATAAAAAAAAGTGATGAAATAAACAGCCCATTGCCTTCCTCTCACATTCATTGAACCACAGACGCCCAAATGGATTAAATGCAGAGGAAATTCAGCTCTTTTACCTTTTCCAAATGGTTTCCTTATCATTTTCCCTACTAGGCAATACTCACTTATGGATAAATCGACTTTTTCAATATTGCCCAACAAGCCCTCTTTGGCTAGTCTATTCATATGTTGTTGGCCCATATGACCAAGTCTAGCATGCCACCATATTCACATCATTATCATATAAGGTAGAAGACGTAAAACAAGGGAATAACATATTGACATCACCACAGTCAACATTTAGCACAATAAAACCATCCAGAAAGTGACCACAACCATAGTAGTTAGTATCCAAATACAAATCTACACCTCTATTACGGAAGTTCATACTAAAACCAAGCTTAACCAATACCAAAACAGATATTAAATTTCGACGAATCTCTGGAGCATATGGAATATCATGTAGGAACAAGGTGCGTCCACCACGCATGTTTAATTGGCAAGTGCCAATCCCTTTAACTTCATCTCTAAAGTTATATCCCACATAGATCCACTTAGTTCCAATTGGTATCGTCGGAATTACATGAAGGATCCTTTATCCTTCGCTACATGGTCTGTCGCTCCTGAATCTACAGTCCACAAAGGATTGGATTCAGCCAATAATTCAGAACTTGACATATAAGCAAAGTTCTCAAATGTACAAGAGGTGTTTACCTTTTTCGGCTCACAACAATTGCGAGCATAGTGACCTCTCTTGTCACAATTGTAACACATCACCCTTGACATTTTCTTCACTTGAGGACGTTTTCCTCTCTCTTGTTGGTTAACTCTTGATTTCTTGCAATAAGGATTTGATCCTTTGCATTCCCACATATTGAACGAATTAATACGCTTGCGCTTAGAGCTCAAAGCCCTTTCTGAGCTAGAACCAGCATAGCAAATATCTATGTTCGGCTCAAATGCCATTAGGCGGTCCTCAACTAGCTCAAGGTGGTGCATGGCATCCTCAAGATCTTCCATAACATGGTCAAGAATTTCTAGTGCTTCTTGCTTTTCCAGCACATATTGAATCTTCATATTCAATATTTCACAATTGTTGCCGTTCATATCAGCAATTACATTCTTAGTTGTTGAACCATCGTTCTGAACACATCAGACATACATGCACGAATAATTAATGCCTATCATTTATGCATCCCTATTTGCATAGACCCATCATATTAATGAATAATTTCAAGTAAGGCTTCAGAATCAAAAGGTCACTATGTTTCCAATCATCCTTCAAAAATCCTAACTCAAAATTATTATTAATATAATTGTCTTATGCAAATAAATTCTATGAAGTTACAAAAACTTCTATTACTACACACAGATAATTACCCACAGCAACCAGCAATAACAGAAAGCAAATAAAATCTAACATCCAATAAAATAACAATGCTTTCACGTGATACAACTAACATATCGGTTGCTACATCAACAACAATCAGGTAGTAAACATTACATAATTAATCAAAGAAATAAATAGGGAATATCCCTTCTAATCTATCAGTCAAAACATCTGAGAAAACTGAAGGTGCATTTGCCAACCATGGAAAAACTTTTGGAGAGCATTCATGTCGCCACCAAGGCGCATTCACTCTGAGCCATGTGGCGCTCAACCTAAGGATTGAAGTTTTGGTTAACTCAATCCTATAGTGCTCTCTTACAAAAGCTTCCACTAGCCTTCTATAACCCGAGACCACGTTGACTTCCCATAGCCGATCTAACACTGCTTGCCATTCAGCTGGAAGAGTGTTCATTAGAGCCGGCACCTTCTCAAAATCTGGCATAAGATAACCATTGTAGATGATTTCCTGTATCATCTGATTGACCTTGACCACATGTGATACTAAATCACCGTCATGCCACCGATAATCAGCTAACTCTGTCATCAGCCTTTTAAGTCTTGCAATTCCCTTGTCCATTCTTGGGATTGCAGGTATCCTTGCATAACGCATCATAGTTCCTGCAATAAATGCATAACTAAAAATGGATTACTTATAATCCATAATGTACAAAAGGGAAAATACATAATTTTCCATAATTCATGCAACAAATGCAAAATAAAAAAAAATGGATTACTTATAACCCACATACATAATTATTTATTTATTTTTTTCGGGTCAACGGTCAACAATCAAAGTCAACGATCAACGGTCGTCGGTCAACGGTCAACGGACAGACCGGTCGGACCGGTCGCGCCTATCGCGCCGGTTCGGGCGAACCGACCGCACGTGCCGTGCGCATGCACGCGCTGACGTCACGCAGACGTTAGCCGACACGTGCAGCGCGTGTGCCGGGCGTTGCGGTTCGGGTCAAGTCGTCGTTGGGTCGGGTCGCCGGCCGATGACCGGCCAGCCAATGGTCGTCGGCAATGACGTCACCGCTGACGTCATCCCGGCGGTTACCGTGACATCACGATGACGTCAGCACGCGTCGATCCGCCGACCGACGCTTGTCGGTTCGCCGGCTGCTGGCGCGCACGTGCCGGTTTGCCATCGGCGCGTGTGGGCGCGTGCGGTGTCTCCCGGCAGCGTGCGACATGTCGTCGGACTCGTCTCGACGTCGCCTTTCTTGCTGTGCCATTAGAATTCGATTTCGTCTTACGAAAGCTCGGAAAAATGGCCGAACAGCGCTCGGGTGTCGAGATTTCTCGCCCCGATCCGTATGGCCGAATTGCTTTTGCGAAAAATCAATCAAAAAAACGTCAAATTGATCGGGAAAACGTGAACTAGGGCTCTATTACCAATGTTGGGAATAACGGATCCCCGAAAATCGGATTCGACACTAAATCAAACCCATAAATCAATGCGGAAGACGAGGCCCGGGAAAATCACGTATCACCGAACGTAAAGCACACCACAGATTCAAGCGTACCTTGTTAGCCACAGATTAGACACCAATGCCGAAGATCGAGAAAGAAATTCTGATCCGATGATGCCAATTTGCCTTGAAGGGAAGACGGTGTCACCGTAAGCGTTTTTCTTCTTTTTGTTGGAGGGAGAGAGGGAGAGGAACGTACGTACGTTCTTATGCCAAAGGGTACCTTCTCCCTCTCTCTCCTCCCTTTATATACGTTCCTCCAAAAAGGAATCGTACCCCTTCATCCATGGGCCCTAATCTAGTGGGCCGGGCTTTTAGGCCCAACATGGGCGGACAGGCCAACTCAAGCCCATCAATAAAGAAAAAATCCATCAACCCTTAAATTTTGCAGCAACTTCCAATTTACGCACCTACTAAAGAAAATTCTCGTTTCCCTATTCAAACCTCAATTATTTGTTCTCAAATTTTGATATGTTGTTCCTAAAGATGTGTCCTACAACTTTCATGAAGGGTTTAAGGTCCAACTTGTTGGAGAAATCTTTCTAGAATATTTTGAAGTTGATAAAATATTTCTATCAGTCTAGTCTAGAACATTGCAGACCCTTCTATTTAAAGTCTGAAGACCTTCATTGGAGACCCTTCAATTTAAAGTCTGAAGACCTTCAGATCCCCAGACTCAGTACTCTACTCAGTACTCAAGACTCAAGACTCAAGACTATTCTCATTGACAGTTTCTAATCCAGTGACGAAGACGATCCAGAGCTAAAGTGTTTGGTTGAGGATTTGGTCTTTTCCACTGGAGTAGATCTCTTGGCTGGGTATGATATAACGGATTCTTTTATTCGAAATCAAGATCGTTTGAAGATCCGATGATTGATGAAATACTCTTGGAATGTTCTATTCTTGGAAACCAAGATCCTGATTGTATGGGCGAACATGATTGATGGGCTATCGACATGTTCCTTTAATAGCTCGAATGTTCTTCTTAATTGATTCTGTCCAACGGGAAGATTGGAAGAATTCCTTTGGTAAGTGCCAACGGGTATGATGGCATAAAGGAGTATAAAAGGAAGACGATCTAACTGTTCAAGGTGGTGTGCGATAGAGAAATTCTAGAGTATGAAGCTCCTTGATTATTAGTCGATTCATATTGAGCAAAACTGTATTCGCAAAAGAGAGTCTATACTTAGTGATACCTTGAGGGTGTGTGGTAGATCTTCTACACCGTGAAATCAAGGGAGAACAGTGCTGTAACATCTCTTTGTTTATTGTGGAATCTAGCCAGTGGGCTGTCAATGCAGAAGAGTGGACGTAGGCTTGAAATAAGCCAAACCACTATAAACCTTGCGTTCAATTTTCTCTTCCCTATTCTCAGTTTTATTTTGATTGTTGTTTGACGAGAATCAATTAACTCAATTCTATCAACTGTCTAGTATTGTGCAATTATCGTGAAAAATTACTCTTTATACCTATTCACCCCCCTCTAGGTACTTTTACTAGTCATATCAATTGGTATCAGAGCCTGTGTACTCACTTTATTTGAAGCGTTTTACTTCAGAGTAAAAGATCCATGGCTAGTATACTAGCTTCAGGGCTGATGGAAGGTCAAAGCAACACCAGACCTCCTTACTTTGATGGAAAGGACTACAACATCTGGAAAAACAAAATGAAAGCATTTCTTCGATCAAAGGATCCTCTGGAGTGGGACGTTGTAGAAAAAGGAATCACTCCTAAAGTTGCATCTGTCTCATAAAGAGGGAAAGAAACCGTTGAGACCAGTGGAATGACTCAGGAAGAGATAATGAAGAGATAAACTCTTGATGCGAAGGCTATTTATTCGTTATATTATGCCTTGTCACCTACTGAATATAATAGAATATCTTCTTGTGTTACAGCAAAAGAAGTCTGGGATAGGTTACATATTACCTATGAAGGAACTGATCGAGTGAAAGAGACTAGAATCAACATCCTTCTCAATCAATATGAAGCCTTCAAAATGAAACCTGGAGAATCTATAACTGACATGTTTAGCCGATTTAAAAAGATTGTAAATGGTCTTGAAAATCAAGGACAACCAATTTCTGATCCCATGAAGGTAAACAAGCTACTGCGTGGACTCTCTAAGGATTGGAATCACATAAAGACTTCAATAAGAGAGATGCAAAGAATCATGCCACTATCTGTCGACGAGCTAGTTGGAACTCTTCAGTCTTATGAAGTGGAACGAATTAATGAAGACGAAGATCCAAAAGGTAAGAAATCCATTGCATTAAAATCTATTGATGATGATTCTGATGTTACAGATTCTGAAGATGATATGGACGATGAGGAGCTTGCTCTCATGATAAGAAGATTCAGAAAAATGAATAGAATAGGAAGAAGGTTCAACTCAAAGAAACAAAGCTTTCAAAGACAATGGATCAAGTCTGTTGATGATGATGAATCAAACAAAGATGTAGTTTGCTTTGAATGTAAGAAAAATGGACACATCAAACCCAACTGTCCTCTTCTGAAGAAGAAGAAAGGAAAAGCTGAAAAGTCTCGAAAGGCTCTCAAAGCCGAAACTTGGAGTGACACAGAGTATGAAGAAAGTGATGATGAATATGCCAACTTATGTCTAATGGCGCAATCAGACTCAGACTCAAACTCTGGATCAGACTCAGACAGTGAATTTGAGGCAAGTAATTTTAAAATTCCTATCAAGGTTTCTAAATATATTGATGAGCTGTGTCTTAGTCTTAAGACTTATCTCAAAAGGATTTCCGAACTTAAAAAGGAAAACTCTGTTCTAAAAAAATAGGAAAACGTTTTAAAAGAAAGAGTTAAATGTTTAGACATGAATGTTATCACTCTTAAAGAAAATGAAGATAATCTTTTGAAAGAAAATGCTCTTTTAAAAATTGACTCATCAAATATCTCAAAGAAATTTTCAATAGGGTCCGAGAAATTTGAAAAAATTCTTTCAGCTCAAAGACCTTACTTCAATAAGTCTGGTCTAGGTATGACAGCAGAAACAATTCCCCTGATTGATTTTCCTAAAGTAAAAGAAAGAATAAAGCAAAGACCCTCGAGAGAGGCTTACAAAAATCATTTCAAGAAGGTTTTTGTAAAGTCTGTAGGTCGAAATGCCCTCAGGTGTTCAATGTGCAATAGCCCAGATCACTTTGAAAAATAGTGTCCTATGGTTTGGAAACCTGTTAAGAAAACATGGGCTAATACTATTTATCTTACTAACACCAATAGACCCAAGAAAATATGAGTACCAAAGAAAGCTTGAGACTCTCTTTTAAATGCAGGTCTTCATCAAAAAAAAGGCAAAGTGGTATCTTGACAGCGGATGCTCAAGACATATGATAGGAAACTCAAATTGCTTTATAAAGATCGTTCAAGTAAATGGTAGAAAAGTCTCATTCGGAGGAAACAACAAAGGAAGAACTGTGGGATTTGGAACTGTGAAAATTGGAAATCTCACAATAAGTAATGTTTCCCTAGTGGAAGGACTCAATTACAATCTTCTCAGCATCAGCCAACTGTGTGATACTGGATTTAAGATATTCTTTCAAGAAGGAATATGTTCTGGAACCAGTAAAGACTCTACTCAGTCTTTCATGGGTCGAAGGCATGGAAATATCTATCTCTTGGATGTGAAACCGGATGAATCACAATGCTTAATCTTAATTCAAGACGAAGCAAGCTTATGGCACATAAAGCTTGGTCACATCAATATGAAGCAATTAGCCAAAATCTCAACAAAGCAGCTTGTTCGTGGTCTACCCAATTTATCATACCAAAAGTCTGATCTATGCACTCCATGTATACTGGGAAAGCGGGTAAGAAATTTGTTTAAGCTAATAAATCCTATCTCTACTAATCATATACTGCAGCTGCTGCATATGGATCTCTTCGGACCAACCAGAACCTAGAGCATTGGAGGTAAGAAATATTGCCTAGTAATTGTGGACGATTACTCTCGATTTACTTGGGTATATTTCCTTGCAAGTAAGTCCGAAACCTTCTCATATTTTGAAAAGTTTGCTAAAAAGGTTCAAAATGAAAAAGGATGTGTCATCTCAAGTATAAAAACAGATCATGGAGATGAATTTGAAAATCAAGATTTTACAAAATTTTGTGATAAATCTGGCTTTAAGCATGTGTTCTTTTCTCCATATACTCCTCAGCAAAATGGAGTTGTGGAAAGAAAGAATAGATCTCTTCAAGAAATGGCTAGAACTATTTTAATTGAAAGTAAAATTTCTTCACGATTTTGGGCTGAAGCTGTTTCAACAGCGTGCTATATTATCAATAGAGTCTTTTTAAGATCTATTCTGGAGAAAACCCCTTATGAGTTATTCAAAGGTAAGAAGCCTATTGTTTCATACTTTCATGTGTTTGGTTGCAAATGCTTTATACTGAAAAATGCAAAAGATCAAGTTGGTAAGTTTGAAGAAAGATCGGATGAAGGCATCTTCCTTGGATATTCTTCATCAAGCAAAGCCTACAGAGTCTACAACAAGAGGAATCAATCTGTGGAGGAATCAATGAATGTCAAATTTCAAGACTTTATGCAAAATGAGTCCAGTTAGACTCATCATGAAGAATCTGAACCTGCTCCAGACTCTCCAAAACTTACAACTCAAGAAGCATCTCAGACTCTGGAACACCAGCATCAAGCTATTCGTAAAGATTCAAGTAAAGAAAGAGATCATCAACCTGATGAATCAACCAATAACTGGAGGCATAAATCTAGTCATCCCAAAGATCTTATTATTAGCGATATTAATGAAGGAATTCGCACAAGATCCAAAAGGCGCGAAGAGTCTAATGCTGTGGCTCTCATTTCTGAAATTGAACAAAAAAGCATAGAAGAAGCTTTATCTGATGAAAGCTGGATTGAAGCTATGCAAGAAGAGTTCAGGTAGGTCAACATTAATGATGTTTGGAAATTGACATCTAAACCAAAAGGAAAAACTGTTATTGGAGCTAAATGGGTGTTCAGGAATAAGATGAATGAAAAAGGAAAAGTCGTAAGAAACAAGGCAAGACTCGTGGCCAAGGGTTATACGCAAGACGAAGGAATAGACTATGATGAGACTTACGCACCAGTAGCAAGGTTAGAAGCTATTGGATTATTACTTGTGATTGTTTGTTATAAAAATTTCAGGTTATTCCAAATGGACATCAAAAGTCCCTTCCTAAATGGTTTTATCCATGAGGAAGTTTATGTGGAACAACCACCAGGGTTTGAAGACCCAAAGAAGCCAGACTCAGTCTTTAGATTGAAAAAGGCCTTGTATGGTTTAAAGCAAGCACCTCGAGCTTGGTACGACAGACTAAGTAAGTTCTTAATACATAATGGTTTTGTCAAAGGTAAAGTAGATACTGCTCTATTTATCCAAAAGGAAAATAAAAGCTTTTTACTTGTTCAAATATATGTGGATGTATTATTTTTGGATCCTCTAATGAAAGTCTGTGCAAGAAATTCTCTAAATCTATGCAGGATGAGTTTGAAATGAGTATGATGGGAGAGTTAACCTTCTTTCTTGGACTCCAAGTAAAACAATTGAAGGAATGAACTTTTATTCATCAAGAAAAATATGCTAATGATCTTGTCAAAAAGTTTGAACTGGAAAAGTGCAAAAAGACCGATATACTGGTGTCAAGTTCTTTGAAGATAGACAAACATGAAGAAGGGAAGAAAGTTGATCAAAAGCTGTACAGGAGTATCATCGGTTCACTTCTCTATCTTACTGCCTCTAGACTTGACATTTTGTTGAGTGTTTGCATCTGTGCTAGGTTTCAATCAGATCCTAGAGAAGCTCATCTAAGTGCTGCGAAACGTATTATTAAATACGTTGCTTCATCTTCAAGCATCGGTCTTTGGTATCCTAAAGAGGGAGACTTTAATCTTCTTGGATATTCAGATGTAGATCTAGCTGGTTGCAGAGTTGATAGAAAGAGCACCTCGGGAACTTGCCAGTTACTTGGAAGCAGGACAGTATCTTGGTTTTCAAGGAAACAAAATATTGTGGCTCTCTCTACAACAGAAGCAAAGTATGTAGCTCTTGGAAGTTGTTGTTCGCAAATTCTATGGATAAAATAACAGCTACAAGACTTTGGAATTGAAGACTCATGCATTGAGATTAGATGAGACAACACCAGCGCAATCAATCTCACTAAAAAATCCAATCCTTCACTCAAGGGCAAAGCATATAGAGATTTGACATCACTTCATTAGAGATCATGTTCAAAATGGAGAAATCTTGATTCAATTTGTTGATTCAAAGAGTCAACTAGCTGATATATTCACAAAGCCTTTAGAGAAAAATCAATTCGAAATTATCCGTTCAGACTCAACAGTTTGAAGCTTGAGGAAGTTAAAGTCTAGAGACTCTCAGACCCTTAGACTCAGATGTTCATGGCTATAGACTGTAAGTTGTTTCAATATTTAATCTTGAAAAGGTACAATCTTTCGTTCAGTAATGATTGATTTATATTATCTTTAAAAGATGAAATTTTACCTTTTCAAAAGGGATAACTTCTATTTAAAAATGTCAGTTTTCTTTAAAAAAGGACGGTTATCGTTTTTAAAAAGGGACGACTGTTCACTTGCCTTTATGTCGATTGGTTTTTCCTTTTTAAATTGGGTTATATATATACAGTCAGTTGCTTTCTTCGCTTAACTCCAAAACCCTAAAAAACATTCTCCTCCCAATCTTGTCTTGACTCCGTGTTCATCTTCGAGAAAGTTGTTATCTTTTCTTGGGAAAGCGAGTCAAGGAATCTTTCAACGACAAGAAACGATGTCTTCTTCAAGAAAGTCTTCAAGAATCGCGAGCAGGGGACCACAGAGAATGAGGGAGGGTCCTACCCATTTCGATCTCACCGAAGAGGAAGACTTACCAAGATAGCAACTGAGCCCGATTCACTCTCAACCACGTCACTCTCCAACATCTACCCCACAGGGTGTGGGTCATCAATCGGAGGAAGAAATAATCGAGGAAGTAGACTCTGTAAAAGTCCAAAAACCCTCTTTTATTTACAAGCTCTATCGTGCTTTGAAAAGCACTGGTACTCCGTTGAAGTATGTAGATGATTTCCTTAAAGACAAGGGTTATGGAAATGAGTATGTCTTTTTGCGACGAATGGAGGATTTGGGAATTGCTCCCAAAGGAAAGGCTGAGGAAGCACTTGCGAATATTCCAAGTGACCCTCGTGTAGGAGGATTGAATCCCACTTACGGGAACAATGATGATAAACTGTTCAATAAATTTCAACCTAGGATGGGCATTGCTGCAAAGGCTAAGGGAAAAAGAACGGAATTGTTCAAATCAAAGGAACAGGAGAATCTGTTCTTCAATCTGCTGAAACGTGGGGTGATAAACCCCAAAAGTGTTGATTTCGACTTTCTGGATGCCATCAATGTGAACTTGAGGGAAAAGTTCAATTTGCTTCAACTTGAGCAATTTTGCTCCGACACCACAGACAGCTATGCACAATTGACAACATATTTCTATTCAAATCTCAGCTTTTTAGATGCGAATAGAATATCCTTCAGTGTTCGAGACTAAGACTCTGTGGTAGATGTGGACATGCTGGCAGATATAATTGGAGTTGAAAGAGGACGATATCAACTGGTCAAGGTTTTAATTGCTCGTACCTCACTGGAGCTTGTCAAAGATAGGAATGCAGAAGGGAGAATTACCTACGCAAGAATGCGTGCCATCAACATCATTCTTCACAAAATTGTGATCAACTGTCTCAGGCCAAAATCGACATCCAAGACTAACGTGTCCAACTCTGAGGCGAAATTGATGTACGCGATCAATTCAGGGAGAAAGTTTTCTCTCCCTCACACCATTCTCTTCCACATGTACAGAGCGATGGTGAAGGACAAGGGCCAGTTGCCTTACTCAAATCTTGTGACTAAGATCTTCAGACACTTGAACATTAAACCTCCACAAACTCTTTGTGTTCGACCATGTGACAAAATGGTGGTGGGTTTGAAAATGCTGACAAAAATGCGTCTAAAAGAACTTGATAAGGCAATGGAGAAGTTCAAGGTGAAAACTCTGGTCAAATCTCATATAGTATCTTCTGCATCAAAAAGAAAAAGGGAAGGAACCCATGGGTGCTCCATCCAAAAAGAAAAGAACTCTTATCTTAGAGGATGAAGATGAAGAGGATGAACTCTTTATCTCTGCCTTGGCATTGAAAAGGCTCAATCATTCTGTATCTGAATCAATGGAACGACAGGAAAAATGAAAAGAAGCAGAGGACAAAGAACAGAGAGAAGAAGAGGAAAAGGAAGAGACCAGAGAAGCAGAAGAAAAAGAAGAAGAGGAGAAGGAAGTTGAAGAAGACGAAGAAGCAGTCAAAGAACAGTCTACAGATGAAGCCAGAGAGAAAGGCAATCAAGACGCTAATAAGCATGACCATCACTCTTCCCCAATTGAGGTCTTAGAAACAGGGGGAGATGGCGAGCAAGAAAGGACTACACCATATCCTGTCCACAGTGAAGGTGTGAGTCGCTCACCAGCAAATCCAGAAGATCTTCAGGCTTCTTAAATGCCTAAGGAAGGACATGATACCTCAACGCCAAATTTGCGCGATTACACCGAAGCTCCATCGTTTGCCTTTACTCCATCCGATAGAGCAAATGCCAGCACGCAGACGGACACTACAGCAGATTTTCGTCGCATCCTTGATCTTCTTCTGGAAATGCAGGGTCAAATATATGTTTTGGAATGTGAGCTTCAAGTCTTGAAGAATGTTGGACAAATCAAATGTAAGACCTCGCTCTTCAACTTCAAGCAAATGCCAAAGGGGAAGAGGTGGCACATCTACGGGAAGACTTGAAGAGGCTGGAAGGCATCGTACAGTCGATGGGAGATTTCCAGCTTGTGTGCGTTCCCAAGCAGACTTGACTTTTTCTCACCTTTTTAATAATGACAAAAAGGGGGAGAATTGCAATCTCTTTTGAACTTTGACTTTAAATCTCTTACTTTAGTTTAGTTTGTTTGGATATTTGTTTTGAGCATAACTTGGGTGTGGATTTGAAATTGACTGTTGCATTTATATCAAGTGTTATTGTATGGCTTTACTCATGAAAGACTAACCTATTTTCTGTGGATGTAGAGTCTAGTTAAGTTGTTAATCTTTATGAGATATCCATATTGCTTGAGTAATGTTTTGTAGGTCAAAGCTGTTCAAATCTACAGGAAAGTTTTGTCACCATCAAAAAAGGGGAGATTGTTGGAGAAATCTTTCCAAAATATTTTGAAGTTGACAAAACATTTCTATCAATCTAGTCTGGAGCATTGCAGACCCTTCTATTTAAAGTCTGAAGACCTTCATTGAAGACCCTTCAATTTAGAGTCTGAAGACCTTCAGATCCCCAGACTCAGTACTCTACTCAATACTCAATACTCAAGACTCAAGACTATTCTCATTGACAGTTTCTAATCCAGTGACGAAGATGATCCAGAGCTAAAGTGTTTGGTTGAGCATTTGGTCTTTTCCACTAGAGTAGATCTCTTGGCAGGGTATGATATAACGGATTCTTTTATTCGAAATCAAGATCGTTTGAAGATCCAATGATTGATGAAATACTCTTGGAAGGTTCTATTCTTGGAAACCAAGATCCTGATTGTATGGGCGAACATGATTGATGGGCTATCGACATGTTCCTTTAATAGCTCGAATGTTCTTCTTAATTGATTCTGTCCAACGGGAAGATTAGAAGAATTCCTTTGGTAAGTGTCAATGGTTATGATGGCATAAAGGAGTATAAAAGGAAGACGTTCTAATTGTTCAAGGTGGTGTGCGATAGAGAAATTCCAGAGTCTGAAGCTCCTTGATTATAATTCGATTCATATATGAGCAAAACTGTATTCGCAAAAGAGGGTCTATACTTAGTGATACCTTGAGGGAGTGTGGTAGATCTTCTACACCGTGAAATCACGGGAGAACAGTGCTGTAACATCTCTTTGTTCATAGTGGAATCCAGCCAGTGGGCTGTCAGTGCAGAAGAGTGGACGTAGGCTTGAAATAAGCCGAACCACTATAAACCTTGCATTCAATTTTCTCTTCCCTATTCTCAGTTTTATTTTGATTGTTGTTTGACGAGAATCAATAGTCTCAATTCTATCAACTGTCTAGTATTGTGCAATTATCATGAAAAATTACTCTTTATACCTATTCACCCCCCTCTAGGTACTTTTACTAGCCATATCACAACTATGTCTAGACAAAAGCAGAAAATTCATAGAGCAACCTAAGGTTCCCCTAGTTCGTACAAGTCAGTTTGCGGTTCTAAGTAAAAGGATGTTCGCACAATTAAATTCACGCAAGAAAACTCTAATAACTAGTACATTGAAACTTAAAATCGTAGTGCAATGTTAAGAAAATTAGTTCTTTCCATCGACTACACATTTAAACCCCAAAACTGATGCATAAACCAGCAATTACTGCCATGTCTCTCTTGAACAGAGCATCCTGAGCCCCTATCTCCATCTACGGCCACATTAGGTTGTCTAGTTGGTCTACGATCCCTTTTTGAACCTAGACATAGCACCACAGAACCCAAAAATGATCTCAATAACTCAGAGACTTCACGCAACTAACCTTATGTGCTTCTCGAACCCAAACTCGCCTCTCGACCTCTCGAAACCAACATGCAGCACTCATTCGTCACTCGGTAGTTGTCCACCCTACTATTTCGACCAACACAGTTCCCACGCGCACGGTTCTTCGCCCATCTAAGCCTTGATCATCACATGCAAAAGTCAAGGACTCCATTTGAGCACTCATCTAGCCCATTCTAGCCCAAAGCAAAAACATCAACATCCAAATGCTAACCCAAAACCAACTCCTCTCATTCTTCAAGCCTAGCTCAGCTTCCAAGCGACACATGAACAAGTATTTCGAGCCTCAACCCAACACTGCAAGCCTATCCAAAGCTAAGTTCAAGCCAATCCACCATCCCGAGCTCTGAAGGATTTTTTATTTTTATTTTTTTGTTAATCGAGGATCCGCTGGGCACCCTTATCGGCTTATGCTGATTTGGAGTCCACAGACATCCAAGAGGCCCTCAGTGACTATATCTCGGAGAGACTAGTCCAGCAACCCACCGTCGGGGCCCCCACTTCAATTGTTAACAGCATATGGTTTCAAACCCTCGACCTCCATTGAAGGAATGAGAGCTCTCAACCAACTGCGCTGCCCATGAGTGAGTAGCTCCGAAGGATTTTGAACACTCTAAAACATGATAATTTCCACTACCTTTAAAGCCGCGGACGTTCTTCCACTTCAGATTCAGCCTCACCGCAAATATTTGAGTTCCTCGGCTTTGCTCGAAGAGCAACCAGCAGGGAAAAAGAAAGGTGCTTGCTGCCGAGAGAAGAAAAGAAGGGAGAGGTGTGGTTCGGGAGAGAGGGACAATGGCGGAGCAAACGAGGATGTTCCCCCCCTCCCTTAATTTTAATAACCCAATTAAATTAAATAAAAGAGCTCAATAAAACCTAGTTTAGAGAGAAACAAGACCAAGTGCATATATCTACCCATGCACGTTCCAAAATCCTCAAAATGATTGCACAACTTTTGCGTCGATTGATTATTACGACACCTGTCCGACAAAAGTCGTCCTAATATCTTTGCGTCACATATGACCTCTTGCAATCTAAAATTTCGCATCTCCGGGCATCCGTAAAACTAAAAAATTCCTTTTAAACTAAATAAGCGAGTAAAGTCTCTTACGACTTCACGCAGGCCCGTTCTCGTGGCCCAACCTGACTCGTGAACCCAACTTAATTTTATTTATTGAGCGGCCCACGAATAAAATTTCAAGGCCTAACTCTATAAGTCGGCCCCAAGCCGTGGCGCAACTTGGCCCACGACAACCCTTCGAGCTTTCTATTTATTCACCTAATGATTTTTAAGGCTGGAAAATTCGGAGTATCACACCTGCAGCCTCGTCCTTTCTTGCACTTTCTTTCGCACCATCACAGGACTCTTTTCTATGTGCGCGTTATGTCCATGGTTGTTAGGATCGCGATCCAGATTATAGGATCATGATCATTCGTTCCTACGGCTCAAAAACTTTGAACAAGTCTGCAGGGATCGTGATCTGTATCTTAGGATGGCTATCCCAACTACGATTCCACTATTCAAGCTTTAGAAGGCAATTATGCCTTTTTAGCTGGAGCAAATATGAAATTGGGCCTCCGTCCCCTAGCGCATGTGCCAATTTCTTCTTAATCATGTTTAGGCTCCATTTGGAAAATATGAGGCTTGGCCTAGGATGAAGATTAATGAACAATAGAAAGTGAAGAAGTGTAAAGACACCATCTCTTCTTCTTCTTCTTCTTCTTCAGTCTTGAATAAATGATGAGATGGGCATTGACCACCGTTGGCTTTCTGAACTGTGCCGTTCTTTGGGGATGAGAGAGACAAAGCTTCCGTCCTTCTGCAACCAGATGAGAGAGACCTCTAACATCATTGAGAAATTGGCGCACGATTTGACTTGGCCTAGTAGCATAATATCTTTGGATGTATAGTCAAAGTGAGGTTTATTATAGAGAAAGGGGAGGTGTTGGGATGGATAAATTGGAGTGTGTCCTAGATTGAGGTAAATCATATTTTATCCTTTGAAATAAAGAAAGAGACGATACGTATTCCAAGGGAGAGTAGGACAAAATAAAGGATTCGGAAAAGGCAAGAAAGTAATTTCTCGGCAGCCTTCTTCTTGATTATTATGGTGATTATTTTATTGTGATCCTATCTAATACACCTTAAGAACTTAGGCAAGGAGATTTTAAGCTTTTACATCTTTGACATGGTGCTTTAATTGTTAGTTGATAAACTGGCAACCAAGAATTTAAATCAAAGTAATCTCTCACATGAGAACGCTACCTTTAAGCTTCACTATCCCTCTTTTTAAGGTTAATATGCATCTAATTGCAATGATTTAAGCAAGAATATAATACTTCAAATATGTAGGATATTATGATCTTGATCTGATCTTGAAGACTTCAAAAGGATCCTACTTAGCATCTCGATCCTGATAACCTTTTTGTGTGTGCGTGTCTTTGTGTGCGTGACAAAGGTTGCCCAACTTTAATATTTATTGTGATTTTATTTGGTTTTAGTTATTTATTTGACAGGAGAAGTATGGATTCAGTTGTAAAATTTCTAATGGGTGACTCCATAGTGAAACTGCTTTTTTGTTGGGTAAGCAGCTTTACATGGAGCTTTTCTTCTCTATGTCAGTGTCTGTCTTGTCCCTGTGCTCATATTGCATGGATGGAGACTGACTGCAAAACATTAAGAAAGTGAAAGGGCAATTTTACAGTTTCCTCATCAGTTTGGTATAAGATTGATCTCTGAAGCATAGTGGGCCTAAGAGCCTTGAGTGTAGGATTAGCCTCTTTAATTTCAGCCAAAGAGCGGGGAAAGTTTGTCTTCGTTTGTTTATATTATGGAATTTTGTGGCCTCCTTTTCTTCAGATCGAATGAATATCTGGTATTTGTGCTCATCTTGCATGGATGGAGACTAACTGCAGAACTTTAAGAAAGAGTAAGGGCAATTTTACAATTCCTCATTAGTTTGGTGTAAGATTGATCTCTGAAGCATATTGGACCTAAGAGCCTTAAGTGTAGGACTAGCCGCTTTAATTTTAACGAAAGAGTGTGGAAAATTTGTCTTTGTTTGCTTCTATTATGGAATCCTACGGCTTCCTTTTCTTCAGATGGAATGAATAGCTGGTATTTGTTCTCCAACGGATTATATTCTCGAGGCTTCAAGTTGTCCCTTTTTTCTAGGGAGGGTACTCAACTAATTAACATACTATGTCAAGTAGTATATTGTATGAATAACTTTTCCCTTACAACTTAGTGATTGCATCGCTGCTTCCTGAATACACACACACACACACACACACACACACACACACATGCTTGTTTAAACTTTATGATACATGAAGTCTTACGCATTAGCAAGAATCTTTAACATCCTTGTTTAATTTGAAAATTAGCTTTGTACCCATGATATGTCCCCCCTTTCCATTTTTGTAGTTTTCCTTGGATCCTTGGTTTAATTACACTAATATTTTTTCCTACAATGCCCAGTTGGTCATATGCTTAAACGATTGTGAGTAACCGTTTCTTTAGTAGCTATTCGTTTTGATAGCTTACCTGGACACCAGTGGTGCTGTTTTGGGCTTTCTCTTGGTTGCTTAAGTCGAATTGGACAAAATTTTAGGATTCTTTGTTCGTGTTTTTATCTCTCTCGGTTGCTCGACAATCCACATATGTTGACCAAGATTAATCCAAATGGAGCTTTGCTTCAACTTAGGTGAGTGATTATGAGTTTTACTTGTTCCAAATCCATTGTTGTTTATACTGTCTGTTGTTTATTCTGATTATGTTTACCCCCTTTCTGGTGTTTTTCTTGCTCTTTGGTTATGCCCTTACAAGAATGAGTGCCTTTTTGCCTCGTCAAGGTTCCTGTGAAGAGTTTTTGTTTTGTGATCAGTATTTTATTACCCTTCAATATTGCGTTTCTTATCTTTACAAGTTGTGGTTCTTCTTCTTACATGCTCATTGGAAGAGATGGATTATATTTTGCATTGACAACCAAAACACATGGTCAAACACCAAATAAAAAAACAAATGTCATAAGCGGCAAGGGAGGAAGTGTCTTCTCGGTCAGATATGAATGAAGATTCAACTAACTCCTATGAGCATACTAATCACATGAAAGTGCCACATGGGGTTATTATACATATTTTATGTACATTTTTGCTTTTAAGATTTATTGGACCTGCTAACCTGTGGCTTCTCACCTGTGATGGATGCACTATTTGCTGATCATGTGATGATGTTGTGTCATTGGGTGCATTGTGCTTGGTTTGGTAGGAAGGAGAGATGTGTCGTGCAATTTGGAAAATGATGTTACAAGGATGAATGCTTGTTGGAGGTACTATTTATTGAGTCTGTTTAGAGACTTTAAGCTAATTCTAGTTTTCATTAAATGCATGAAATCAAATGTGCAGAGAAAAGAGGTGAATAAACTTACCTCCTTTATGATTGCATATTTTGTTGGTTGACATGAATGAATGTGCTTTAGACCATCCTAAAAGGAATTATCCCTGCGTTTCTGTTATTAAATTTTGATTGATTTCTATGAGAATTTAATGTTGTTCCGATAAGGCTTCCCATGGAACAATTGCTTCCCTAACTTGGGCTGTTTTAGACAAATTTATCAGCAAAATAAGGCTGATCAGGAGATGGTCCAAAGCCTGATTTTGTTTTTGGGAGTATCCATCCTGATTCAGAGGTTGCTGATAATATCGTTTGGAGATCTCCTTGTATTGATGTGGATTCCATCAAATCGTTCAGAGATACGAAGCTGCTGCGTGTTCTTCTTAGATGTAGTCCAAGTTGAATTGTAACTCTTTTTTTAGGTCAAGCATGATCAGAGAACCATCTAGATATTTTTGTGGGAAGAAGAGAGTTCGTAGGATGATCCTACCATATCTATTGTAATCATTTGAGTTAGTTGTGCCTCTTTTCTCTTTTCTTTTTGAATCATATATCAACTTGGTTGCTAATGTCCTGTTGGTTTTCTGTTGTAATCATCTAGTTCCAAATGAAGAGAGATTTGTGGACCTCATTTAAAGCATAAATGCTTTTTACTATCTTTCCACTATCTTTCTTTAAGCACATGTAATTCGTCCTCATTGGAAAACCAAGATAATACGATTGGCTATGGAATACAAGGAGATGATCCAGGGGAAATATATGAACCAGCATTGATCACGGTTAACTTTACTTTGACTAAGAAAGAATAGTAAATACTGTTTGTGTTGCTGTGAGAAGGAGCAACACAATGGCTGCAAGAACGGACACAAAAGCCCAAGGACTATGGAAATATTCCCTCCTTAGTTTTGCCATCCAGATGTTCCTCCTCTTGTCACAATGTGCATTCACATTTTGGAAGATCTCGGAGTAATAGGAACCGAATACAAGGACGTTGTCACACATATTATTGAACAGCTGTGCAACCATCTTGTCATCGCCCAATTGGTTCTCAATAATTCCCGCGTGGTGAAGCACCTCGACGTCCTTTGAAGAGTTTATGAGGCGATCCATGAAGTCCATATAATCCGTAAAGTAGTTGATGTCTCTCCTTTGACAATGCTGCTCGTACGCGATCAGGTTTCGAAAATTTGGATTCGGTCTGGTCCTCTACCTCCAAGACCGGTATCTCGAGTGTCCTGTTCTTGAATTTGATATCACTCAATCGGCCCCCTTGCACAGCTCTAAACCTGACTCCTGACTCCCTTAGCTCAATCGCCGAGGGCATGACTGGCGTGCGGCCTAGCTGGGTCATTCTAGGCAAGCTAGAAGTGTGCCACGCGTGATATAGATGCAGAAGATGTTCACCCTTGCCAATTGTCGAATTTTGGCCGGGGCTTTCTGAACCAAAATTGAAGTACTCGATGGCGACTCCACTGAACTCAGGAGGCTCGCCCCGACCTTTAGTCAGGTCATATAGCTTGCTCAAGACGAAAAGCGGGAGTTGGTTCTCGAGCAGCAGTAAATCACGGTGGACGTAGCATTGAAGCCAATCTGACTTCATAAGCGGATCGTCTTTGTCTGTTGGTATCTTCGTAATGCACTTACGGAACAACTCAACGATGAAACAACCATCAATGAGCATCATCGCAAGAAACTTTTCTTGGTAGAGGTCGATGGTTTCCGCATAGCAATTACGCACCCGCTGTTCCATTTTTCTAAGAGTCAGCACATACCTATCGACGCTCCCCTCCTTTCTCCTCTTCAGCAATTGCTGCAGGTATCGCAGTTTTTGCTCCTCCATGAATTTGAACTTGTCATTTCCATGGTGATAAGGGCCGATGGCTAGGATCTCTGGGTCATAGGCTTTCTCGTTGACTTCGCGCAGCTGATGATGGACCTTAAATATACTATGCTTCGGTGAAGTGGAAGGCACACCGCGAAGCATATTCTCGATGTAGATTGAGACATGATCTCACGCCCTGGAATGCTCATAGATCCCAGCATGCTGTATTGGTTACAACATAATTAATGTGATAATAAGCACGGAATAAAGCAAGAATATGGTTTTTCATGTTCTTAAAATGGTTCATGTGCTTCCCTTTCATTAAGGGCTACTTACGAAAAATGCCCTTGTATACACTCTTGCCATATTTTTATTTTGGTCATCATACTATTTTTTGGGAAATACATAACCCTTAAACTAATCTCCAAACATGGGGGCGCCACCTCAAAGAAAAGAAATAAACAAACTAATTTTTGAATAAATTTTCAGAACAAATTCTGCATTTCTGTGTGATTATTAATGGAAAATGCTAACTAGGCACCGGAGTTGAACATGTGGAGTTGGCATCGAATTTAAACAAATCAATATATTAGGAAAAATTACAAAAATGATCTAACAATGGTGGATCAGAAAGGGGAAGGGAAATTCATGATGACTTACTTGATTGAATTGGTGATTGCTCATTCTTCTCGCGAAGCTAGACCAATTCTTCTCTTTTCGTGGGATTGTGTATTCAGTGATATGCTTATAGATAAAATGAGACTCCGCCAAACATCAACCTTTAAAACCAGATACAAACACGTTTTACTCGAGACCCCACAAAAGAAAACACGCTTTGATTCATCTCTTTTGACCTTGGTCGCCAATAATTCTGAAGATGGAAGTTACTTCGACGAACTGAAAGTTCCTGGAAGTTGATGAAGAGGCAAAAGGCCAAGAAAGACATAAGAAAACATTAAAAAGTGACTTTTATGAGAACGATCCCACAAGTTGCATTTTACCATCCGAAAATTGACCATTCTAAAATTCTTCATGGATTTTTTTTTTCTTTTTAACATTTGTAAAGGATCGTACGTTCTACTGTAGGAGTGTTAAAATGCGTCATGATCCATTTTTGAACTCATATTTTATTTATATGAATTGCATATGAATAAAAAAGTTTTAAAATCCACCTAAAACTGAGTCCAAAAACTGAATCTGATTTAAATGGATGATCAGAATTTACGATCAATTTTTAATCCATTTAAAATATTAGAAGGCTCACTTAACAGAAGTGCAGGAAGATGACGATCCTTTTCATCAAGGAAAGGAGCTTCTTCACTCCGCTCTCTCCACTCTCTTCAAATCCCACTGATGAAGTGCTTTTATATAGAGAGGAAAAAACACAGATACGGGGGTAGCAGTAGGGTTTTCACTTAAATGGCTCCCCTTCTTTTCCTGCTCGTTTTTCCCTGAAAAGGGGTAAATAATGGCAGACGGAGAAGGTGGAATTCGTGGGGTCTGCTGATAATAAAAAATGACCCTCCTTCACCACATGCCGTGGTGGCTCCGCCGGTAGGCTCCTTGACTTCCACGCTGGAGGTCGGGAGTTCGAAGCCCCTGCAACGCAAGTTGCAGGGAGGCAGGCAGAACATTGGCAACATACCCGGGGTACGTAGGTGATGGTTTCCTACGTGCCTCCCCAGAATTTACTTACGCAGTTGTCAGTTGTGCAGGGTTCTCTGAGTCACCAAAAAAAAAAAAAAATGACCCTCCTTCCATTTCACCTCTGTCGATCACTTTTCAGAGAGAGAAACAAAGTGACAAAAGTTTGACTCGTGAATCGAGGATGTTAGAGTCAGTGGGGGTAAGCTGTCTGCATCTGAGGACCGAGGCTAAGAAAATGCTGAAAAGGAAAGGGAGGAATTTTTTAATGTTTTTCCTTACCAAAAAATAAAAAGAGGAGGTGATTCCCCTTCGCCTTGGCCCCTTGGTCACGTCTCTCTTCCACATTGTAGGTAGTCCTTGGACTCACAAAAAATTGGATGAAGATGCAAAGGTCTCACAAAAACTAGGAAGAAACGCCAAATATTGACTTATGGAGAGAGACGGATGAAGTCATCCACTAGTTGCGTTGTACCGTGTGAAAATGGACCATTTCACGAAACTTCATGGGACACGTGGAAAGAGTCATATGTGAAAGAGCCCTACTTTCTACCGACCCAGCTGGAAACCATAATTGCGTTACACGACTCAGATGACTTAGATAATTGTGATAAATGCAAATATAAATATGCTGGCCCAATTCTTTGGATTGGTGCGGTTGAACGACGCGTTGAGAGATTGAGCTAAAAGTACGTTTTAAGATCTCATAAACTCAACCGCGTGTAACTGTTCTAGATATTTTAATGAACTGTGAGAAATATATGAACTATCATTGATCACATTTACTTTTGCTTTCTGTAAGAAAAAAACACTAAATAATATTTGAGCTGTTGTGAAAAGGAGCAGCATGATGGCTGCAAGAACAGACAAGAAAGCCGAAGGCATATGGAAATATTCCCTCCTCAGTTACGCAATCCAAATGTTCTGTTGTGGCGGGGCGAGCGATCGAACAATAATATAGACAGAAGAAGAAAATAAATCAGATACCAAATTTACGTGGTTCAATCATAAAGACCCACGTTCACGGGAAGAGCAGCAACGAATTTCATTATAGATCAAACGATACAAGGAGATTACACACTCAAGTAACTCAAATACTCTTTCGATGTATCTCAAGCCCCAATTACGCCCAATAACACACGCAGTGTTTGACCCCGAAATTTCTCAAGAAATAATCTCTCAATCTCACGGAGGAATTACACGCAAATCTTACCTCAAGATTTAATCGGCTACAAACACGAATTCTTCTTGGATGTAATTGCACAAACAAAAATCAATGACAAAACCCACGTCAAGCACTCGCTTAGAAAATAGTGCTTCAAGAGATCTTCACGTTTGCCACGGTGCGAAGACCACATTGCTCTGCTCACATCAACAAACCCTTTGGCAACCACATGCACTCTTACGGCAAAAAAGAGAACAAATATATATGATATAATATGCATGGCAGCCAACTTCAAATCAGAATGGGAAAGTTGGACACGTCCGTCAACAAGTCCAACTTGGACTTTCCTCTTTTTCTTGTTATCTTGAACGTGCAGTATATACGAAATTTGATTTATGTAATCTATAAATTCATGGCTTGGTCTCTACAAATCATCAACTTGAAGTCCAAATATCAACTTTCCTTTATTTTATCTTGGGTTCGGTTTCGTTCATAGACTCAAACTCGAGACAAATTATAACAATCTCCACCTTGGCTCGACATTTGAGTCAAGTTGCAATCGCTTCGCAAAAATTCAAACTTTGCTACTACTTTCCCATAGCCCTCGATGGGCTCAACCGTCATAGATATTATCCAAGTCCAAGACTCGCTTGAATTTCGCCATAACCAATGACCTCATCAGAATACCAACTCCACATGCACCTTTAACTGCTTCGTAGGGATTTTCTAACATAAACCCCTCAACCGCAGATAAAGTAAAATCATTATTACATCTATATCTGATAGGAGATCGAATACGTACCTTATCAATATCAGCAGTTATAGCAACCATTGGTTCTATAGGCTCCACCTTGCTATGAGTACCATCTGTGTCGATACTTTGCTAATACTCGTACTCGCTATCTCAGGAGTTTCTAGTCGCAACTCCACCTCAAGCTGAACACCGTCCAAATCCGTATTAACACTGCCACAAACACTCCTAGCCAGAAGTATTGGAGACTCATCAAGGGTAACTTCTCTGCTGTTAAAAGGTGAATTTATATCCGGACACCACAACTGATCGCCCCATTCACCTTGTGCATAACCATGGAATATGCACATTGCCCTCCCATCGAGATTACCATCACTCACTTGAAAATAACACGAGCAACTAATGGGGTGCATGACAACCTAAAATTTTTGTTCCAGAAATAGTTTTTCTGTTCCAGTTTCTAGAAGAGAAATCCGCTTCATAAACCTATTCAGTTTTTCTATTTCTAGAATAGATTTCTATTCCAGAAATAGGTTTAGAAGAGAAATCATAAGCTAAAATTTTCTACTTCTGATTTCTGGAAGAGAAATCAGAAATAATTTCTCTCACTAAACCCTAATTTCGGTAAGTCCTCCCTCAACTCCTCTATGTCTCTGCCTCCTCCTCCTCCTCCTCCGCATCTCCTCATTTTATTAAAAATAAAAATAAATATATTCATTTTATTCATTTAAAAATTAAATTAAATTTAATAAAATAAATAAATTATTTTTATTTATCATTTTATTTTTATTTTCCTTGAGTGTTTTGCCAAATAAATTTTTATTTTATTTTTTATTTTTATTCATTTTAAAATAAATTTATTCGTAAAATAAAATAAAATAGAATAAATAAAATAAATTTATTTTTAAGGATATTTTTTATTTTATTTTATTTTATTTTATTTTATTTTATTCATTATTTTTTTGTTACTAAATCATTTTTATTTTTATTTTTTTATATTAAAGGTCATCGATTGTCACTGCCACCGTTCGAAAAGAAGAAATTTTGTGTTGTTATCAAACGAATTTCTATTTTTAGAGTAAAAATTTTGTGTCGTTATCAAACGGTTATTTTTGCTTAGAAACTCTTCTAGAAATAGAAATAGAAAATTCTATTTCTGTTCCAGAAACTATTTCTGGAACAGAATGGTTGTCATGCGCGCCCTAAATATTAAGAACAGAATAATCAACAACATTACTTGACCATACTTTTTCAGAAGTTCGCCATTTAGTAGCAGTTGATGGGGATCTATTTACTAGGTAGTTTACCATACTTAGCACATCAATCAGAGATTTCCTAACCATACCAGTACTAGAGATAATTTTTCGGGCCGTCTCTAGTAATGTTCTGCTCATCAATTTTGTAAATTGTTATGATTTACTGGCACTAGTGCGGTGTTTCACTATGTTCTTTTTCATGCAGAACTTATTTGCCTACTCTGAGCAAAACTCCATGCTATTGTCAGTCTGCACATGCTTGATCGACTTACCAGTCTCCGTCTCGATCAAAATTCTTGACTGTAAGATCCTAACACCAGCATCAAACTTGTGCATTGGCACAAACACCCATGTCTTCCTCGAGCAGTCAAAAGACTCTCGAACATATGCATCCGACGTCTCCGTAGTGAAATTTGTCACTATCTCACCTTGAAGTTTATACAGACCCTTGTGCTTGATTCCTTTCATTATCACCAGGCTGCCTCGAACAACCTTCAGAACTTCACCTTTTGAAGAATACCTACAACCAACTGAATCTAGGGCACCTAAGGAAATTAAGTTCTTTTTCAATTTTGGAACATGCCTCACTCCAGTCAATGTCCTCACGATACCATCATGCATTTTGATTTTAACATCACTAACACCCACAACATCGCACTCAACGTTGTTCCCTAACTGAACTTTACCACTATCCATGCACTGATAAGTGATAAACCAGTTTCTATATAGTGTGACATGAAAAGAATAACTAGAATCCATAATCCATCCATCAAGCGATAAATCATTAGTGACAAATAAGACATAATCGGCATTACTGCTACAGCTACAACATTATTTACAGAATAAACTATAATTTCCTTATCATTCTCATTCTTCAACTTAAGGCAATCCCTTCTAAGATGCCCCCCTTGCCACAACTCCAACAAACAACATTAGCAGTCCTAGATTGCTACATTTGTTCATATTAATACTATCATTACCTACATGTGTTCTAGATCTTCCTCTATTTTCACCTACTAAAGCAGCAGATACAGGTTCGCCAGATTCTCTTCTACGAATGTCCTCGCTCAAAATCAAATCTCGAACCCCATCAAACATCAAATTTGTTAACTCAGAGCAATTACTAACAGCAGTAACGGTAGTATTCCAACTATCAGGCAATGAAGATAACAGAATCAAAGCACGTACCTCATCTTCAAAATCAATCTCAACTGAACTCAATTGACTAACAATCACATTAAAATTATTGATATAATTTGCAACTGATGCACCTTCTTTCATCTTCAAGTTAAACAGACGTCGCATCAAACAGACATTGTTGATCGCAGAGGGCTTCTTGTACATATCTGATAGGGCTTGCATCAAATCAGCAGTAGTCTTCTCGTTCAGGATGTTAAACGCGACGTTATGAGCCAATGTTAGCCGAATAACATCCATAGCTCGTCTATCTAGCAAATCCCAATCAACTTGCTTCATCGTCTCTGGTTTCTCTCCAAATAAAGGCAAGTGCAGATTTATTTGGTAAAGATAATCTTCAATCTGCATCTTCCAGAAACTAAAATCCTTTCCATCAAATATGTTGAGTCTCACTTTTACTTCTTCTGTCGCCATCGATTCGCTTTAACTTATCCAAGCCGGGCTCTGATACCACTTGTTGCCATGGGGCTAGCAATCGAACAATAATATAGACATAAGAAGAAAATAAATCGGACACCCGATTTACGTGGTTCAGTCATAAAGACCTACGTCCACGGGGAGAGCAGCAGCAAATTTCACTATAGATCAAGCGATACAATGAGATTACACACTCAGGTAACTCAAATACTTTCACGGTGTTTCCCAAGCCCTAATTACGCCCAATAATGCATGCAGTGTTTAACCTCGAAATTCCTCAAGAAATAATCTCTCAATCTCACGGAGGAATTACACGCAAATCTTACCTCAAGATTTAATCAGCTAAAAACACTAATTCTTCTTGGATGTAATTGCACGAACGAAAATCAATGATGAAACCCACATCAAGCACTCGCTTAGAAAACGGTGCTTCAAGAGATCTTCACGTTTGCCACGGCATGAAGACCACGTTGCTCTGCTCGCATCAACAAACCCTTTGGCAACCACACACACTCTTACGGCAAAAAAGAGAACAAATATATATGATATAATATGCATGGCAGCCAACTTCAAATCAGAATAAGAAAGTTGGACACGTTGGTCAACAAGTCCAACTTGAACTTTCCTCTTTTTCTTGTTATCTTGAACGTGCAGTATATACGAAATTTGATTTCCGTAATCTATAAATTCATGGCTTGGTCTCTACAAATCAGACACTTGAAGTCCAAATATCAACCTTTCTTTAATTTATCTTGGGTTCGGTTTTGTTCATAGACTCGAACTCGAGACAAATTATAACACGTTCCACCTCCTGTATTGTAACAATACCCATTCAGATTCTTAAAGATCTCAGAGTAATAGAAATTGGATAGAGTGACGTAGTCACCCATCTTTTTGAACATTTGCGCAACCACCTTATCATCGCCCTAGTAGTTCTTAATAATCCCTACGCGATGAAGCACCTTGACGTCCTTTGAAGAGTTTATGAGGCAATTCATGAATATCACATAATTCGTAAAGTACTTGATGTCTCTACCTTGACAATGGTGCTCACGCATGATTAGGTTTTGAAATTGTGACTCAGTTTGGTCTTGTACAATCAAGACTGGTATCTTGAGTTTCCCACTCTTGAATATGATGTCTTTCATGTGTCGCCCTTGCACTACCTTTCGTAAAATTTGTTGCATGTCTAGTTCCATTTTCTATTCGACATAAGGATCATTCACTTCTTTACTTCTTTTATAACATCTCATATACAGCCAATTGCATTTGGTTCTACAGAGCTCCATTTCTTAAAGATTATGTTCATTACTTGTTTTCAATTTAATTGTACTACAAATCTTTCAAGTTTAGTAATCTCTACAATTGAAAGCTGACACTATCGGCACACTCGATGAATTCAATTTTTTCCTGGTTTTCTTGTGATAGGAAACTAGCGATCCTCCTCAAGGTGGTCAAGAGTCGGAACCCGCGACCCCATCATCTACTGTAATTCTATCATCCAGACAAATGGCTGATGAGCTTGCTTGTCGCGTCGTTTGGCATTGTCTTAAAGTGATCAACTCCAAAAGCGCAGTTTTTTTTTTTTTTTTGAAAATTTCCTTCTACAATTACCTCGAAAAATGGATGAAGAAAGTTCTCTTGCGAAAACCTCACATTAGAATATTGGAACGGAGTTATCTGCTTGAGAGTTCTGTTTATGGAAATGCTCAAGGTAATGTAAAACTTGTGCATGCACATGTACACATATACCTGAAGACGAATTCCTCGTGTTCTTTTGTTTTATTGACATTCATGTAGTAACATAAATGTAAATCTGACATGAATGCTAACTAAACAAATTGTCCATATTGCATTCAAAGGTCACTACGTGTGAATTTTGCATGGTCCCACCGTGTGGTACTTAAGAATCGACAACTATAAACAACAAGAAAGAAAGTTGGGTAAAATAAAACTTTATGATTGGGCCATATCATCACATAATTGAATTCTTTTACCATTTCCCCTGCACATATTACTTTATCGTTTACATTAATTAGATAAAAAAAGCTTAATTGATTTTTTTTTGAAAATTTAAAATGGATTCATGCAATGTATAAAGAGGTTATTAGTAATTTTAATTATATATATTTGGCAAAATGTAATCATTAATTATAAATGTGGACTAATAAAAGCGCAAATCGATCGAGAAAATGGAATAATATCAAAACAGTGAAGTTAAAAGGTTTTTAAGATAAAAAAAAAGGATTAAGATCAAAATAATGAAAAGGTTAAAGGTTTGTAAGATAGAAACCATGGATTTGTACAGTTACGGCACGTTTGGTAACGATTTTGTTCCTAAGAAATTTTTTTTAATCAAAAATGGTTTTTTGTGATTCTATTATTGGGAACAATTTCTTAGTAAAACCACCGGCCGCGGTGGCTCAACTGGATAAGACTCTGCTGATCCTCAACGAAGAGGTGAAGGGTTCAAAACCCAGGGGAGGCGCTAGGTGTATTAAGTGTGACTCAAGGGTGGTGGGTCCTCTTGCTTAAGTGTCACTTGGGGGTTTACGGCGCGGCTGTCGGCTGCAAGCCGGTTCCTCCAATACCAAAAAACAAAAAAAACAATTTCTTAGTAAAATAATACGTTTGGTAACTGCACAAAATTTCTATTTCCAAGATAAAATGCATTTATAGAATTCTTAATTTTTTTTTGTTTCCTTTAGTTTTTAAATACTTTTATTATAGTTCTCTTATTCTTTTTTTTTTCATTTTTTCTTTTTATTTTCTTCTTCCTCCTTCTTTGTGGTCAGTTGAGATCCGCGGAGCTCGCCGAAGGCTTGACGTGGCTGGGCGAGGCCACCTGGTGGTGGCCCAACAAGGTTGAGCCTCGCCAGTGGTTGGGAGAGCTCGACCTCACTAGATCTGGGCGAGGTCAACCTCACTCAGCCAAGGCAAGGCGGAGCCTTGCCTAGACATGGCAAGGCTCGGGCTGATGAGCCTCGCTGTGGCTCAGCATCGCCAGCCCTCATATGGTCGGTCATCGACCATGACCGAGGCTAATGATCGGCCAAAAGGAAGAATAAGAAAAGGAAAGAGAAGAAGAAAAGAAGAGAAGAAAAAGCTTAGATTGATTTTAGGAATTATTCCTTTCTATTTCTTGATTCTCTTCCAAATCTATTTCTAAGAAAAAAAATGGATTTTTATTCTCGAGAAACAAAAAAATTATTATTTTTTTTGTTCCGAGAAACAAAATAACAGAGTAAGTTGTTCTCAAAAATGTTACCAAACAAACTCTTGTTTAGATAAAAAGTTTAATTTTTCCTTTTATCTAACATTCATGTTCTTTGAAAAAGATAAAACGAATTCAACTGTACGTGTATAAATGTAGTAAGTTAATAACCCATTTTCCTATTTACTCCATAAATATTCGATTTTTTTTTGTTTTTTTTTACATATAGAATTTTTGCGAATTAATCTTCTGGAACTAAAGGAGTATTTACAAAATAGAGTCGATGATGTGGAATTAATCGACTCATTGAGTGATCAATCAAAACTATTTTGACCCACCAAATCAAATAGCTCTTCCGTTCTAGAATTCTTGATAAAATCTCCATGGACGGCTTGATTTTGATGGAAGAGCTCTTCTATCGATGTATTAATTATATAGACCAAGCTTTCTATATTCACTATCACCAAGCTTTCTGTATTTATATGTTGGAGGTGAAATCTCTTTAAATTCACCTTTGTCCATACAAACCACTTTCCCCGATTAGTATGGTCATTATGCTGGTGGCATTTTCCATCTTTTGGAGCCTGGTTCTTCCCATTTGTCACGACATATCATGATTAGGACCTAAACATACCTTGTCAAGCGAGGTGGCAGCCCTCGCCACTTGCCCGCAAGGTCAACTGCGACCCCGGACGATGGCAGGGATCCTAGCCCAGACCTACAGCGTCTACAGCAAGAAGACAATCCTCACCCAGATTTGAGGCGAAGGCCACAATCCATGTCGTCAAAGAAGATTGAAGAGGGGGGTGGCGCTCAACCAATTGAGAAAAATAGTTGGTTTTTTGAACAATTCTGAGATCGACGTGGGGATTGAAATTAGGTCTGACTATGGTGTATTCTATGCCTCGAAAATATTTTGTAAAATTTTATGGGGCCACCATCAATTGTCGTTATTAATTATTTTAAAAGCAATTTTTAGAACAATTGAAAGTGGTTTATAAAATCTCACGGTTCTAAAACTAGAACAGGAGGAGGCGAATCATGTGTAGAAAAAAAAGGGCTTCACCTCATATCTATATGATGTTTTCACTTGCATTTTTAATGTGCTTTGAATTTTTTATTGTCATATGGTGGTTAGTGAGCTCAAATCCTTATAAAAAATCGAGAGTTATGAACTACATTCATACTTTCCAAGGACTGTCATGTTTGATTCGAAGACCGGAACCAGTCTACTTCAATGGCCAGTGGAATAAGTAGAGAGCTTGAGAATCAAGAGTAAATAATTCCATGAAAATCTTGAAATGAAGTTTTTCCTTCTAACTTTTTATTTGTTTTTTAAAATACCTAAAGTTACACCTACATTAGTGTCTTTCTTTAAAAAGAAAATAGGCAAATAGCCTTTTCTGATTACCAATTTGGATAAAGCTAACAGATGACCTAGATTGTATTAATTTAACAAGTTTTAAAATTTAATTATATTTTTAAAGAAAAATTTAAGGACTCGATTGTGTTGCGACCCGATCTCAGCGCCCCTTGAATGTCCAAAAGGGGAAAGGTCAGGTTTAGGGGTACTTTGATCACGAGAGTCTCCTCCACGAGATCATGAGCTCTTCCAAGCTCATACCCCGTGTGACAGCGAGTTTTATATGATCTAATTGTTTATAACAACCTAAAATAGACGAGAGTCGCCACTAGCCTCATTTTGGGGGTCGGCTAGAAAACCCAATCGAAGGTTGGGAGTGTTCCCTCGATTCCTACGCAACCAAATATCTAGGTTCGGGGACTTGGGTTACGCTAATATTTCTATTAACGCCCTTTCGGTACCTAAATAGTATGTTGTGTTTTTTTCTAACATGTCCATGCGTTTCTTTTTATATTTTCAGGATCGTTATGTCTAGACTAAGTGTTCATGCGTAGTTGATTATTTTCATTCTATTATATTTCTAGAAAAGCATGAAAAGAAAACAATCAATGGAATTAAAATTGCAAGACATTAAGTAGACAATCAAGGAAAGCAATAAATCTATCATGCAATCCTAAAAATATGAAAGAGAAATGTATGAGAAAAAGAGAGAAAGAAAACCCGCAACTCGTCGGGTTTTATACAATGCATGGAACCCGAAACATATGTCGGAAAAAACGAATATTACATAGTAAATGGTCGGAATGGACATCAACCTCCACCATCTTCGCACTTTCTCTATCTTCGGGGTCTAATCTAATCCTAGCTTAAGAAATTTGTAACTAGGCACATACAAATGAAAGAAACAAACATCACATATTAAAACAATCAAAAACAAGACATTTTCAGTATTCACAAATGATGACTAAAGTCATGAAGTCCTTAGACCAAATTCTAAGTGAAATCCCGAGGTGCAGCATCATTATGTATTACACCTAATCATTCATCTAACAATCACATGCATTACAAAGCATTTAAACATGCACGTAAGATATGCAAAAAGAAATCCTAAAATGGAGTCCTAACAAAGAATCACAATAGAAATCATCAAACACTACAAATAAGATCAATGCACTTGGGGATAGAACCCATGGATGATTGGCTCTAAGAAAAACACAGAATATCAAGCACGCCAAGAAGAATCACTTTCATGAATGGAGTATCTCAAGATTTCTAACGCATGAATTTTATGGCATTTTAGTATGTCCTAGATATAGATATTGGGGACAAATATGATGAAGACATCTAAGCTTAAGTAGGTCTATCAACCTATTCAAAATAGTGCATGATTGGAGAACAAGTGCAGTAACTTCGGCAAAGGTTTGACATATCAAACAAAGCTCAAATGGTGCATGCCATGCGTCTTTCCAAAGTCTGAAATGCCCTTTATGAATATCTACAACACATTGAAGGCAATTGGACACATCTACTAGCTCATTCAAGGCAAACAACAATCAGGTCATCGACAAGACAGTCCACACTAAAGACGATTTAATGAGCATTTTCCTAATCAAATTAACTCAAAAAAATTCTGCAAAAAATTATATGTTGTAGCCAAGGACAGTTCAAGAAACTTTTCATGAGACACTGATCTATGAATTCAAGTACAAAATTCAGTACAAAATCGGGAAAACAGTCAAGGTCGAACAATGCATAACAGTAAACTACAATATATCAGTTTTCCAGATCTCCTAATTTTTTAAGAAGATTTCAGATAGCTAATGATATTGGATCAGGACTGGCTATAGCTCGTTAGAAAGCTAATCAATCCATCTTTGACTTTCACGAAGACATCGAGCACCAAAAAGCACATATACTAACTCAATTCCGGGCATACGCACAAAGAGGTCTGTCAGGAATTCGAGGTTGCAGAACAATTGTCATCCAAGTTCAAAAATCATAGAACCAAAAGATCTAACTGTAATCAACTCTAGATCAATCAAGTATTGATTCTAATCATATTCGCAATGCATCCTGGCCCCGAACCTTCGTTGTCGAGAATGCATTTCAACACGAGAAGCTCTCGCCTCATCGGATGCTATTAAAAGGAGTTTCAACGCACTTACCTTGATTGAATCGGCGAAGAACACGCCTTCGAAGATCTCTTCATTTAGCAATGATGAAACTGCTATTTAACACAAAAAAGAAGATATTGAAATCAGCGGAGAGTCGAATTTTATTTTGTTCTGTAATCAAAACAGAAAAAGGAAATGGAACGCTTATCTTTGATTTTGCTTCGAGGACTACGGAACATGAAGAACACCGAGTCAAATTCTGGTATGAGAGCTGTTCAGCACTGATCTTCAAGCTCTGATTTATGACTTTCGTAGATCATGATCACTCTACTCTAATCCTTTTTCTAGATCGACACTCAGAGATGAACACATTGGTGCATTGTAGCGTTGGACTTTGCTGAAAATACTGATCGCCTGATGAAGAAACGATTGGACTTTGCTCGGGACTTCGTTTGACGTCGATCTCCATTTTTTGACTTCAAGACTCATCAACGGACGCTAATCAATGAAATTGAAGAGATTGACATCAACAAAATCTGATGTAATCAGAGTCCAAGCACACCAAGTATACAAGTAGAGATTGAGAAGACTTAGCTAAATCTAGAATCTCAGCTTGTTCTGATTTCAGTTGTGGATAATCTCCTTGGATTGTGCAACGAAACTAGTGAAGATCTTGATTATTCCCTTTAAGAAAAAATGAAATCCGTTGCCTCTATCAACGGATTGAGTGGACTAAATCCACGAAGAGTCCATGAATGGAGAATTTTTGCACAAATTTGCAGAAGTTCAACCGTAACATCCTGGGAGAGAGAGAAATCATGGAGAATTTTCTTCTTCGCTTTTTGTTGATGGGGTCAAAGAATGATCCAACAGAAAAAACCGTGAAGCTATTGCCTTCCCCTTCGAGAGAAAATAACTCGAGCAAGTTCCAGAGAGATTTTTTTTTAGAGAGAGTAGATCTGAAGAATGGCCTCCCCTCCAAGAGAGAGAGTCCCGAAAGTAGAGGGAGAGTTCTTTCCTGCCAGCCTTCCTCGATTCTGTTTTCTATTATTTTTTCTTTTATTTTTTTTTATTTTTCTCTCATTTTTCTTTTCCGTTTTCCTTTTTTATTTTTTTCTTTTCTTCTTTTTTTTTTCTTTAGTATACCATTTTTTCATTTTTTTTATTTTTGCAAAATATTTGTTTAAAATGTTGACGAAAATTTCGAGTGTCAACGGACAACGAAAGAGATATGAGATCACTTGAACGCTCAGTTCCAAAAACAAGAGGAGCTATCTAAAACTCTCCTAGAGGAGAAATTTTTTGACTTTAAATTCACTATGAATTCAAGTATCACCTCTCAGTTAGTTGAATTTGAGAAAATGAGAAACAAGCTGAAAGATGATAATTCTGATATGTCCGATGATCTCTTTGTTGGTCTTGTGTTGAGCAAACTACCAACTGAGTGGAGTTCTTTCAAGACTGAAATGCATAGACTAAAAGTACAGATGGGATTGGATGAATTAAAGAAGTATATTCACATTGAGGATCAAAATATTACTATGAAAATATTTGTTTAAAATGTTGACGAAAATTTCGAGTGTCAACAGACAACGAAAGAGATATGAGATCACTTGAACGCTTAGTTCCAAAAACAAGATGAGCTATCTAAAACTCTCTTAGAGGAGAAATTTTTTGACTTTAAATTCACTATGAATTCAAGCATCACCTCTCAGTTAGTTGAATTTGAGAAAATGAGAAACAAGCTGAAAGATGATAATTCTGATATGTCCGATGATCTCTTTGTTGGTCTTGTGTTGAGCAAACTACCAACTGAGTGGAGTTCTTTCAAGACTGAAATGCATAGACTAAAAGTACAGATGGGATTGGATGAATTAAAGAAGTATATTCACATTGAGGATCAAAAATTACTATGAAGAGTTTGGAACAAGTTAGACAACAAAAATTAGTTGTCAACTTAGTTTCACACTCTAATAAACCTCAGAAAAGGTCCAAGTCACCAAAAGGTGAATCATTTTTACAGTTAGAGGCCAAAACGACTTTCTTCATAGAGAAGAAGAATGGCAAATGGCATAACTGTGGAAAGTGGGGTTACTGGGTAGCAGAGTATAAGTTGTCGAGGAAGCCAAATAATGACACACCACATAATGAGACCAATATGCTAATTAGAGGATCTAAGCCTTGAGCCTTCATTGGAATGATGAAGAATGGAAAGGCCAGCATCTCTTCTGAGTGGTGGTTGGATAGTGGTGCTACTTGTCATGCTACAAATGACAAGAACTTACTCACTAAGGTCATAAAAGTGAAAAACACTGTGGAAAATTGCAATGGTGGTGAGGCAAATGTGACTCATGCTGGAACTGCAAATTTGGTGTTTCAGGTAAATTACTAACTCTGAAACATGTTAGATTAGTACCTTTACTTAAGAAGAATTTGATATTTATTAGTTTACTTGATAAAGTTAGTATGTATTTTTCAACTATGAATGGTAGAATAACTTTATATGTTAACTCATATTATTTTGGTTGTGCATCATTCATGGTTAATGGTATGTATAAATTGAGTTTAAATACTGATAGCATAAACCATGTGAATTCTACTTTGATTGATCCAAAGTTGCTACACAATAGACTTGAACATGTGAATTACAGGAAAATGTAACATCTAGCTAGAACTCACAACATTCCATTAGATAATTCTATTCAATTTGACAAGTGTGAAGTGTGCATAGGTTAAAATCACTAGAAAGCCCTTTAAGTTGGTTTCTAAAAGCACATAACTTCTTGAGTTAATACATTATGATATTTGTGACTTTAGAAATTACATTACTAAAGGTGGTGGGAAGTATCTAATAACATTCATAGACGATTATTCTAGAAATTGTCATGTCTATTTGTTGAAATCGAAAGATGATGCGTTTGAAAAATTTAAGATTTTCAAGTCTAGAGTAGAAAATCAACTCAACTTGAAAATTAAGAGGTTTATGAGTAATAGAGGAGGAGAATATACTATGTCAAGGTACAAGGAATTTTGTGCTTCAGAAGGTATAATACTTGAAACCACTGCTCCTTATTCACCCTAATCAAATGGTGTTGCCGAGCGTAAGAATAGAACGTTAACTGAAATGTTAAATTCTATGTTACTTACAGCTGGCATGCCTTCCTCCTACTAGGGAGAAGCAGTTCTAACTGCTAATCACATCTTGAACAGGTTGTTGCTTTCTAAGTTGTCCATGACACCTTATGAGATATGGCATAAACACTCTTGTATATATGATATTCTTAAGACTTTGGGGCTGTATTGCTTATGTAAGTATACCAGATCCTAAGAAACCTAAGGTGGGATCTAGAACCATTATTTGTATATATCTAGATAGTGCAGAAGATAGCGCTGCAAATAGGTCTTTAGATCTATCTATTAACACAGTGATAGAATCTAGAGATGCAGTGTTCTTCGAAAACAAGTTTTTCAAAGATCAAGGCTTGAATGTTTCTGGATCTACATATATGATTTCGGAATCTCCTGTAGAATCTAAAGCAGGCCCTTCTGACACTAATTCCACACAGTTGGCTATTGAACCAATTCTAGTTAGAGTATCTACAAGAGAGAGAATTCTTAAAAGTTTTGGTGAGGACTTTGTTGCTTACCATCTTGAGGATGATCCATTCTCCTATCAGGAAGCAATGAGATTTATGGAATCTCTACTGTGGGCAGAAGCCATAGATGATGAAATAAGCTCTCTGCTGCAAAATCACATTTGGCAGCTAGTAAATTTGCCAAAAGCGGCTAAAGCTATAGGCTGTAAATGGGTGCTAAAGAAGAAATTGAATAGTGATGGATCAATAGCCAGATACAAAGAACGTTTAGTAGCTAAAGGCTATAAAACAACATAGTGAAATAGATTATTTTGATGTCTAGTCACCTGTGTGTCATCTATCAACTATAAGAATTCTTTTTGCTTTGGCATCTATTGAACACTTTGTAGTGCATCAAATGGATGTAAAAATAGCTTTCTTAAGTGGGGATTGAAATGAGGAAATTTACATGGAACAACCGGAAGGATATGTTATGAAAGGTCTTGAGGACAAAGTTTGTAAATTAGATAAATCATTGTATGGTCTTAAACAAGCACCTAAGATGTGGCATCTTAAATTTGACAAAGTGGTAAAGAGTTATGGTTTTCAGTCTAGTTATTCAGATAAATGCCTTTACCATCATTCTATGTCAAATAAGATAGTCATCATTTGCTTGTATGTTGATGACATGTTAATTCTTGATTCCAATCATTCTGTAGTGAGTGATATGAAAGCTACTTTAGCTAAAGAATTTGACATGAAAGATCTTAGTATTGCCAATACCATTATTGGTATGAAAGTAAGCTTTAACCGGCAAGTCATCTCCCTTAACCAGACTCATTATATTAAGTAGTTACTTTTTCCTTTGGGATATGATAAGTGTAAATCGAGTGAGATACCATGTGATTATAATAACATAATGAGTCCTAATGAAGGGACCAGTGTGGATCAGTTAAAGTACTCGAAATTGCTTGGTAGTCTTATGTATGCTATGAGTTGCACTAGACCCGACACAGCCTTTACAGTTGGCATACTGAGTCGTTTTACTAGTAATCCTAGTAAAGAGTATTGGGATGCCCTCTATAGGCTAATGAGATACCTTAAAGATACTAAAGATTATGCTCTCTATTATTTTGGTTATCCTCCAACTGTGGATGGATATTATGATGCCTCATGGTGCTCAGATATTGGAAATAGTAAGTCCACTAGTGGATATGCATTCACTTTGGGTGGAGCTGCTATTACTTGGAAATTCAAACAACAGACTTGTATTGCATTGTCATATATGGAATCGAAACTTTTTGCTTTAGCCTCAGCCGGTGAAGAGGCGGTGTGGATAAAGAATCTGATTATGGATATTCCTTTGACTCAGCTAAAGATTAATTCTTTAAGCCTATTCTATGATAATCGAGCAGCTATCCAAGTCGTCAAGAATGCTCTCTTTAATTCAAAGAGAAAACATGTGAGATTGAGACATGCGTTGTTGAATTATTTGAGAGAACAAGGGGTTATCACCTTGATCGATGTGAGATCAAAGGATAACATAGCTGATACTCTTATCAAAGGTATGCCTAAAAATTGATTATTCAAAACAGTGGGGGAATTGGGGTTAAAGACTATATAGGCAAGTCATAACTATCATTTACTTACCTTCTAATTGTGTGTTTTGAATTATCGAATCTTTTTTTATTGGCTACAATGATAAGCATAGTTTATATGTTTCATCGATGTTCACAGTTGCTGACTAATTTGAAAATGGTGAGTTATCTCATTCCAAACTTGATGAGGATGACTTTAACCTAATTCAAATGTTCTATCGCGGAAAATTGTGTCATTTCAAACTTGATGATACAATTCAGCTAGGTTGGACTATCCTTTTGGGTTAAATGATCTCATTCTAAACTTGATGCTAGATTATTTGACTTTAAGGAATCAGTAACTGTGATATTCCAAATTGAAACATAAAAACAATTGTTTACATCGGAAGCTTGCTGGTTTTGTTCTTAATTGAAACTTGATATTACATGACTAGGTTATTGTAGGTGACTTGACTATTGGTCATGTTTTGTGAAACTAGACAATAGTTATTCTCATACAAATAAACTTAAGTTGATGGCTCTTTGTAAATCACATTATTTAGGTCTTGTTCATAATATATGAAACTTGATTGATGCTTATGAACATGATATTATGATGCTTTATGACATCAATATATATTTTTCTCTACCTGATGGAATGTTGCTAAGTTTTATTCAAATGATTGAATTCATGATAATATGAAATTCATATTTGACATTTTAAAGGGGGATGGTAGAGATGGAGGAGAGCTTAATGAGTGGGATCCTGACTAGGATGACCTACTTGATGAATGAATATATATCATTTAAAGCGTGTATGGACTTGACGGTTTACCCGCTATTGCCTATTTTGATGAAGTCCATTTACTTGAGGCTTGCATTTTGCTATTTCTATTTTGTGGACATTATTATGCTTGTTTCTTATATTTGTAAGGCCTTTGACTATTTTGACTGGCCTACTTATACTTGACTATTATGCATATATTGGTTGTAAACTAAGTCTGAGATTTATTTTAGGATTTGAATTTTGTTAATCTTAGAACAGATTCATGATAAGAATGATGATTTAGTTTAATACTTTACTGCTGAAATACTCTTTGACCGATCTGAGTTGATTGTCTTGGATTGAATGTGGACGATCCATGTTTGTCTGAACATTACACCGACCACCTTATTGGATTGTGCTGTATGGTGAACATAGGAGGGGATTGTTTGATATATTATTAATATAGTCCAAAAATAATATGTTCACATACAAGCCCAATAGGTGAAAGCATGATTATTTGGACCCATCTGGGCCAGAGCCTAATAACATGCATATAAAAACTCTAGGGTTTCCCTACGCTGGAGGTAACACCGTTGAGCGTTCCAAACTTGACGTCTCTTGGTGTAATACTTTAAGCAACTGCTTCTTCTCTCTCAAACCTATAACCTCCAACAGTAACTAACCTCATGGGATTGAAATGATTTGCTACATATTATAGCATAACCAAGCTGCAATGAACCAAAAAAGAGTAATACTAAAAAAGAAAAGATGATGTGGCTGGTTGCCAGCAGAACCTGAAACTGGCAGGTTCGGTTTTGGAGTCGATTCTGAGGTCCATAGGTTTGGTTTTTGGTTTCAAAAATTGGGAATGGGTCGTGATAGGGTAGGTCCTAGGTTCCAGACTTGGAACCGATCATCCTAGCCATTTGCTGTTAAAATTGAGAATGAACTTGTGTGGCACCCCTCGACGGTCCCCAATCCGTTGGGGTCACCACAGTTCACTTACCTTTCTCTTACTTGACCTGAAGGTCTATCAATCCTGGGGGTTTATATCTTTTAGGTCGGTCCCTACACAATTTATATGGCAGAAACGTATCCAACAACTCCCTTCCCTATATTCAGAAAACAGTGCACACCAACTAAACATTTTATATAAGTTAAAGCCGAACACCTTTATTTACATAACTTGATGGACATCATTAGTCGGTACATTAAAATGCCAAGGTTTTCTATACTCGGCTATATTTTAAAAGATGACCGACATCTCTTCTAACAGTCATATGCTTAAAGTCCATCGATCAATGTTGGCATCCAAAAGTTCATTCCTCTACTGTCCTCCTCTTCGCAGCCATATCCAACCACTCGGTCCATCTACTGGTGGCGGTGCCAACAGAGGTATATTGTCTAGTATGAAATGTTAGTCCTCAAACGAGGTGAGTGCAACCACTTAGCAGTAAAAATCCATCAAACTACATAATGCAACAAGCAAGACAACCACAATTTCATGTGAAATACACATATCATCCATGCAATCATGCTTATATCTCCATGAGATGCATTTATTAAGGCAATTCATGTTCTATGCCATATGCACATACATGCGCATGATCCATATCACCCATACAATCATATATATATTCTCATGAGGTCCATTTAATGCTTTCATGATCGCATTCTCAATGCCATATAGTATCAATTCAATTTCATAGGTAATTATATCCCATGCCATATGCACACACACGTGCATGATTCAATTCCCATTTTGATATTCAAAAGGATCTCATCTTTCTCCTAGGGACCAGTGTTTGCATCTCTCATATATCATTCGCACCCAACCTAGCATCGCGAGGAACTTCCGGCACACACCTCCGGGCATCTCGCATCCCACCTGGCATCGCGAGGAATTGCCGGGGCTCGCCATGAAAATGGTTACCCCTGCCTTTCGGAATTACGTACCGACATACCACCAGGCACCCCCTGGAATTACGTACCGATATACCACCAGGCATCCCGAAACTCCCGAGGACATCTGGCTCACACCTTCACGCATCTCGACACCCCCGGGGCATCATCAGCTCATACCTCCGACGGTATCATCATCATCATAATACATATATATATTTCTCATCTTTGGAAAATGCCATTTAATGCAATGATGCCAAAAGTTTCATGGAGTTTATAAAATCTCATCAATTTGATGTCAAATGAAATGCACAATTGTTACAACATATGCAGGACAAATAACACCCAAGATATCACATCTCATAAGACAATTAATTTGTTCTTGAAAATAAGACAATTTTCAAATAAAACAGAATGCATTCCTTTAATTGAAATTCTGGAAAAATTTGTAATTGATATTAATAAATTCTGAAAATTTAACATAATGTAGACAAGACCTAGAGAAAGAGGTTTCATGAAGAACACTATGTCGAGAAAGTTTCATATCAATCACATAGGTCCATACATCACAGAAAAAAAAAAGAAATTTCAATGCCACTTTTACACAGTTTCGGAAATAATTTTGATTAAGCCCTTAAATGAACTTCGAAAATTATGAGATTTTAACATGTTATAATTAAGACCTAGAGGTGAAAGGTCCATGAAGAAATCGAAGTCTAATTCCTTTGGATTAAAAGATATGATTATTACAACTCACCCTAACCGTCAGCTCAATCTCTAGATTTAATCCCTTTCAAAGAAATATCATTTCCCAAACCAATACTGGTTCGTTTATTTTCAAATTTCAATATGTTATTCCTCAAGGTGTCATCTACAATTCTTATCAAGGACACGAGATCAAACTCGGACTGGATAATTTTACAAAATTTACAGAATCGCAAGGGATCAACATAGCAATTTTCCTACCGAGGAGAACCGGGTTCGAAGCCCTTGCGAAGCAGGGAGGCTGAAGCGCTGTGTGGTGCCTTGCCCGAGGTGCGTGGATGGTGGTTTCCTGTGTGCCTCCCTAGGGTTTACTTTCCGGCTGCCGGCCGTGCGGGGGTTCCCTGGGTTACCAAAAAAAAAAAAAAAAAAAAAAAACATAGCAATTTTCCAGATCTAGTATCTTTGAAGAAAAATGGTTTCATCAACAAATAATTTTCCGTTTCCCCTCAAATTTTGATATGTTAATCTTCAAGAAGTCCTCTACAATTTTCATCAAGAAGTCGAAATGAGATTCCAACTAGAAAATTGCATGCAGCTCACGAAATCACCAAAGGTCGGACTATTTTTCCAGAAAACAGATTACTAGACTAAGGCACTACTCCTATAACTTCGAAAATTCTCACCTCCACTACATCCGAAATTCACCATACAATACAAACAATCACAGCAAGCAAAATGTAGATCAAAGGAATTTACTTGCCTCAAATCCAAAGAAAATCACAGCAAACACAATGGTGGGGCAAGGTGGGCTCGACAACGGTAGCTAGGTAGATGCTCGGCGGCCGGTCTTCTTCCTCCTCTTTGTCTCTTTGTCTCTTTCTCTCACATGAACACTCCTCTCTCTCGGTTGCTTCATCCATTCCGCCCCCTTCTCTCTCTCTCTCTCTCTCTCTCTCTCTCTCTCTCTCTTTCTTCCTTTCACCCTCATGATTACAAGTTAATCATGAGGTTTTGCATGGCATTGGACACTTGGCTTAAATGGAAGGACATGTGGCTTCTTCCATGGGACAAATGGAGAGGCATGCAATCCGGCTCTCCCTCTCCTCCTTCAGTCGATAGCAGCCCCTTTGGGCTTCGTGGGCCAGGTCTCTTGGCCCACTTCGGGCCCAACACTTTTGGGTCTAAAGACCAACTTTTAAATGGCCCAAAAATAATACTAAATAAGCCCCCATAATTTCTCTTAACAATTTACTTTAATCCCCACTTAATTTCATAATCTCAAATACTCACATGGCCATAAAATTGCAACAATAATCAATAAAATCCAACTTATAAAGCGCACGACCAAAAATAAAATTTTCCTTATCAATTTATCCCTGAGTACAAATTCTTGATCACTCATGGACATAGAATATATTTCTTATCAAATAATTTTCCATTAAAATGCTCGGCCTTAACCTATTGTAATTTATTAGACCAACGACCATAACATAGTCCGATGGCGCTTTCATCACCTATTCATTGTTCATGGTATATCCAGGGATTGTCATGAAGTTTTAGGATGCCACAACATGAGTTTCATCAGGAGGCAAACTTGGTGAGCAGAAGTTAGGTTTATATTTTGAGCATTATTTCTTGCTCTGGAATGTAGTACAGGTAAAATGCATGTGCAGCTTGTTCTACCAGCAGTGTTTATTACATGAGTTCGGCTTTGCTTTCTCAACTTGCTCTATTAACATACTTATGCATTTCATATTGGGCCATTGATTTTAATTTTATGATTTGATGTTTCTACTTCAGAGGATGGTGCAGCAAAAGAGAGAGAGAAGAGAAAGGAGAAGAAAATGTGGAAGAGGAGGAAGGGAAATATGCGGAGCTGAGCAAAATGTCAACAAAATCCCAAATAATGTTTTAGAAGTAGCTAAATTATACAGAAATATTATGAAGGATATTTTCGGTGTTGATATAGCTATTTGATTTAACATCACCTTCGGCCATCAACAACAATGACAAAGGATTTACATCATTGTTTGCCTATTTACTTTGACACCATTTCTATTTGAGTGCTTGTAACACATTCTTCTCAATGTCACTTTGCTTAACATAAGTTGAGGAAAATTACTCTCAAATATTTCCACCCAATTTGGCCATGTGAAATATTTTAGGATTTTCTTGAGCATATTGCTCTTCCTAGAGACATTTTACTCAGCTTTGGCCTTTTTTTTCTTCCTCCTCCTCCTCCTTTTCTTCTCCTTTTTCCTTTCTCTACATGGTCGGGCAGTTTGTCTCTTAGCTTTTGCATGGCGCCTATGCAAATTCGAATATATCGTCGAAGAGTGCTAGTGTTGAACCTTCCCGAAAGAAGCTATTTGAACGGACTCCTGGCAGAGATAATTCCATATAATGGCCAGCCATGTAAAGCAGACTTAATTGTGCTGAGGAAAGCAGGTACAGAGTTGAGAATTGGTAAAGGTAGTTGATGTTTCTCATATAATCTAAGAACATTGTTCTAACTTGTCATCTACTTTTCTTACAGTATTCAAAAGGCCTTTTGTTGATTTTTTTACTGTTTTGCTTTGAGAAAGTAGCTGTTGGGGTGTGGGCCAAGTACGTTGTTCAATCTGACCTATAGTATCCTCTTTCTTGCACTTTCTTTCACACCATCACAAGACTCTTCTGTGTGCACGTGCGTGCGTGCGTGCTTGTGTGCATGGTTGTTAGGATCACAATCCAGATTGTGGGATCACGATCATTCGATTCTAAGACTCAAAAACCTTGAACAATTTGGATTCTAAGAAAAATGGTAGTTTGCAAGGGTCGTGATCTGTATCTTAGGATGGCGATCCCAACTACGATTCCAGTGTTCAAGCTTTAGAAGGCAATTATGCTTTTTTAGCTAGAGCAAATATGAAATTGGGTCTCCGTCCCCTAGTGCATGTGAGGCTTTCTTCTTAATCATGTTCAAGTTCCATTTGGAAAATATAAGGCTTGGAGAATTAAGAAAAAGGGATGGAGATGAATGAACAGTAGAAAGCGAAGAAGTGCAGAGACACCATATCTTCTTCTTCTTCAGTCTTGAATAAATGGTGAGATGGGCATCAGCCACTGTTGGCTTTCTGGACTGTGCCATCCTTTGGAGATGTGAGAGACAGCTTCTGTCCTTCTGCAACCAGATGAGAGAGACCTCTAATATCCTTAAGAAATTGGCGTATAATTTGACTTGGCCTTGTAGCATAATTTCTTTGGATGGATACTGATAAGAACTTACCTTAAACTTTCAATAGTTGAAAAACCTAGAATAGCCAGTGAAAGTGAGGTTTGTTAGAGGGGGAAGGGGGGAGCTGGGGGTGGGGGCGGAGGTAAATAATATTTTATCATTTGAAATAAAGAAAGAGACGATATGTATTCCAAGAGAGAGGAGGACAAAATAAAGGATTAGAAATTCGGAAAAGGCAGGAAAGTAATTTCCTGGCAGCCTTCTTCTTGCTTATTATGGTTATTATTTTATTGTGATCCTATTTAATACACCTTAAAAACTGGGGCAAGGAGATTTTATGCTCTTATATCTTTGACATGGTGCTCTAATTGTTAGTTGAAAAACTGGCAACTAAGAATAGCCAGAGCAATCTCTCACATGAGAACGTTGCATTTAAGCTCCACTATCCCTCTATTTAACGTTAATATGCATTTAATTGGAATGATTTAAGCAAGAATTTAATACTTCAAATATGTAGGATCTTATGATCTTGATATGATCTCGAAGACTTCGAAAGGATCCTACTTAGCATCTCGATCCTTATAACCTTTGTGTGTGTGACAAATGTTGCCCAACTTTAATATTTATTATGAATTTATTTGGTCTTACTTATTAATTTGACAGGAGAAATATTGATCCAGTTGTACAATTTCTAATGGGTGACTCCAAAGAGAAACTGCTTTTCTGTTGGGTAAATAGCTTTCGAATGGAGCTTTTCTTCTCTATGTCAGTGTCTGTCTTGTCCATGTGCTCATATTTGCATGGATGGAGACTGACTGCAGAACATTAAGAAAGTGTAAGGGCAATTTTACAGTTTCCTCATCAATTTGGTGTAAGATTGATCTCCGAAGCATAATGGGCCGAAGAGCCTTGAGTGTAGGATCAGCCTCTGTAATTTCAACCAAAGAGCGTGGAAAGTTTGTATTTGTTTGTTTCTATAATGGAATTTTGCGGCCTCCTTTTCTTCAGATCAAATGAACATCTAGTATTTGTGCTCGTCTTGCATGGATGGAGACCAACTGCAGAACATTAAGAAAGAGCAGGGGCAATTTTACAGTTCCTCATTAATTTGGTGTAAGATTGATCTCTAAAGCATAATGGGCCTAAGAGCCTTGAGTGTAGGACCAGCCTCTTTAATTTCAGTGAAAGAGCGGGGAAAATTTGTCTTCGTTTGCTTCTATTACGGAATCCTGCGGCCTCCTTTTCTTCAGATGGAATGAATAGCTGGTATTTGTTCTCCAGCAGATTATATTCTCTAGAGGCTGCAAGTTGTCCATTTTATCCAGTGAGGGTACTCAACTAATTAATATACTATGTCAAGTAGTATATTATATGAATAACTTTTCCCTTTCAACTTCGTGATTGCATTGCTTCTTCCTGAATATATAAGCCATATTTTACCCTGCTTGTTTAAACTTGAAGTCTTTCACATTACCAAGAATCCTTAACATCCTTGGTTAAGTTGAAAATTAGCTTTGTACCCATGATATGCCCCCCTTTCCATTTTTGTAGTTTTCCTTAGATCCTTGGTTTAATTACACTAATATTTTGCTTATAGTGCCCAATTGGTAAAAGCATATACATAAACCACTATGAGTAACTGTTTCTTTAGTAGCTATTCATTTTGATAGCTTACCTGGACCACAATGGTGCTGTTTTGGGCTTTCTCTTGGTTGCTTTAGTTGAATTGGACAAAATTTTATGATTCCCTATTCATGTTTTTATCTCTCTTAGTTCCTCGCCAAATCCACAATTGTTGACCAAGATTGATCCAAATGGAGCTTTGCTTCAACTTAGTTAAGTGATTATGAGTTCTAATTATTCCAAATCCATTGTGGTTTATATTGTTTGTTGTTTTTTCTGATTCTGTTCACTCCACTTTCTGGTGTTTTTTTTGCTCTTTGGTTATGCCCTTACAAAGGTGAGTGCCTTTTTGCCTCATCAAGATTCCTGTGAAGAGTTTTTGGTTTGTGATTAGTATTTCATTACCCATCAATATTGCATTTCATACTTTTACAAGTTGTGGTTCTTCTTCTTACATGCTCATCGGAAGAGATGGATTATATTTTGCATTGACAACAAAAAAAAAATGGTTAAACACCAAATAAATAAATAAAAAAACAAATGCCAAAAGTGGCAAGGGAGGAAGTGTCTTCTCGATTGGATATGAATGAAGATTCAACTAACTCCTATGAGCATACTTGTCACATGAGAAGTGCCACATGGGGTTATTATACATATTTCATGTACATGTTTTCGTTTAAGACTTACTGGACTCGCTAACGTGTGGCTTCTAACCTGTGATGGATGTACTATCTGCTGATCATGTGATATTGTTGTGTCGTTGGGTGCATTGTGCTTGGTTTGGTAGGAAGGAGAGATGTGTTGTGCCATTTGGAGAATGTTGTTAAAAGGATGAATGCTTGGTGGATGTACTATTTATTGAGTCTGTCTTTAGAGACTTTAAGCTAATTCTTGTTTTGTTATTAAATCCATGAAATCAAATGTGCAGAGAAAGGAGGTGAATCAACTTACCTCCTTGCTAATTGCATATTGTGTTGGCTGACATGAATGAATGTGCTTTAGACTATCCTAATAAGAATTATACCTGCGTTTCTGTTATTAAATGTCGGTTGATTTCTATGAGAATTTAATGTTGTTCCGGTAATGCTTCTCATGGAACAATTGCTTCCCTCACTTGGGATGTTTTAGAAAAATTTATCAGCAAAATAAGGCTGATGTTATGCAGCTCATTGGTTTGTTGTTTTCTTACAGAGTAGCATGGCCTTTCTATTAATGCAAGTATAGCTGATCGGGAGACAGTCCAAAGGCTGATTTTGTTTTTGGGAGTATCCATCCTGATTCAGAGGTTGCTGATAATATTTTGGAGAACTTCTCCTACTATTGATGTGTATTTCAGTAAATCGTTCGGAGATACGAAACTGCTGCGTGTTCTTTTTAGTTGTAGTCCAAGTTGCATTGTAACTCTTTTTTTAGGTCAAGCATGATCAGAGAACCAGCTGGATATTTTTGTGGGAAGAAGAGACTTTGTAGGGTGATCCTACCATGTCTATTGTAATCATCTAAGTTGGTTGTTGGTTGTACCTCTTTTCTCTTATCTTTTTGAACCACATACCAACTTGGTTGCTAATGTCCTGTTGGTTTTCTGTTGTAATCATCTAGTTCCAAATGAAGAGAGATTTGAGGACCTCATTTAAAGCATAAATAATTTTCACCATCTTTATTTAAGTACATGTGGTTCGTCCTCATTGGAAAACCAAGATAATACTATTGGCTATAGAACACAAGTAGATGGTTCAGGGGAAAATATGAACCAGCATTGATCACATTTAACTTTACTTAATGTAAGAAAGAATAGTAAATACTGTTTGTGCTGCTGTGAGAAGTAGCAGCACGATGGCTGCGTAATCAGACAAGAAAGCCCAAGGACTATGGAAATATTCCCTCCTTAGTTTCACCATCCAAACGTTGCTCCTTTTGTCACAATGCTTATTCACACTTTCTGTCACGCCTCGAACCCCGAGCGTGTGCCCATCTCTGTCTGGTTGATAATATTTTGCGACTTCCCAAGATGAGTCGCCGACCCATTGATTTTTAAGCACATGTGGAAGCGAAAATAAATCCCTTGACAATAATCATCTTGGGATAGAAAAGCAAGATACGAATTCACAAAACAAACATACTTTTATATTCACATAATGTCAAGCATAAGGTGTACGACCAAAAGGCCACAAAAAGTAACTTTCCAAAAAGAGAGGACCCTAGCTGACATACACTTCTCATCACTTCATCTCGGCTCTCGGTCCTCCACTTGATGACCATGAAAATATTGTCCCACAACGGGATCCTCCACTCGAAAACCCTGAAAATATTATCCCACAACGGGATGAGATAAAATCTCAGCGGGTCTAAGCTTTAAACCCCAATTAGGAGGGAAATACGCTCAGAAGCATCCTAACCACGCAATCATATAATTAACATAGAGGACTTACCTCGCCTCAGTTCCACCCTGCAGGTCAGCACAGTTTATATAGATTATGTATAGAATCGATACATCTGGCAATTGAAACGCATCACTTAACTCAATAAATCACAGGGGTCTGGATTATAGGGCCAAATCGTTATGACACGTTCCATATCATGTCACACAATTTTGTCACATAATCCGGCCCATCTATTTCACTCAACATGCGTTCCAATTGATAATTTCACCCACTCAAGGGTACGGCCTACTAGAAGTTCGGCGGTCTACTAGCATAGCCAGGCATTGTCTCACCCCGTTGAGCATGGTTACGTCTCTCTTAGAGACGACTTCCCTGAAGGGGCATAGGTCCAGAATCTACTGCGACCCAAATACAACCTACTCACAAGTTCGGTGTCTTTTGGCATAGCTGGACTTCGTCTCCCACCACGAGCATAGCGACGTCTCTCAATTAGACGGCTTCCTTGAAGGGGGTAGGTCTAGAATCTACTACGACCCGAGTCCCAATGAATGGGTAACGTCCGGCTTAATAGCCCAGGACAGTTTCTCTTAACCAACACACGACCACTCAATCTCGGCCCAGGACACTGTGCATTGCACTCAAATGCCTCCATTAAAATAGTGATCCTAACCTATTTTCTTCATATATAAAACATCCCGAAAATAGTCGCGTGTAGGTACACGGTTAATTCGAACCAGAAGACTGATACCTATCTTTTTCAAACCCCACTATTTGATATAGTACTTAAAATCCATTTTCGGTGTTAAAACTCGACACCTGGGATTTTCTAAATAAATATCAAAATTCACAAATTTTGGAATTAAATACTCAAAATTTCATTCAGCACTCAATTTGCACAACTAACACTCAATTGCAAAAATTAATCACACCATTGCAATTAGTACGGAATTCCGGTCACCGGCTATCCCGGCTGAAATTCTGGAAAAATAATTAATAAATAATTAATTTCAAAAATTAATTAATTCAATTTAATTTCTAAAAATATTCAGCTTGGCCAAAATTATTAAATTGAATACCAAGACGAACCCGGAAAATTCCCGAACCCTTCTAGATAAACAGTACAACTTATTTAGGCCTTAGCTAAACCAAGCTAACCACCTAACATGCTCAATTAAATAATTAAATTTCTAATTTAATCTAACTAACCACCTAATCCCTAATAAAATAAATCTAAATACCCCTTAAATGTCATTAACCTACTAAGCAGAATTTAGAGTATAAACTCACTGGTTTATCTGATTCACCTCAATGACGGCACGACTGCAGCTGAAACTTGAGTTTGCGACGACATCGACGGAGCTCGGACCGGGCCTAGAACCGGCCCAATAAATCTCAGCCCAAGCTGAGGTTTATTCTTGATTTTGGGCTAGAACAAAGTTGGGCTGGGCCTGCTGAAACAATTGCGAATTGGGTTGAGATTGGGCTGGAATTCTTTGTGGGCTGAACTGTGGGCTTCGCTAATTCCACTGGGCTTTGCTGGGCTATGGACGTTGAAGATGTTGGAGATTAGGTTGTTGCTAGCTGCTGGTTTGCGTGGGGTGATGGGCCTTCGGTGGAGACCGAAATTCGGTCGTTGCTGGGAGAAACCGAAGCAGCGAAGCAGTCGTTGAAGCTGGCGGTTGACTGGGACGACAGTTCGTGGATTGAAGACTGCTGGGCCGAATCTCGGCTAAATGATGGATGAACTTGCGGGCGAAGGAGAGAGGAACGATGGTGGGGTTTCTTGGCCAAAGATGGAGTAGTGGAGACAGGCGCGTGGACGTGGCTTCGGTTGCTGCACTCGGTGGTCAACTAAGGAGAGGGAGAGCTTGGGTTGTTGGCCGATGATGGGGGCTTCGTTGGCAGCTGAATTCGCATGGCAGTGAGAGACACGGACAAGGAGAGATTTCGGTGGGGGAAGAGGGATTGACCGCGTGGCTTCAATTTGAGGCTTGGTAGGCTTCGCTGGGGTTTTGAAACCGCGTGGAACTTTGGACTTCGTGGCAAGAGAAGACTGAGATGCTGACTTGAGTGGGATTTCGGTGAATATAGAGAAATGAAGAGAGCAACGAAGGATGAAGACAGAAGAGGCGTGCCAATTTTGCTCACGTGGGAAGGGGAAATGGATGAGTACGAGTGAGAAGCCAGCTAAGAGGGGAGCAAAAGTCTTAAGCCCTTAGCTAAACATTAAATGTTTGGTCTCCCCCACAGCCACACAAATATCTTCTTGTCCCTAATACTTTCTAGGATGAATTGAAGCCAAAATTAGCACAAATGGATGCCAAAAACACAGCCCCAACTCATGCTCCGAATTTCCATTTTTCTTTTTATCTTCAATTTCTTCACTTCATTTCCCGAATTGAGATCCAATCTTGATGAAGAAAAATCCCAAAAAATTTTCTATAAATCCTTGACACTCACAGGCTTGGCTTGAAAGTCCAAAATTGCTTAAATTCAGTCCAAATGAATTTCTATTAATTTTCCACAACGTCCGAATTGATTTTCCGCAAAAATCCCGGAATCTCTGAAAAATCTTTGGAGGATGAGTCGACGTTCCTAAAATAGATCGTGACATGACAGAACTTTTGATTTCTGAAATTGGGTTCTAGTCGCAGTTAATTTCAATCCGGCGCACTTTTAGCTTGACCTAGTCTACCGGGTAACTTTTAGCAATTTTTGGTGCAATTGACCCATGATCGATTCATCTCGAGTCACATTGTACATCTTCGACACATTGACGACTCCCGATTGTCGTGAAAATCTCGAGATATCAATTATGGGCACCATGTACCAAAATGATAGAAAAATTAGTCTAGTGCCGATCCACGAGTATTTTGCAATCAGGTGGAATCACCCACACTCTGATTACATATCTCAATCAAAACGACCTATCACCGGTCTCCGATCAATTTCGAACAGTGCCGTAATGACCCTTGCAGATCAACACGGTCGAGCGGTCGATTCCTAGTCGAATTTTCAAGTCTATTGCGTTAAAATCCCTTAATGGTTTCACCCGATAGGCTAGTTATCTCGTGAGGGGCTCTCTTAGAGAATAAGGCCATTAGCGCGTCAATGAAAAGCCCATTTTATCTCATTGAAATCAGACTCGAAAATCAGGATGTCACAACTCTTCCCCTCTTATAAAAATTTCGTCCTCGAAATTTAAACATTTATCAATCCTTATACAAAATGTGGGGTATCGTCGTCTCATCAAATCTTACTTTCCCCGGTCGCTTCTTCAGTCCCGTGGTGTCGTCAGACCACTTGACCAATGGGACCTTCTTGGTACATAGAATCTAATCTTACTGATCCACAATCTAAACCAAGCTTTCCATGTACGACACTCGGTCGTTCACGTCTAATTCTTGAACATTTAGCATTTGAGTCGGGTCAGGCTCATACGTCCTCAACCTCAACACGGGAAAGATGTCATGCACTTGCACCAACCTTGATGGTAATGCAAGACGATATGCTAGGATCCCGATTCTTTCAAGAATCTCAAATAGACCTCCGTACCACGGTTCAATTTTCCCTCCTTGCCAAAGTGCAAGGTATTCCTCATTGGTGACACATTCATAAAGATGCAATCACCAACTTGGAATTCCAGCCCTTGACACTTATCTGAGTAACCATTTTGACGGCTCTAAACAGTCCTTAATCTGTCACTGATATAAGCAACTGTGTCCACTGACTGCTAGACTAACTTTGGCCTGCGATCTATCTTTCTCTGACCTCATCTCAACAAATTGAAGTTCTGTACACTTTGCTCTGTCCTGCTTTAAAAGGAACCATCAAACTATTCTACTAAAATTGCGAATCCTCGGGTCTTGATCTAATATAAATTCGTCACTGGCACTCCATACAGACGAACTATCTGACACACATACTCTTTTGTATGCCTACTCAAATCAAGATATTTTCGTATTGCACTAAAGTGAGTCAGCTTCATCCATCTGTTAACCCATATTCCAATTGGAATCATTACCCCTCTGGTTCCTTGACAAGCTCATCACAAGGTCCACCATAACATGATCCCTTTTCGCACTCGGGATCTCGAGAGGTTGCAAAAGTCCTCTCAGCTGACAAAGATGTGCCTTCACTCACGGACACGTCTGATACTTAGCAACATGATTGGTGATGTCCATTCTCATACTAGACCACCAATATTGTTGACTTGGATTCTGATACACCTTTGTATTGTTATGATGAATGTTGTAATTGCTATGATGAGCTTTTGACAAACTCTCATCCTGAGTGCTACATCGTCAGGTACACACAATCATCCTTGGAATTTTAATGTTCCGTTTTCAGAAATCTAAAAATCAACATTTCTCTTATCGATATCTTCTTGTAGGATTTTCTAAATGTCTGGGTCTGTCAATTGAGTGCTTTAATTCAAACTTGAGCATTCGGCTCAATTCTGAGGGTAGCTATAAGATTTGGAAAGTAGCCCCTCTCAAATTTGAAAACCGAATCTCGAACTTTGTCAAGTAAGGTCCATTCTTTAACCAGCATATGTGCAACTAAAGACTCCTAATTTAGTGCATCAACAACCCCGTATCCTCCAGGAGTAGATGGAATGGTCAGCACAGGTGCAGTAGTCAGTTTATGCTTAAGCTCTTGGAACTACGCACGTACTTGTCTGTCCACACGAACTCTTCTTCTTTCTTCAGCAGTCGAGTCAAAGGCGGAGCTATTGCTGAAAATCCCTCCACGAACTTTTTATAGTATTCGGCTAAACCCAAAAAGCTTATGATCTCTCACATTGACGTCAGTCTCGACCAACTAATAATTGCTTCGATGTTGGTGGGGTCCATGGAGATTTCTTCACCTGAAATTGCGTGACCTAAGAAAGCAACACGAGTCAGCCGAAACTCGCACTTGCTAAACTTGGCGTACTGCTCATGAGTCCTCGGAGTCTGTAGTACCAATCTTAGATGACTTATGCTCCTTAAGACTTCTCAAATACACCGGGATATCATTGATGAACACGATCATGAATTGATCCAGGTATTCTTTGAATACACGGTTCATCTGATCCTTAAAAGCAGCTAGAGCGTTCGTCAGTTCGAACGGCATTACCGTGAACTCATAATGACTGTATCAAGTACGAAATGTTGACTTAGGTATGTCCTCCTTCCTGATCCTCAGCTGATAATATCCCGTCCTCAGATCGATTTTAGAAAATATCAACGCTTCTTGCAACTGGTCACACAACTTGTTGATCTTCAGCCATGAACACTTGTCCTTGATCATCACCAGATTGAGTTAACCATAGTTGATGCCCAATTGCAACGAACCATCTTTCTTTACAAATGGACAAAAGCGCTCCCCCAAGGTGTTGCACTGGTATGTACAAATCCCTTATCCAATAATTCTCACATCTGCACCATTAGTCCTTTTAATTCAGACAATGACAATTGGTAAGAAGCCTTAGTGAGTGGCTCTATCCTGGGTGCTGACTCAATAACACATCCAATCTTACTTTTTGGCGGCAGCCTGACAATTCCTGTGGAAACACATTTAGAATTTCTCGGACTACTAAGATGTCCTCAATCTTCAGTTCTTCAATCTGTCTTATCCATGACAATCTTCAAGTAACCTTGGCAACCCCCGTCTAACATACAGGTTGCCTTTAAGCGATGAGATTAATGAAATTGATGGTCCTTCTCAACTCTTAATAAACTCGACACTTCCACATGCTAACAGGTTGAGCTAGGTTACCTCATGACTACAATTCATTACCACAAGATGCTCTATGAGCCCACTCTATTCATAAATGACGTCAAAGTTATGCCTCAGCAAGTAGTCGAGCACAACTCTAGTCAGTGGTTCTTCTCCCACAACTTTAACACAACAAACTGAAATTCCACAAACTTAATCCCAAAATTATGTTGCACTACTTTGATAAAATCATCCCAAAAACATTCTTCCTCTAATCGGTGCATGTTCGATTCCATTTATGTCCCTTTCACCATCCTAGTGGCGTTCCACCCACGGTAGTGATGCTCGCATTCCCTTGGACCTACTCAGACAGTCCCTCGCCTAATGGCCATGTTGACCACATTCATAACACACTCCAGTCTTACCAGGACACATGATTTATCCACACTTTTTTTTCTTCCACAACTCGGTACCTAGCTGGTGAATCCTCTGTCTCCCATCGATAACAATGTGCACCCTTACTTGCACCTGGGGCTTGTTCCAAACACCCCCACCGTGCGTTCGGCTGCATATTCTCTCTGTTCTATTCCATTAGCGGTGACGGCAACCGTTGCCATAGTCCTATCAACCTTCTGGAGCAGTTTCTAGCCAGGTGACCCTGTTAGTCATACTAAAAATAACCACCTGTCCTAGATTGGCATGAGCTGATTCATGTCGCCTTCCACAACACACGACACTCTGTGTCAGTACTGACTTGTATATCCTACTCTTCTTGTTGGGTGGAATAGGATACATTTTTCCAATCATAGGCTCCTTCCCAAACATGTTTCCATCTCTCCTAGATCTGTACCTCGACTTGGATGCAACGGCTCGCTCCCAAATTACATCTCCAAACTGGACCACAGAAGGCATGGCAGTAACGGCAGTTGCTATTCTGACGACGGTAGTGACAGTGACAACAGTGGCGGCTCTGTCTTGAGCTTGCTGGCTCAACCAAATTCCAAGGAATACTAGCGCCTGAATGATCTCGTCGAACCTAGGATCACTCGCTGTTGCTACACTCTCAGTACCAACCTACGACGGTACTCTTACACTCGCATTGGCCTAAGCTAGCGCTCTGCCACAACAACCTTAGGCACTGATCCTTGTCAGCGTTCTAGCCCGAGTCACTGAGGATAATGTCCTCTGCCTAGGAGTTCTCGACTCCTGATCACTCATGTTGTAGCCTCTCCATTATACTGGTCCCCAATCCCATACAGAATTAGAAACTGAGTGATCTCATAAACAATTTATCAAACAACTATCATTCACATGCATCAGAATGAAAATAGAGGTCATTCCTAATAACTATCCCAAGAACCCATCACACCTTATCACTCCAACACTGACCCGCTCTGATACCACTAAATGGGGATGTCACGCCCCGAACCCTAAGTGCGTGCCCATCCCTATCTGGTTGATAATATTTTGCGACTTTTCAAGATGAGTCGCCGACCCATTGATTTTTAAGCACATGCGGAAGCGAAAATAAATCCCTTGACAATAATCATCTCGGGATAGAAAAGCAGGATACGAATTCACAAAACAAACATACTTTTATATTCACATAATGTCAAGTACAAGGTCTATGACCAAAAGGCCACAAAAAGTAACTTTCCAAAAAGAGAGGGCCCTAGCTGACCTACACTTCACATCACTTCATCTCGGCTCTCTGTCCTCCACTTGACAACCCTGAAAATATTGTCCCACAACGGGGTCCTCCACTCGACGACCCTGAAAATATTGTCCCACAACGGGATGAGATAAAATCTTAGCAGGTCTAAGCTCTAAACCTCAATTAGGAGGGAAATACGCCCAGAAGCATCCTAACCATGCAATCATATAATTAACATAGAGGACTTACCTCGCCTCAATTCCATCCTGCATGTCAGCACAGTTCATATACATTATGTATAGAATCGATACATCCAGCAATTGAAAGGCATCACTCAACTCAATAAATCACAGGGGTCTAGATTATAGGGTCAAATCGTTATGACACGTCCCATACCATGTCACACAATTTTGTCTTATAATCCAACGAATCTATTTCATTCAACATGCATTCCAATTGATAATTTCACCCACTCGAGGGTACGGCCTACTAGAAGTTCGGCGGTCTACTGGCGTAGCTAGGCATCGTCTCACCCCATTGAGCACGGTTACGTCTCTCTTAGAGACAACTTCCCCAAAGGGGCGTAGGTCCAGAATCTACTGCGACCCAAATACAACCTACTCACAAGTTCAATGTCTTCTAGCATAGCCAAGCTTCATCTCCCACCATGAGCACAGTGACGTCTCTCAATTTGATGGCTTTCTTGAAGGGGGTAGGTCTAGAATCTACTACGATCCGAGTCCTAATGAATTAACAGCCCATGACGGTTTCTCTTAACCAACACGCAACCACTCAATCTTGGCCCAGGACACTGTGCATTGCACTCAAATGCCTCCATTAAAATAGTGATCCTAGCCTATTTTCTTCATATTAAAAACATCCCGAAAATAGTCGCGTGTGGGTACACGGTCAATTCAAACCAGAAGACTGATACCTATCTTTTTCAAACCCCACTATTTGATATAGTACTTAAAATCCATTTTCGGTGTTAAAACTCAACACTTGGGATTTTCTAAATAAATATCAAAATTCACAAATTTTGGAATTAAATACTCAAAATTTCATTCAACACTCAATTGAAAAAATTAATCACACCATTGCAATTAGTACGGAATTCCAGTCACTGGCTATCCTGGCTGAAATTCCAGAAAAATAATTAATAAATAATTAATTTCGAAAATTAATTAATTCAATTTAATTTCTAAAAATATTAACCTTTGCCAAAATTATTAAATTAAATACCAATACGGACCCGGAAAATTCCCGAACCTATCTAGATAAACAGTACAACTTATTTAGGCCTTAGCTAAACCATGCTAACCACCTAACATGCTCAATTAAATAATTAAATTTCTAATTTAATCTAACTAACCACCTAATCCCTAATAAAATAAATCTAAATACCCCTTAAACGTCATTAACCTACTACAAGAATTTAGAGTATAAACTCACCGGTTTATTGTGGAAACCGATTCACTGCGACGACGGCACGACCGCGGCTGAAACTTGAGTTTGCGATGGCATCGATGGAGCTCGGACCGGGTAGAACCGGCCCAATAAATCTTAGCCCAAGCTGAGGCTTATTCTTGATTTTGGGCTAGACCTAATTTGGGCTGGGCCTGCTGAAACAATTGCGAGTTGGGCTGAGATTGGGTTGGAATTCTGTGTGGGCTGAACTATGGGCTTTGCTAATTCCACTGGGCTTTGCTGGGCTATGGACGTTGAAGATGCTGGAGATTGGGCTGTTGCAGGCTGCTGGTTTGCGTGGGCTGATGGGCCTTCGGTGGAGACCGAAATTTCGGTCGTTGCTGGGAGAAACCGAAGCAGCGAAGCAGTCGTTGAAGCTGGCGGTTGATTGGGATGACAGTTCGTGGATTGAAGACTGCTGGGCCGAATCTCAGCTAAATGATGGATGAACTTGCGAGTGAAGGAGAGAGGAACGACGGTGGGGTTTCTTGGCCAAAGATGGAGTAGTGGAGACAGGCGCGTGGACGTGGCTTCGGTTGCTGCACTCGGTGGTCAACTAAGGAGAGGGAGAGCTTGGGTTGTTGGCCAATGATGGGGGCTTCGCTGGCAGCTGAATTCGCGTGGCAGTGAGAGACACGGACAAGGAGAGATTTCAGTGGGGGAAGAGGGATTGACCGCATGGCTTCAATTTGAGGCTTTGTGGACTTCGCTGGGGTTTTGAAACCGCGTGGAACTTTGGACTTCGTGGCAAGAGAAGACTCAGATGCTGACTTGAGTGGGGTTTCGGTGAATGTAGAGAAATGAAGAGAGCAACGAAGGATGAAGGCAGAAGAGGCATGCCAATTTTTCTCGCGTGTGGAGGGGAAATGGATGAGTACAAGTGAGAAGCCAGCTAAGAGGGGAGCAAAAGTCTTAAACCCTTAGCTAAACATTAAATGTTTGGTCTCCCCCACAGCCCACACAAATATCTTCTTGTCCCTAATACTTTCTAGGATGAATTGAAGCCAAAATTAGCACAAATGGATGCCAAAAACACAGCCCCAACTCATGCTCCGAATTTCCATTTTTCTTTTTATCTTCAACTTCTTCACTCAATTTCTCGAATTGAGATCCAATCTCGATGAAGAAAAATCCTGAACAATTTTCTATAAATCCCCGACACTCATAGGCTTGGTTTGAAAGTCGAAACTTGCTTAAATTCAGTCCAAATGAATTTCTGTTAATTTTCCACAATGTCCAAAATGATTTTCAGCAAAAATCCCAAAATCTTTGAAAATTCTTGGGAGGATGAGTCGACGTTCGTAAAATAGATCGTGACATGATAGAACTTTCGATTTATGAAATTGGGTTCTAGTTCGCGGTTAATTTCAATTCGGCGAGCTTTTAGCGTGACTTAGTCTACCGGGTAACTTTTAGGAATTTTTGGTGCAATTGACCCGTGATCGATTCATCTCAAGTCACATTGTACATCTTCGACACATTGATGACTCTTGATTGTCGTGAAAATATCGAGATATCAATTATGGGCACCATGTACTAAAATGATAGAAAAATCGGTCTAGTGCCCATCGACGAGTATTTTGCAATCAGGTGGAATCACCCACACTCTGATTACATATCTCAATCGAAACGATCTATCTCCGATCTTTGATCGATTTCGGACAGTGCCATAATGACCCTTGCAAATCAACACGGTCGAGCAGTCGATTCTGGTCGAATTCTCAAGTCCATTTCATTAAAATCCCTTAATGGTTTCACCTGATAGGCTAGTTATCTCGTGAGGGGCCCTCTCAGAGAATAAGGCCATTAGTGCGTCAATGAAAAGCCCATTTTATCTCATTGAAATCAGACTCGAAAATCAAGATGTCGCACTTTCGAAGATCCCAGAGTAATAGGAACTAGATACGGAGTCATTGGAACTGGATACAATGACGCCCATCCTGTTGAACATGTGCGCAATTGCCTCGTCATCATCCAATAGTTCTGAATAATCCTTGCATGGCAGAGCACCTTGACATCCTTTGAAGAGTTTATGAGGCAATCCATGAAGTTAACGTAATCCGTAAAGTAGTTGTCTCTCCTTCGACGATGCTGGTCGTATGCGTTTAGGTTTCAAAATTTTGATTTGGTGCAGTCAGATACTTTCAAGACCGGTATCTCAAGTGTCCCATTCTCGAATTTGATGTCGCTCAGTCTGTCCCCTTTCGCAGCCCTAAACCTGACTCCTAACTCCCTCGGCTTTGTCGCCGAGAATTTAACTGGTATGCAATTTGGCCAACGCCTTTTAGGCCAGCCAGAAGTGCACCACGTGTGATATAGATGCAGAAGATGCTCCGTCCCCTCGCCAATCGTCCAATTTTGTATGGGACTTAGAAGTGCACGCTGGCATGACGGCTGAACTCATTCTGGTCGCCCGGACCTTTAGTCTAGTCATATAGCTTGCTCAAGACGAAAAGTGGGACCTGGTTCTCTAGTAGCAGTAAATCGCGCCCAATTTTGTTTTGAATCCCAATATCACGCATAAGCGGGTCGTCTCTGGCTGACAGCTTATTCGTAATGTGCTTACGAAACGACTCAACGATGAAACAGCCATCAATGAGCATCATCTCAAGAAACTTTTCATGAGGGAGAGTACTTCTACAATTGTGATAATTGCAAATATAAGGATGCTAGCCCAATTCTTTAGATTGGTGCAGTCGAACAACTCCGTTAGAGATTATCAAGTTATGAGTTGAAAGTTACATATTTAGATTTCACCAATTGTATGTAATTACTTCATGTATTCCAATAAACTGTGAGAAATATATTAACCAGCATTGATCACATTTATTTTTGCTTTATGTAAGAAAGAATACTAAGGCTCCGTTAGTTTCGCGGAAAATAACTTCTGAGAAAATATTTTCCGAAATTTCCGGTGTTCGGATGGGCGGAAAATAGATGGTCAAAGAAAACATTTTCTGGTCAATGGAAAATGTCTTCGTAAATTTGTGGAAAATGATTTCCCCTCTTCAAAAGAGGAAATCATTTTCCCTTATGCACGGCTCTCACGTGGAGGAAATCATTTTCCCTTGCGCACGGCTCTCGCGCGGAGGAAATCATTTTCCCTTGCACACGAGCTCTCGCTTCCTCCTCCTTCGACGCCACAATGATGGAGCAGCGCTTCTTTCCCTAGGGTTCCTCCTCCTTCGACGCCGAAGAGGTGGAGCAGCGCTTCTTTCCCTAGGGTTCCTCCTCCTTCGACGCCGCAGCAGTGGAGAAGCGCTTCTTTCCTAGGGTTTCCTGCTTCTTCGACCTAGGGTTCCTCCTCCTTCGATGCCGCAGCGCAGCCGTTGGCTACTGCTCTGTCTCTCACCAGGTGACGATCCTTTCCCTTCGCTGCTTCTTCTCGTCTTTCTCGATTCTTCACCTGTTCTCGTCATCAATTCTAGCTCCGCCGTGCAGAATTGCATAGGCACTCGGCGAGTTCATCATTTTTGGTCCTTAGCCTCGTGGAATACCTCTCTCGGTTCGGTTCGCTGTGTGCATGAGGGTTGGTTAGCCAGTCAGGACTTCATATTCAGCACTGGCATCGCCGATTCAGCAGGCGCGCATTTTGGGGATTGGGGTTTGATATGCGAACTCGCGCCGGGCGGGCGAACAAAAGGAGTTTCTTGTTCTGTAGTGGTGGTGTAGTTCAATTCCGTATAATCTGAATTATTAACAACAACGATGTTGCATTTGCTAGGTGAACCTATTGCATCTAGTGATGTGTGATTATACTAGAGGTGAATGGCTCTGAGACGATGGACAGTGCAATTGTGGTGGCATCCCTGTTTAGGTGTTTGATTTCTTCTAGCAGAGCATTCATTCAGCAGGGTCCATCGTTGCTTACTAGACTGATCGTAACTTACATGTATTGAGTGGATCCTAGTTGGTGGACTTAACAGAAAATGTAAAATATGAAATTGTGATCCTCTCAAGCACCAAAAGCTCATTTACCTCATATGACCTCTCCTTGCACCGGCAAACACAGCTCCTAGGTTGCATCATTGGCTCTCATGACATCATGTAATGAAAGTTTGCATTACTCTTTTTGAAAGTTTAGTGTGCTTGATTTAATGCCTGGCTCTTTTGTTGAGCTTGATATCATATCAACCTCTTGTGCTTGACGTAATGCCTTGCTCTTAGAAAGCTAGGGTGAGATAGGATATATCTGAATGCGTCAAGAATTTGAAGTAGAATGATGGAGAAACTCTTTGTCGATGCATTGCAAGAAGATGTGGCCGTGTGATGATTGCATAGCAAAAACAGAAACATGCATTAGTAGGATGCGGCGGATTTTGCAGGATGGGTTCTCTATGATTCAACTGAGTAAATTGAGTTTTGGTGGAGCCATTGGACGCGAATTTAGTATCAGGCATGATTGGTCATCACATTTGGTTATTAAGCTTGTTAGAAAAATTTCACATTTGTCTAAGGGATGGATGTGCTTATGGTTTTAGTGTCCTTTCAGAGATAAAATATTTCGGTGCCAGAGGAAAAAAGGAAGCGACTTCCAAGCAAAAGGATTAGAAAATATTTTTTTCTTACCAAACACTGGAAAACATTTTCCAAAACATTTTCAGGTTTTATCCGAGCACCAGAAAATATTTTCTGAAACATTTTCAGGTTTTAGCCGAACACCAGAAAATATAGTCATTTTCCTGGAAAATGACTTCCGGGAAAATGTTTTCCGGAAATGGCCAATTTTCCGCGAAACGAACGGACCCTAAATAATGTTTGAGTTGCTACGAAAAGGAACAATATGATGGCTGCAACAACGGACAAGAAAGCCCAAGGACTATGGAAATATTCCCTCCTCAGTTTCGCCATCCAAACGTTCCTCCTCATGTTACAATACACGTTCACATTTTTTAAGATCTTGGAGTAATAGAAATTGGATAGAGTGACATAGTCACCCATCTTGTTGAACATCTATGCAACCATCTCGTCATTGCCCAAGTAGTTCCTGATAATCCTTATGTGGCGGAGTACCTCGACATCCTTTGAAGAGTTTACAAGGCAATCCATGAAGGTCATGTAGTTGGTAAAATAGATGATGTCTCTGCCTTGGTGATGCTGCTCATGTGACATCCTAAATTTCTCAATCTGTTTTCTACTAAATTAATCGGGCATTTCGTTGATGCGTTTATAGGGTTATTCTCATAGCCAATCACTCTTGAGATAACTAGACTGTCTGGATAAGTAATTAAGAAAATTTGAGGCAATAAACTTGAGAGTTTGATCAAGAGTCGGCTTCTCGACCGTGTTCATCTTTAGAGACCATTGTGGCACAGTTAAAAAAATCGATTTAAGATCATAGATAGGTCTGTTCGACAGAGATGTATGACCAATCATGGGTGACTCCACTAAATTGGAAAATTCTCGTCGACCGACACTAATTTGATTTTACTGTCGTTTTGGTACCCTTTGTCCGTAATTGAATCCTCGAGATTTTCACGATAATCAAGAGTCGTCATTGAGTCGAGTAGGTTCATAGTGGTTTGAAAAAAATCGACCACGAGTTATTTGCCTTAAAAAGATCTGAAAACCACCTGGTAGCCTAGGTTACGCTAAAAACGCGCCAAATGGAAATTAACCGTCGATTCAAGTTCGATTTCAGAAATTGAAGGTTCTATCTTGTCACAATAAATTTTAGGATTCACGACTCAGTCTCAGAAGATTTCTCTAACAACAAAGACTTTTTGGGAAAAAGTCAGGTTAGGGTCGTTTTCATTCAGTTGAAGCCGGAGATTAATTTTGATGGTGAAATTGAGGAGTGTGGGGGATTCTTGGATAAAGAAAATAATCAATTTGATAATGGAAATATCAATTGATTTTGCGAGAGTTAATTGAGAGAAGTTCAAAAAGGGAAATTGGATGCAAAATGTCAGGATAGACCAAGTGCTTTAATTTGGATCTTCCTTGGTTATCTAGGTGCCAATTTAAAAGAATTTGGGATAAGAATTTCTTAATTAAGGAAATTCTTTTCTTTAAAAATTTCTTCCCAATTCTTTCCCTTTTTGGCCAAGCATCCAAGCACATTTTTCTCTCCCCCCTTTTTCCTTTTCTTTCTTTCTTTCTCTCTCTCTCTCTCTCTTTCCCCACGTGCGAGAACCTCCACCGACTCCCCTCCTTGCCGTTTTCAATTTTGCTTCTTCTTCTCTCTCTTTTTCTTTTTGACTTTTCAACTCTTATCTCATTCTCTCTCTCATCTCTCCCTCTCTCTCCCTCAACTCTCTCTCCCCCTCACAGTTCAAGCAGAAGACAGAAATAGAAGCAGCACGCCTAGGACCGAAGAAGCTCGCCATCGCTGCCTGCACTCCGCCACTCGCGTGCCGCTCGTGCTGCGCCGTCCGCCGCTCCGCGCCTCGCCTCCGTCTCTCTCATCCGCCCCTCAGCCAGCGTTGCCGCCCTTCCTCTCTCCCTCTCCCTTGTTTGTGCGAACCAGCGAAGATAGCAAAGCAGAAGCAGCAACCACCGTCGTTTGAAGATCAGAGCCACTCGCCGTTGCACCGGAGCTGCCGCACCGCCACCCGCGCGATGCCGCGTGCTCCGCCTGGCCGCGTGTGCCGCTTTTCCCCTGCATCCCGACCCCTGCAACTTCTGTTCGGCCTCTGTTTAGCCACCGTCAGACCGCCGCTTAGCTCCGATCGGCCACCGCGCAGCCTTCCCGGAGCTCCGCCCATCTTTCCCGACCTCTTGCCGCCCCCATCCCTCTCTATTTCTCTCTGTTTTGCAGCGAACCAGCAACCCCGTCATGTGGGTTTCCAGCCGGTTCGTGGTTGATTTCGGGTCATTTCCGAGCCCCGAACCCGAGGCCCGCTTTGGAGTTTGTTGTTCCTCGCGTCGCCCCTGTCGGATTGAGTAATCCGATTTGCGCGCGATTTGGTGAGTAATCTCATTAATCCTTGCTTAGCGGACTAATTACCCTTAAGGGTTGGTTAGTTTTGATTAATTAGGTTTAGGTTGTTAGATTAGTATGGATTAGTATTTATTAGTCAATTATGATGCGAATTTGATAAATTGATTGTGCAATTAGCAAGTAGACGTGGTCTACTATTTATTGAAGGCATCTCGGGAATTTTCGGACCCCTAATCGGGCTTCAATTTGATGATTCGGGCCTAAGTGGAATTTTTGGCATTTAAATATTATTTTTCGGAATTAAATAAATAAATTATTTATTTTACAAAAATTCAATTGGGATGGCTAACGACCGGAATATCATGTTGATGATCGTGGCGAAGTCCGTTTATTTAATCAGACTTTATTTTAAGCTAAATTGAATTTTTAATATTAATTAATTTTCGAAATTAATTAAATAATTATTTATTTTCCGAAAATTCAATCGGGATGGCCCGTAACCGGAAATTTATGCTGGTGACTGTGGTGAAGTTCGTTTATTCAATTGGGCCTTATTTTGAGCTAAACGGAATTTTTAATATTTAATAATTAATTTTCGAAATTAATTAATTAATTAAATAATTTTCAGAAATTAAGATTAAGATGGCTGATGACCGAAATCTCGTGCTAATTGTCGTGGCACAGTCTGTTTATTTATTTGAGTTTTAACTTGTGCTGAGTTGATTTAATTGTGGATTTTTAGGATATGTTTCTAAATTGATTATTTGGGTAAATTGAGTACGAATTATGGTTGTGGATAATTACTTTAGAAATGGGATGAATCATCATGAAAGGCACGTGGCTCTGTGAATAGTACATCACCTCGGAGAATGCACATGACTCGGTGACGAAGTATGTCGCCTTGGAGAATGCATGTGGCTCGGTGATTAAGTGTGGCATCTTGAAAGAGACACGTGAGCTCGGTAATTTGATGCATTACCTTGGAGAATGCACGTGGTCTCAATGAGTAAATTTGGCATCTTGAAGAGACACGTGGGCTCGGTGACTTGATGCATCGCCTCGGAGAATGTACGTGGGCTCGCTAATTTAGAATGGCATTTTAAAGGGCACGTGGGCTCGGTAAATTAATGCATTACCTCGGAGAATGCACGTGGCTCGATGATTGGTTCCATCACCTCGGAGAATGCACGTGGCTCGGTGATAAGGGATATCGCCTCGGAGAATGCACGTGGCTCGGTGATTGGTTCTATCAGTTATGACTGAATAGCAATAGCTTGAATGATCGGGGAATGGTCAGGCTGTCATGTAATCGACGAGTTCGATTGATCATTGTTTTGATTTGATGTTGGGAATTGATTGACTGAATGGAAATGACCGTGAGTGGTCTTGTTGACATGTAATCGACTAGGTCGATTTGATCGATGCTTCGGTCTGTGATGTGATTGCTTGGGTGTTTATTTGATCTATGCTAACATGCAGGTGGGATCTGAGGCCAAGGTAAGTTCTTTGACTCGTGCTGTGCTTAGGCAACCGTGTGGTGTATTGGTTCCCTAATTGAGTCTTAGTGGGGTAGAACTAGCTGAGACTTAGTCTCATCCCAGTTGTGGGATATCATTTCAGGCCCTTAGAATGGCAGGACCTCCACCTCCTCATCCTCGTATGCACTATGGTATCCCCGAGCATATTTCAGAGTTTGAGACCCATTTCCATGTCCACCCTCATCCGGAAGGATTAGTGTACATATTAGTTCGGTTGACTATTTGGGTTAATGTGGGGGAGGAAGACCAGAGGCCCCACAAGTATCGGTCTTGGTACCGTGATTACTATGATGGACGCAGAGAAGGTCCTATTTCGGAAGAGGATGTGCCTTTTGACATGATGGAAATGGCATTTGGAGAGGGAACAGCCGATTGAGTGGATGGATCGGTAGTGGACGCGAGGGACCCACAGCAGGAGGCCGAGACTAGTTCTCCTGTATATTCAACTGAGGTGGAAAATGGGCATGAAGGTAACGGTGAGATACCACAGCAAGAGGTGGGAGGACTGGAAGAGGACAAAGACTGGGGAGCAGCTGAGGAGATGCCTGAAGATGAGCTGGCGTCTGAAGCTGAGGACGAAGCTGAAGAAGAGGATGATGATTTGGAAGAGAATGATGTGAGCAAAGAGGAGTCAGAGGAGGATCAGGATGATCCTGAGTATGACCCAGATGAGGATTAAGATCCCATCTCTTTGTGAACCCTTTGTATATGTGTAGATAGAGTGAGACTTCGAAGTTTTGTGAATAGTTCGTGAAGCGCTCTGTCTAATGCCATGTATAAGAGTTTGGTCGTAGATTTCAATATGAAAAATATAGCCTGCTTTTCTATCCCATTGTTTTATTGTCTGGGGATTTATAATTGCTTCCGCATGTGCTTAATAAATGAAAGGGTCGGCGATACATAGTCCTGGGATATCGCATTTTAAAATCGATCAAGTAGAAGAATGTGTGCGTGCCCGAGGATCGGGGCGTGACAGCTCATACGTGAATAGGTCTCGAAATTGTGACTTGGTGTGGTCCTGTTTACTCAAGACTGGTATCTCAAGTTTCCAATTCTTCAATCTGATGTCTTTCATGTGCCGCCCTTGCGCACTGCCTTTAACTTGACTTCGGACTCCCTGAGCTCCGTCACTGAGGACATGAACACGAGTTTCTCTTTCATCGGAGGGGCTCTGCCATTTAGTCGGGCACCTTAGGCAAGCCAGAAGTCAAACATGTGTGCATTAGATGGAGAAAATGTTTGCTCTCGTGAAGAGTCGGTATCGGCTTGCTCGAGTCTCCTAGTTCGAAATAACTGGTGGCTTTATCGATGAGCACGAGATGCTCATCCGGACCTTTAGTCAGGTCATGTAGCTTGTTCAAGATGAAAAGCGGGAGTTGGTTCTCGAGAAGCAGTAAATTGCGCCGGAGTCAGTATCGAATCCAATCTGCCTTCATTAGCGGGTCGTCTTTGTTTCTCAATTCCTCCGTAATGAACTTATGTAACAACTCGACAATGAAACAACTATCAATGAGCATCATCGCTTGGAACTGTTTTGGGGAGCGATAGATAGTTTCTGCTTGGCTATCACAGCCCATTGTTTCAGTTCCCTTAGAGTCGGCATATGCCCGTCGACACTCTCATTTCTTTTCCAAAGCAACTGTTGCACGTACTGCTTCTTTTGGTCCTCCATGAATTTGAACTTGTCATTTCCATAGTGATGGTTTTAATTGGTGATGGGCTTAAGGCCCGTCCGCCCATGCTGGGCCTAAAAGGCCCGGCCCACGGGAATAGGGCCCGTGGATGGGGGAACGTATAAAAGGGATGAGAGAGAGAGAGGACACACCCTTTGGCGCATAACATATGTATGTTCTCTCCAACGCTCTCTCTCCCTCCAAAAAGAACAGTAAGCACAAGGCCACTGTTTTCTCCCCTTCAAGGCGTCGTAGGATCGAACAGGATCGAAAATGGCCAAATTCTCTTCCTCTTATCAGCGTCGGTGTCTAATCTGTGGCTAACAAGGTACGCTCGAATCCGTGGTATGCTTTATGATCGGTGATACGTGTTATTCCCGGGCTTCATCTTTCGCATTGATTTAGGGGTTCGATTCAGTGTCGAATCCGTTTTTCGGGGATCCGTTATTCCTAACATTGGTATCAGAGCCCTAGTTCACGTTTTTCTAGATCAATTTGATGATTTTGATTGATTTTTTCGCGAAAGAACTTCGGCCGTACGGATCGGGGCAAAAAATCCCGACACCAGAGCACTGTTCGGCCATTTTTCCGAGTTTTCGTAAGTCGAAATCAAATTTTGATGGCATAGGAAGAAAGGCGACGTCGAGACGAGTTTGGAGATACGTCGAGCACCGCCGGGCGACGCCGCACAAGCCCACACACGCGGCCGGAAGGCGCTGCGCATGGGCGCGATGCACCCGGAAGCGCTGGATCGCCCAGCGCTTGCGGCACACGCGCCGGTCGGTGAACTGGCACGTGCACGCCGCCGGCGGGCGAACGGGCACGCGCCGATCCGCGGACCGATGCGTGCTGACGTCAACATGACGTCACCTAACGGTCAGTAACCGTTAGGGTGACATCATAGATGACGTCATCACGACGGCTGGTGACCGCCCGGCGACCCGACCGGCGATCCGACCTGACCCGAACCGAGGAGAACCGGCATGCGCTCGGCACGTGCCGGCTGACGTTTGCGTGACGTCAGCCCGCGCACACACTCGGCACGTGCCGGCTGACATTTGCGTGACGTCAGCCCGCGCACGCGCGCGGCACGTGCTTTCGGTTTGCTCGAGCCGGCCCTTCGGCCCAATCGGTTTGACCGGTCCGACCGGTCTGTCCCGTTGACCAACGACTGTTGACCGTTGACTTTGACCGTCGACCCGGAAAAATAAAAAAGAACTTTTTTCTTTTTTCAGTCATGCCTATGTAGGTTATAAGTAATCCATTTTTTTTTTTGCATTTGTTGCATGAATTATGGAAAATTATGTATTTTCCCTTTTGTACATTATGGATTATAAGTAATCCATTTTTAGTTCTGCATTTGTTGCAAGAACTATCATGCGTTATGCAAGGATACCTGTAATCCCGAGAACGGACGAGGGAATTGCAAAACTTAAAAAGCTGATGATAGAGTTAGCTGATTATCGGTGGCATGACGGTGATACAGTATCACATGTGATCAGGGTCAATTAGATGATACAAGAAATCATCTACAATGGTTATCTTATGCCAGATTTTGAGAAGGTGCCGGCTCTGATGAACACTCTTCCAGCTGAATGGCAAGCAGTGTTAGATCGGCTATGGGAGGTCAACGTAGTCCCGGGTTATAGAAGGCTAGTGGAAGCTTTTGTAAGAGAGTACTATAGAATTGAGTTAACCAAAACTTCAACCCTTAGATTGAGCGTTATATGGCGCAGAGTGAATGCACCTTGGAGGCGACATGAAAGCTCTCCAAAAGTTTATCCATGGTTGGCAAATGTGCGTTCAAATTTTCTCAGATATTCTGACTGATAGATTAGAAGGGACATTCCCTATTTATTTCTTAGATTAGTTATAAGATGTTTTTATGATTGAATATCTCTTTCTATGTCAATTATCTGTTGCTTTCTATTATTGCTGGTTGCTGTGGGTAATTAGCTGTGGGTAGTTTTAGAAGTTTTTGTAGCTTCATAGAATTGATTTTGCATATGACAATCATATTAATGATAGTTTTAAGTTAGGATTTTTAGAGGATGATTGAAAACGTAGTGACCTTTTGATTCTGAAGCCTTACTTGAAATTATTCATTAATATGATGTGTCTATGTAAAAAGGGATGCATAAATGATAGGCATTAATTATTCGTGCATGTATGTCTGATGTGTTCGGATCGATGGTTCAGCAACTAAGAATGTAATTGCTGATATGAACGGCAACAATTGTGAAATATTGAATACGAAGATTCAATATGTGTTGGAAAAGCTAGAAGTACTAGAAGCTCTTGACCATATTATGGAAGATCTAGAAGATGCTGTGTGCTAGCTTGAGCTAGTAGAGGACTGCTTATCGGCATTTGAGCCGAAAATAGACATTGGCTATGCTGGTCCTAGCTCAGAAAGGGCTTTGAGCTCTAAGCGCAAGCGTATTGATTCGTTCAACATGTGGAAATGCAAAGGATCAAGTCCTTATTGCAAGAAATCAAGAGTTAACTAACACAAGAGAGGAAAACGTCCTCAAGTGAAGAAAATGTCAAGGGTGAGGTGTTACAATTGTGACAAGAAATGTCACTATACTTGCAACTGTTGTGAGCCCAAAAAAAAAAAAAAGGTCAACATCTCTTGTACATTTGAGAACTTTGCTTATGTGTCAAGTTTAGTATTATTGGCTAAATCCAATCATTTGTGGACTGTAGATTCAGAAGCGACAGACCATATAGTGAAGGATAGAGGATCCTTCGTGGAATTCCGACGATACCAACTGAAACTAAGTGGATCTATGTAGGAAATAACTCCAGAGCTGAGAGTTAAAGGAATTGGCACCTGCCAATTGAACATGCATGGTGGCCGCACCCTGTTCCTACATGATATTCCATATGCTCCGGAGATTCGTCGAAATTTAAGTGTTTGTTTTGATGTTGGTTAAGCTTGGCTTTAGTGTGAACTTCCATAATAGCGATGTAGATTTGTATTTGGATACAAACTACTATAGTTGTGGTCACCTTCTGGATGGTTTTATTGTACTAGATGTTGACTGTGATGATGTCAATATTTGTTATTCCCTTGCTTCACGTCTTCTACTTAATATGATAATGATGTGATTATGTGGCATGCTAGACTTGGTGATATTGGCCAACAACATATGAATAGACTAGCCAAAGATGGCTTGTTGGGCAATATTGAAAAAGTTGATTTGTCCATATGTGAGCATTGCCTAGTAGGGAAAATGACAAGGAAACCAATTGGAAAAGGTAAAAGAGCTGAATTTCCTCTGCATTTAATCCATTTGGACGTCTGTGGTTCAATGAATGTGAGAGGAAGGCATGGGGCTATTTATTTCATCGCAATTATTGATGATTATACTCGATTCGGATATATCTATTTGATTTCTCATAAATCTAAAGCAATAAGTTGTTTCAAAAGGTTTATGAACCTGGTAGAAAATCAATTAGACAAGAAAATAAAAGCATTGAGATCTTATCAATGTCGAGAATATTTATTTGATGAGTTCAGAAAATTATGTGATGAAAAAGGAATAGAAAGACAGTATACTCCTCAACAAAATGGTGTTGCAGAGAAAATAAACAGAACCCTACTGGAATGGTTAGGTCCAAGATGGCGCATGCTAACTTACCTATCACTTTTTGGAGTGATGCGTTGTTAACTGCTGCCAATATACTTAACCGGATGCCTTCCAAATCAGTTATTTCACTTCATATGAGTTATGGACAGTTAGAAAACCGGACTTAAGTTTTCTTAAGCCATGGGGTTGTGCTGCCTATATTCATGAGTCCTCTCACAAGTTTGGGAAATTGGGTCCTAAGAAAATAAGAGTATTTTCATGAGATACTGCAAACACTCAAAAGGGTATGTGTTCATAGGTAAGTAAGAAAGTGTGAGTATAACTGAATTTGAATCACGGGATGTCACATCCTTAGTGGATGAATTTCTTAATAAGGAAAAATTACTCCCTATTTGAAACCTTGGATCAAGATAATGATGTCAGTGGAATTCGTCCAAGTGAGAGTAATATGAGATGTGATGAATTCAATTCAATTCATTCTCAATTGCAACCACCTGATGTGACGATATCATCATTACCTAATCCAAGTGGGAGCATGATGGGGAATGATGTGCTAAGTGTACAATCTCCCATACGGTGAACAAGTCGCCAAAGTATTCCCCGTCGATGTTTTGACATTGAAAGGGAAACTTTTATGGTTGCTCCACAAGATGAGGATGAGCTAAGAAATATTAATGAGGCTCTGAATTGCCCTAATAAGGAAAAATGTATTCATGCAATGAAAGAGGAAATAGAGTCAATGAAATCAAACCAAGTCTGGAAACTGGTTGATCTTCCAAAAGGACACAAAGCTATTGGGAACAAGTGGGTTCTCAAAATAGAGCGAAAGGCTGATGGCTTGATAGAAAGGCATAAGGCTCACCTTGTGGCGAATGGGTATAATCAACAGGAAGAAATTGATTATGAAGATACATTTTCTCCTGTAAAGGGATTTACCTTGATTCGCATTATTCTGGCAATAGTGGCTAGTATGGATCTTGCTGGTTTCATAGTGAAAGGCCAAGAAGAAAAGGTATGTCGACTTTGAGGGTCGATATATGGCCTTAAGTAGTCGTCAAGACAATGGTATATACGTTTTCATAATGCCATAATGGCATATGACTTTATAATGATAGATGAGGATCATTATGTATATATCAAAATATCCAATGATCAATTTGTGATCATATCATTATATGTTGATGATATACTAATTGCCGGAAGTAATACGGAGTTTATCAATACTGTCAAAAGTTGGTTGTCTTCCAATTTTGAATTGAAGGATATGGGATTGTAAACCCATAAACACTCCTATTGCAAAAAGGTGAAGGATTGAGCCATAGTCTGTGTCCAAGGACTCCACAAGAGAAGGAACAAACGAAATATGTTCCTTATGCTAGTGCTGTTGGGAGCTTGATGTATGCTATGATGTGTACAAGACCTGGCGTATGTTTTGCAGTTGGAATGATGAGTGGATACCAATCCAATCCAGGTCCAGGACAATGGAAAGCCATTAAAAGAATACTAAGGTATCTAAAAGGGACTGTTGATTATACGTTGAGTTATTATGGAAAGGATCTGCAACTCAAAGGCTATTTTGATGCTAATTAGAGAGGAGATTTAGATGAAATAAAATCTACCTCTGGGTTTGTTTTCTTACCGAATAATGGCACCATATGTTGGAGCAGTAAGAAACAAAAGTGTATAGCCTTGTCCACGATAGAAGTTGAGTTCGTGGCATTATCAGCAGCAGTATAAGAAGGTGTTTGGCTTAAGAGATTATTGGATCATTTAGGTGTTATTTAAAGTGCTGCAGATTCATTGTTGGTTAACTATGATAGTCAAGCAACAAAAGCGTACACCAAATATCCAAAATATCATGTTAAGATCAAACACATAGATACCAAGTATAATTTTGTCAAGGGTATGATTGCACGTAAAGATGTGAACTTAGAGTACATACTACGCATAGAATGGTAGCAGATCCTATGATAAAGCTAATACCTAGAAATGTGTTTTATGGCCATATGAAGTTTCTAGGATTGCGTAGAGGTTGATGTACTGAATATTGTAATTTCCCTAAGTGTTCACATTTGATGAATTTGTGTTTTCATCATTAATGCCTATGAATCTTTGTTTGATCTTTACGCATCTTAATGCTCAGTGCATTATTTTGAGAAAGTATGTCGAACAGATATAAGATTAGCCCACTCACATGGGTAATCGCCTCTATTTAGTGTGTGATAAATAGAGATGAGACTGTTTTTAAGCTTATTATCTAGGTGATAATTGAGAGCTCAAGCTTAAAACACGTATGTCGCCTTAACTGAGTGTTAAGATGAGGACATAATACTTACTATGTCCGAAAGTAAAATACCCCACATATTTTACTTTATTTGTCTAAGATGCCAGATGTGAGTTCTGATGAATTTTGTGAATGAGTAGATACATGAACTCAAGTTAGACATTGGGTATGTCTTAACTATCATCTGTACGGTATTGATGGTGTAGACATACGCTTCATGGGAAATGAGTTAATACCGTAATACGTATTTGATACTACGTATGCATGAGACGACCAATAAGAGTGGCAAAAGTTTGATCTTAACTTTTATGTCGTGTGAGACTCTTGAGGAAGAGAGTTCCTCAATTTTTTAGTCCCCTCATGACTCTTACTTATTCTCAAGATTTCTATTTAGTGTTTGCTATCTTAGGATGTTGCTAATGGTCATGAGTGATTCGATCTAATGGGACATTTCTAGAAAAGCAAACTGAACTGAAATTGAGAGTTTGAAGGAAAGAGGAAGATCGAATTTGGAAAATCACATTGTAGTTTTGTATTCACCGGTTAACCAATTATGACTGTCTTTGTGATAATCATAATTGTGAATACGATATATATATCATTGTTTAAAAGAGATCAAGAGAGATATAAATGTGATCGATCGATCTAGGGTACTGCATACTAAATCTACTCGGAGTGTGACACCCATTATGAGCTGCTATATATTCCTAACAGATGTATAGCAACGAGCTCTCAAAGTATGCTGGTCGCAAGGATTATTCACCAGTATGAATGTTGAAGAGAGGTAAAGATAATCCTGTTCAGCTCACCATGTGCGAGTGGGAGATGATGGTTTTAATTGGTGATGGGCTTAAGGCCCGTCCGCCCATGCTGGGCCCAAAAGGCCCGGCCCACGGGAATAGGGCCCGTGGATGGGGGAACGTATAAAAGGGATGAGAGAGAGAGAGGACACACCCTTTGGCGCATAACGTACGTACGTTCTCTCCAACGCTCTCTCTCCCTCCAAAAAGAACAGTAAGCACAAGGCCACTGTTTTCTCCCCTTCAAGGCATCGTCGGATCGAACAGGATCAAAAAGGGCCAAATTCTCTTCCTCTTATCGGCGTTGGTGTCTAATCTGTGGCTAACAAGGTACGCTCGAAACCGTGATGTGCTTTACGATCAGTGATATGTGTTATTCCCGGGCTTCGTCTTTCGCATTGATTTAGGGGTTCGATTCAGTGTTGAATCCAGTTTTAGGGGATCCATTATTCCCAACACATAGTGATAAGGGCCGACAACTAGAATCTCTTGTTCATAGGCTTTGTGGTTTACTTTGTGCAGTTGATTACGAACCCTAAATATGCTATGCTCTGGTAGGATTGGAGGCACGCTGCAAAGCATATCCTTGATGTAGATTAAGACATCATCTTGCGTCTCGGATTGCTCATTGTGTCTAACATTATGTATATATAGGTTACGACATGATTAATGTGATAATAAGCATGTTGTAAAGCAAGATGATAGTTTTTCATGTTTTTAAAATGGTTTTTCATGTGCTTCCCTTTCATTAAGCCTTATGATTGTTAGTATAAGTTGATGCTGTGTATGTAAATTAGAGCATCAAAAGCGTTGCTGGCAAGAGATTTCATGATGATCACATATTCAGCAGTAGACCATTATCTTCCGTGAATTTGCAAACACAGTAAACCAAAAATGGAGCAGCACTAATCAATAGCTATTAGCTATGCGATAATTCATTTTGTAATACACTAAAGCAGAATTTAGAGTTGAATATGTACATACATACAACACACCAGAGCAATAGTGAAATTTTTTACTATTCTGCTAGTGAATAATGTAAGAGCTACCGTCTCTATCTGCCTTATTGATCCCAGTGATCGGTTTTCCTCCCCACCGTCTTCGATATGCTATTGGCATATCATCGTAAGAAATATCTTTCATTCATCAACATCGACCTTGGTAATTAACAATTCTGAGGATGCGTATCGCAATAAACTGAAAGTTCGTGGAAACTGATGAACATGGAAAGGGCAAAGAACGACTTACAAGGAGACATCGACAATTGACATTTTGACAACGATGTATGAGGTCCTTCATAATTTGCATTGCTCTATTATTTGGATTGGCGCAGTTCATTGGAGTGCCAAGAGATATATAAGTTAGGACTTGTAAGTCACAGGTTTAAATTCCACCAACTACACGCAAACTGCTCTAATTATTACAATAAATTGATAGTTCATGGAATTTGATGAAGAGGCACAAGGCTAAAAAAGACTTGCAAGGAAACAACAAAAATTGACTCTGATGGTTCGTGGAATTTGATGAAGAGACAAAGGGCTAAGAAAAACTTACAAGGAAACAAAAAAAGTTTACTATAAGAACGATGTATGAAGTCTTCCACGAGTTGCATTGTACTAAGTGAAAACCGACCATTTGGAAAGAGTCCTGCTTTGAAGCTACCAGCTAAATATCATAATTCTGTTCACGATGGAGACTACTTGTACACTTATAACAAACTTAATGAAGATGCCGGTCCAATACTCGATGCACAATCGATTGGCACATCAGGAAATTTCCAAGTTGGAAATTGAAAGGCACGTGTTTACATTACATCAATTGTGTGTAACCTATTTCAGGGATTGCAATTAACTGAAAGTTCTTGGAACTTGACGAAGAGGCAAAGGGCTAAGGCAAACTTAGAAGGAGATGGCACAAATTGAATTTATGAGAACGATATATGAAGTCTTCTACAAGTTGCATTGTACTATATGAAAGCCAACCACTTGATCAGCTCGTCAGGAGATTTCCAAGCCACATGTTCAGATTTTACCATTTAAGTGCAAACTATTTTGGGTATTACAATAAATTGATAATTCATGGAACTTGATGAAGAGTAAATGGCTAAGAAAGACTTACAAGGGAACATCAATAATTGACTTTAGGAGAAGGATGTATGAAGTCTTCTACAAGTTGCATTGTACTATGTGAAAGCCAACCACTTGATCAGCTCGTCAGGAGATTTCCAAGCCACATGTTCAGATTTTACCATTTAAGTGCAAACTATTTTGGGTATTACAATAGATTGATAGTTCATGGAACTTGATGAAGAGTAAATGGCTAAGAAAGACTTACAAGGGAACATCAATAATTGACTTTAGGAGAATGACGTATGAAGTCTTCCACAAGTTGCATTGTACTATGCGAATATCAACCACTTTACAAAACTCCATAGAAAATCTAGAAAGATTATGTTGTTTCTGTAGAAAATTATTCATGAACAATTAATCAATTAAGAATAAACGGATCCATATATGATTGTAAAACACCGACATCAATAAATACAGCGGAATTAAAGCGTGCCTGTTTTAGCAATTGCTTTACGAAAAGTAGATCATTCTGATAATCAGGGATCTATTGGAATGCCAGATCTTCCTCTCTATGACCTATTTCGATATAGTAGCTTTCAATGGGATTAAAGCAACTAATAGATATAACTTAGCATTTTATAGGCTAGAGAGGGGACCTAGCAAACCCTAATCAATAGCGTGTCAATTGGGCCCTTCCCATTACGGGCTTTAGTCAAACACAATTGCCTACACTTTGCTGCTCAACTAGGCCCATTAATAATAGATGCCAATAATCAATTCAATCAGATCACTTTGGGTTTAACAAATATTGGAATATCCATTAACCCGATTATTTAAAATAGAAAATCAATTAATTAATGTAAGCCCATATTATAGGAAATTTCCAACATTCTCCCACTCGGGCTACATTAATTAACTTATTTTATTTTGAAAAAGATTTTATATTGAAAACGACACTATCGGGTTAATAACTAAAATTTTGTTTTATGTAGCCACAACTTTTAAAAAATAATATTCCAATAATGGCATCTCAATACCAATCCAATCATATATAACCTCAATATAGAACTATGAAGATCAATATGTTAAGAAACTATCACAATACAAGACCTTCCATAATCACATATAATAAGTATTATATTTTCATGGATCATGGGCCTAGTAGTGTAGTAAGAAATAGTGCCAAAATGTGATAAAGATATACACTATTTCTTATCGGTTCTCAATGCAATTTCTCCACAACATGAAACCGCATTAGCGCAATTTCTAAACAACATGAAATTGCCTCAGTACGATTTCTAAACAACATGAAATTGCATAATTATGTCACAATCCATCATGAGATCTCATAATCAGTGACATCCAGTCATCTTTAAACTAAAATTTGTTTAAAGATACTATTTTATACTTCCATTTCTCAGTCAACAGGAGAAAAAATAACGATAGAATCAATAACAACAATCATTGAAAATAAATGCTTTAATAGACATCATAAAAGTATTATCAGTTTGCATATAACTATAATATCCAGAAATACAAATTATATAACTCCCACTAACAAAAGAAATCAAAATAATCTAAAACATCCATATTCTTTACATGTTCTTTAAAAAAAATGGGTCATAAACCTTTTGTTAGAGGATCAACCAACATGGACTTAGTTCTAATATTCTCAATCACAATGTCTCCCATTTTTTTTTACCAAGTCCTTAACAGTATAATATTTGTTCAAGTTAATATTTCAATTGTGGCATTATTGTTATTTACAGCAAAAATAATTGTTTATCACACATAATGCAATAAGATCAATTATGGGCAATAAGCAATTCAACAAAATAATTAGTACATTATAAACTCCCCTTTGGGCAGAGTGTATAACGCACAATTATTTTTCACAGCATGAAGTTTATAAAGCAACAACAAGGAAACTTACATATAATTGTTAATGATCCATCCCCTTTGGGCAGACAAATCATTTAAATTACACATCTCCATGATATCAATATATAGAGACGACAAAGGAGAATTACATATAATCTTCAAGGATTATTCCCCTTTGGGCAGATAAATCCTTTAAATTATACATCTCCATTATCTCAACATAGAGGGGAATTACACATAACTCTAAAAAAATTTATCCCCTTTAGGCAGATAAACCTTTTGAGTCGCACATCCCCATCATTCATCTCTAATATATCAATATAGAGGGGAATTACACATAACTTTCAATTTGAGTGATACATCCCCATCTTTTAATTTTGGAATTTATCTTCATGCAATTTTCAAATTAATATACACAATAACCCCCTTTGGGCAGTGATTGTATATACTTCAATAAAATTTATGCCCAAAATTCATCAAATAATATGAAGCACTTTACAATATGTGCTTCCCAAGATCATATTGCATTTATCAAGTAACAATTTTTGCCAGAATTTTTTTTTAAAATGTTTATGAATTCAATCTATGATAATGAGTTACAATATCTGCTATCACAATGTCAATTTATGCGAGAGAGTGTGAATAAAGTAAAATCCCGCGCATGGCACAAGCAATATTGTTTGTTACTAGCAAAAATCAAGATTGATATAGAAGATCTCTAATCCAATTGCCCTCTTAAACTTACTTTCCCTTTTCTTCTACGCAATGATCGTTCACATAAAATACTATCACAGACCATTGCTTATAGGACATAATCGAATGAGAAGTTCACCATCCATCAAAGAAAGCCAAGTTCATCAATCCATAAGCAGTACCCACGATTACCATTAATGGAATTCATCTAAATTTCATTGAAAAAAACTGATCTTGAATTCGCCACAATTTTTTTTTTTTTTACCTAATCGTAATTGGCCTTTGCCACCCCACCTAGAATCCAAAACTCATGTAACTTTACATCATGAAGAGAATCTCCAAACCCTGAAAAAACCATAAGACCATCACCACAACGAGAAAAAACATCACTAACGGTCTCCGATTCCCACGGAATCATCCGCTTCCATCTAGCTACAAGCGCCTCACACAAAACCAAAACTACTCAAGAAGCCATCGTTCTGACTACTTTTCCCTACTACTCAGCCAAAACGGATATCCCATAAAGAATTATCAAATTATACACTCAATTCACACACAAATCAAAATCCCCGACAAGCATGCCACTTATTCTCATGCAAAACCGCCTGAAGTAATAAAATCCCTAGTCCTAGTAGCATTAAAGTGCCAAAAAAGAACAATACTCAAAAGTAAATCCACATCCGCACGCCACATTGCAAACGAAGAACCACCTTGACGAATCACATTCCAATCAAATTCAAAACAGGAGCCTTAGGGTTTCGCGAGGGGGCGTGGGACCGCGCCCAATCACACAGTCCTTCTCGTGCGATGAATCGGACGTGCTCGTCGTCGGTGGGTTTCCGGCGTTTCGTGCATGGATCATTAGAAAATCTAATATTTTGATGTCCAATCTACTCATTGTGAATGTATTATTTTTATTCAATTAAACAAACACCGTCAGCTCCTCCCCCACCATAAACATAGCCCCAAGGCATAAAAGAAGGAAGACCCTTCCTTCCACAGTTTCCAGAACATTACTTAAAAAAAAACTTCTGATTCAAGAGATCAACTTAACCCTTGAACAGGCTCACAAAACAAAAGAATCTCCGCAAACCCATCATCCAAAAACGCCGAATGTCAGCATCTAACAGGGTCATTGCAACGAAACAAGAATGCGAAACATGCGCATAAGAGGCTATTAATAGCAAAGCAATCCAAATCCATACTTGTACCCCTCCCATACCAACCCATCCGAGAAAAACCAAATCGATTATTGAATGATCACGCCAAAATAAACATGTCACTGAAGGAACGAACATGAAGCAATGGTTTTCCAAATTAAGATTTCGAAATCTAGAGAACGGAGAGGAAGATGGGGGCTTACTTTAATGCAACAAAAGGATGCTAAAACACATACATAACAATACCCATGCAACGATTTACGATGAACAAGTAATTTGAAAATTCTAGAACTTTTCATGTATAAACCCTAGAATTTCAAATTTAAAATTCTCTCTCAATTCTCAACGAAATTATACAAATTATAGATGGTTGGAAAGATCTCGACATGTAGAACAAAAGCCCTATGGTTTCAGGATCAATCAAGCAAAAAAAAAACTACACGAAAGATAATGCCCATACTTGGTTCAAAGGGGAAAATTTCGAATTTGTCCATAAAAAGATAAAATTTGGGTTCTACAATCATATATGACTAGCTCTGATACCACATGTATAAAATTATACATGAAAAATTAATCAATTAAGAACAAACGGATTAATATATGATTGTAAAACACTGACATCAATAAATACAGCGGAATTAAAGCGTACCTGTTTGAGCAATTGCTTTACGAAAAGTAGATCACTCTGATAATCAGGGATCTATTGGAATGTCAGATCTTCCTCTCTATGACCTATCTCGATATAGTAGCTTTCAATGGGATTAAAGCAACTAATAGGTATAACCTACCATTTTATAGGCTAGAGAGGGGACCTAGCAAACCCTAATCAATAGCGTGTCAACTGGGCCATTCCCATTACGGGCTTTAGTCAAACACAATTGCCTACACTTTGCTGCTCAACTAGGCCCGTTAACAATAGATGCCAATACCCAATTCAATCAGATCACTTTAGGGTTTAACAAATATTGTAATATCCATTAACCTTATTATTTAAAATAGAAAATCAATTAATTAATGTAAGTAAGTCCATATTATAGGAAATTTCCAACAGTTTCAGCTACTAGCTAGGTACTATATTTTCCTTCACGATGGAGACGACTTATTACACTTTCAACAATAAACGTGCTGGCCCAATCCTATGGATCGATACAATTGGTTGGGGGTCCGTAGATTTCCAAGTTAAGGAACTGAAAGTCACAGATTCAAATTTCACAGGCAAAAGACCCTAACTTAATGAGTTCAAGGGTTTATAAATTGTTCTGAGGGGCCTTCAATTGGCCTACTTGCGCTTGTCCACCTAAATTATCAAAAATAAAAAGGTGTTGGCCATTGAATATATATAATCCTGATTTGTTTTAGTTTATTTTTGGAAAAAGCTTGGTAGAGCAACGGTGTAGTCTTTCCCATATTTCCCTCCGGTTTCCTTGGGAAATGGTGGGACTTTGAGTGGAATCTGTTCTCTCTCTCTCTCTCTTTTTTACTCAGAATTAAAATTTGCCTTTCAAATTTGCTACATGGAGTTTCTCATGTGAAATATATTTTAATCAATATGAACCTTTTAATAAAAAAAAATTATTCATTTCTCTCTTCCATAAAATGCCAGCAATCTTCTACTAATTAAGCTGAATTATTAATTAACCAAATGTTATGTACCATGTTACTTTTAAAATGATATCATAGGCTCAAAATGCACAATTAGTTTAAAGCACTTACAGCCGTTAGGCTAACATTGTCCTTCTTATTTTTCTCTCTTCGCTTTACTGGTTTCATGACACACTTTAATTTTTTTTCCCACCGTTACAAGAAAGAATGATATCAAACATGATTTCCACATAATAGAATACAAATTTGCGTTCTCAATTCAGCAAAAATAAGTCATCTACAAATGGCAATTAACGAGAAAATCACTTTGATGTGGTCTAATTTTAAATAACTCTAGACAAGACTAAATAAAAAAACATGACAAACTTAATCAGGAAAAAAAGTCTCGTATACTTTCTACTCACTCCTCCAGTGAGTTTTATATTTAAGTAGTTATTCAAAGATTAAAAAAATGTCACCCACAATAATTAGTTCTTATTGGTTTCATTTCCTTTCTAGAAGAAAGAATTAGTGTCCCTATCTGAGAACTTTCTATTTCACAAATAGTCTTTGGTTGCCAATTGCATCTCCATGACACTTTGTAGTTAAAAAGACACCGTTATTCATAGGACGTAACGGTGGGGTTAGCTTTAGCAAGGTTCTTTATTTTTCCAAATGGAGCAGAGTTCCACGAAGCCCGCATTTTTAGGAATTAGAGGCACGCTTTTTTCTAGGCTGACGGATTCGTGGGAACGATGAAGTGGGCAGTGTCGTCCATCAGCATTCTTATCAATCACTATCCATCCTAAAACTGCGCTACCAGAGGGCTGAGACGACTGCAAGTGCGTGTTCATGGAACTAAGAGTAGAGAAGACTAAGGGCGTGTTTGGCAACAATTCTGTTCCCGGGAACAAATTCTGATCGGAAATGATTATTTTTTATTATGTTCTCGGAAACTGATTCTGAGTAAAAGAACGTGTTTGATAACTGTACAAAATTTCTGATTTTGGAATAGAATTGCATTTGGTACTGTGTTCATTGATTCTGTTCCAAATCAATTTACTTTAATTTTTAAATAATTTAAATAATTTTTTTCATTTTTTTCTTTTCTTGTTTTTTCCCTTTTTTCTGTTTTTTTCCTTTTTTTTTTTCCTCATATTCTAATTCTTCTTCAGGCTAGTTGCCGACCCTCATCAGCTCGGCCTTGCTAGCAATTGGGCGAGGCCTGCTTGGTCGCGGGATGGCGGCGGATGAAGAAGAAGAAAAGAGAAGAAGAAGAGTTTTGATTATCGATTTTGTTCTTGGAACAAGAATCAACTTTTTTTTTTGTTCTTGATTCTCATCCCAAACTGATTCTGGGAACAAATTTGTTCCCGGAAACAAAAATTTTACTAAACGCGATTCTCGTTCCAAACTGATTATGGGAAAAAAAAATTAGAAGACTAAGAATGCCTAAGAAGACTAGGAAAACGTCAAATTGACTCAGTTAATTTAACTTGGTAAGTTTTTCCACAAGTCACATTAATAATTTTTTTGGGTCAAAAGTCAAATTAGTAATTAATGTGGTCCATATTTGTGTGCCGAGCTTTTGAGCAACCCAATTTTCAAGTCAACAAAAATCATTTTGGAGAAGTACTACCATTGAAAAACAAAAAAAGCTGTCTCGACCCAACCTTCCTCGCAAGCCTCCAATGAATGTGGGAAAAATCGAATTTAGGAGTATTTGACCACGAAAGTTCCCTCACAATTCACATCCACAAAAACGTTATCACCCGCCTTTCGGAATGAATTATTTGTGAGTTCGCTCGATCACAGCCACAAGTTCTCTCAAACGCGTACCCTACGTACTATAGAAGATGTCGTGACTCATACCTATACGGGTGACACACCTTAGGGGAGAAGGTTGAGTATGGATATCGAATTTAGGGATAACTTTACTTTGATAGCCTTCTTGATAATATGTTTCACCCATAGGGATGGCATCACTTTTTTCTTTGGGCTATTGCCACATCAGGTATGCTAAACCACGGTAAACCTTGTTGAGGCCCATATCCCTCACGACGGGTTTATTAATTAATTGTTTAAACAACCTAATAAAAAGGGGAGTCATCACTAGTGTTGTTTTTGGGGAGTTGGCTAGAAAACTCAATCAAGGGTCAAGAGTTATCCCTCGACTTCTACGCAACTAAATATCTAGGTTTTGGGACTTGGATTACGCTAATATTTCTATTAGCACCCTTTCGATATCTAACAATATGTTGTGTTGCCTAGGGTGATCGTGCGTGTCTTTTTTACTTTTTCGAAATCAATGAACCTAAACTAAATTATCATGTGTGGATGGTCATTTTCGTGCAATTCTATGTCTACAAAATAGAAAAGAAAGCACACAATTGAATTTAAAGACAAATGGTAAGTAAACAACCAAGTAAAACACTAAGGAAACTAGGAAACCTAGCATGCAACCCTAAAGCTCAAAGAAAATAAAGAAAAGAAAAGAACTCGCAACTCGTTGGGTGTTTATACAAATGAAAAACCCAAAATATACATTGGGAAAATGAGTAAAAAAAAAAAAAAAAATCGGAGTGGACATTGACCTTCACCATTTTCATGTCTTGATGAGCTTCCACCTCCAAGGGCTTAATGTAGTTCTAAACTAGGAACTATAACTAGGTACATACAATAGAAAGAAACAATTATTCACAACAAAACAGTCAACAGACACAGAAAATGATCAACAACAACCAAACAAATGAAATCGGATATACAAATGAACAAATAGGGCCTCATGTCAGCCTTTGCAATTCATACATTGGTCCCTCTAGACGTCTAACCCATTTATGTTTATGACTTAAAGCCATGAGAGACCCTTTGTGTTCTAGCATAGCCACTAATGCTTATAAGTCCCTAAGATATGTTTGAGGTGAATCCCAAGATTTACCACGGAATCAAGCATCATATCTAAACATAGATCTAACAATCACATGCATCACCAATAATTAAACATGCATGTAGGCCCTTGGGCCTTATTCAATGGGCATGCACCAATTACAATCACAGGCATTTCTAAAAATGAGATGGTTTCATGCATGTGTGTGGTTTATGTGATGCTTCAAAAGGTTTGTATATGTACGAAATGTCGAGAAAGAAAAATAAGATGACAAAGTGACATCTCAAGTATGGAACGCATTTAATTATCAAGACTAGTCTGGGACTCATATATCATGCACTCACATACATTGCATGCATTTTACATATGGTCCAGACCATAAAGATTCCAATGTCAAATCAAAAGGTCTAAAGGATTCTAAACATTGATGTTGGAAGCATCAAATGTACCAAATTCATTTTAGTATGCAACATCAACATTTCAAATCAATTTTGTAGAAAATGTGATCAAAAAATCATTTCATTTATTGAAAATTTTTGACAATGAAGATCAAGGAATTTGGAATGGATTTCATGAAGACGATGAATCCTAATTCCACATGTAAGTCATCCTAAAAAATCCTAAAAGGAAATCACAATAAGGGTTTACAACAGAACATCACAGACAAGATAAACAGAATCAACTAAATTGGAAAGGACCCATTGATGATTTGTCCTTAAGAAAATTACACAATATGCACGACATCATAAGGAACAAACTTTGTTGAGAAAGTTTTCCAAAATGAGTTAGGTAAGCATTTTTAAAAAATTCATGAAGTTCGATGTCGCATCAGAATTTTCACAACACAGCAATGGAAAGTAACAATGAGACTGAGATTTAACCTATCAAACAGAATCTGAAAAATATAAAATTTCACCACAACATAGTCCAAAATGTGACAAACAAAATTTTTAAGAGTTCAACTCAAGAATCCCTACCGAAAAAATCACACAAAAATAGCAAAAGACTGACTAAACAGGGGTAAAAACAGAATTCCAAATTTAATCTAAGTCAAATTTCTAGACTAAATTTAAAAAAAAAAAAAAATGGGAAGTGGTGCTAACGAGAAGAAAATTGCACAAAACTAGTGGCTTTCAAAAGATCTAAATGAGTCCTATGACTTCCTAGAAGGGTCGAAACTCAATCGAGGTCAATTCGATACTAAAAAATTGGCATACGTAAAAATGTGCATGGTAGCAATTAACAAGTCAATACATAATATGCATTTATGATTTCTAAAGTCACTTAAATAATGCATAAGTGGCATGTTATTCACATACAACAAAGGATTAGATGTGACAAATGATTTGGGTAAACATCTAACCCTAGGTCAGGATATGAAAGAATTATATGAGTCGTTGGCAATGCAAAATGACTTAAGAGTTAAAATGACGCGTTTGATGTTTTCCCAATGAAACTAACCTAATTAACACATGACATTCACATGCCAAATGATGTTCAATCATGACGTACCACATATGGACCTAAGCTTGTAATGCACATTTCAAAAGTCACGAAGCATTGATGCATGATTTGGTCTTTAAGAGACCCTAATAAATGTGTTTTAGTGACTTTATGATAAGCCTCGAAATTAATACAAATATCACAGAACATACTTGATTTTGATTACCTAATGACGTTTGAAAAAACTAATGAAAAATTTTATATGCAGAGTGCAAAATGACGAACATTTTTTGTTAAGATGTCAAAACCTAATGGAGATCACACAAATCTAGGTGAAATGTCCTAATTGCAGCAGTACCTAAATGTATTTGAGTATGCAATTGACACACCAAATGACGAGCGATCCTGATGCGTGATGGGGTGAGTGATTCAAGAACGGAAATTTTTATAAGGGGATTTTTGTGGTTAAGTGTATGGAGTAGTGTATATGACAAACACACAAAAAGGAATAAGAAAAGATAAAAGCAATCTCCTTCCAAGGTATAAAGGCAGCGCCACCAACCAAGGATGCAGATCGAGATCTATGAAGTTCACCACCAAGGCCTAAAGCTTCCATCAGCCAAGGATAAAAGACTTCAGGATAGGAGAAGCTCACCACCAAGGCCTAAAAATTCCACCAGCCAAGGATAAAGGGCTTCTTGGCTCACCACCAAGGAGTGATCTACGCTCCAAGGATAAAGAAACCGAAATGAGTTATCCACTCTCTAAAGGAGTTCACTCAAGTTTAGGAAATCTCTCCATTCTCAATGTTCAAATTCGTATCTCCCCTACATTGGATAGTTTCCCCTATTTATAGGAGGATTTTAGCCTTAGAACATATTAAAAACAAACTTTAATGACCTAGGAACTTAAACGTTCGACTCTTGAGTTACATAAAAGTAACGTTTGACTCTTGAGCTACATAAAAATAAAAACACCTAGGAATTTAATAAAAGCCCTTATTAACACGGGAACTAAATGCCTTTAATCTTTGGCCTTCCGCATTCTCGAACCGTTAGCTTTCCGCATTCTTGAACCTTTGGCTTTACATATTCTTCAACTGCATTCGTGATCCTTTAGTCTTCCCAAAATTCGAGCTCCTCCCTTGACCAGAAAATAATCCTCTTGTAACTTCATCAATTGGTCATACAAGACATCTGAGATGACCTCCCATTGATAATTATCGATATACCACAAAGTACCGATAAGTAATTAACATTATTCATTCAAAATGATCCATCGAAGTACATAATGCCTAACTTTTTTATTGGCTTGGATAAGCATCGATGGTTCTGAGTTGGTTGATGGAGCTACGTTGGATGCTCCCGCATCATCCTCCCCAGGTTGTTTGAGATTTGCCCTCAAATCTAGATGGTTTTCATCCTCGAAGTAAGGAGAAAGGTCTCATATGTTGAATGTTGTTGAAACTCCAAACTCTCCCGAAAGGTCAATCTTGTAAGCATTGTCACCAATTCGCTCAATAACTTTAAAGAGACCATTAGCTCTAGGCATGAGCTTGTTCTTTCGTCGAAATGGAAATCTCTCCTTCCTCAAGTGAAGCCACACAAGATCACCCGGTTGAAATTGAGTCTTCTTGTGATGTTGATTAGCTTTCTTCTTATAAGATTCGTTGGCCTTTTCAATCTTGGAACGAATCTGCTCGTGGAGCTTCTTCATTGATTCAGCTCTTTTCTTGCCATCAAAGCTCATTTGAGAGTTAGATGGAATTGGAATCAAATCAATGGGTGTGAGAGGATTAATTCCATACACAACTTCAAATGACGATCGACCAGTAGTATAACTTGGTGATCGATTGTAAGCAAATTCAGCATGCGCAAGCTTTAAATCCCAATCTTTCAAAGATTTACTCACCATACCACGAAGAAGGGTGGTTAGAGTACGATTTCTCACCTCCGTTTGGCCATCGATTTGTGGATGACAAGATGTGCTAAATAAGAGTGTTATACCAAGCATTCTCCAAAGAGTCCTCTAGAAGTGGCTTAAAAACTTGGAATCACGATCTGACACAATGGCCTTTGGTACTCCATGAATGCGAATAATCTCTTTGAAATATAATTCAGCAATATGAGATGCATCATTGGTCTTGCGACATGGCATGAAATGATCCATTTTAGAGAACCGATCAATGACCACCATGATAGCATCTTTCCCTCTTTGAGTTCTTGGTAGAGCCACAATGAAATCCATGCTAACATCTTCCCAGGGCTGCAATGGTACCGGAAGTGGAGTATACAAACCTTGATGGAAATGGCTTTTTGATCTTTGACAAGTTGCACACCTTGAGATGATAGCATGCACATCTCCACTCATCTTTGGCCAATAGAAATGCTTTTGAAGAATCTCAAGAGTTTTGTTAATACCAAAATGACCAGTCAATCCTCCACCATGCGCCTCTCGAATAAGTAATTCACGAAAAGAACTCTTCGGGACACGTAATTGATTTCCTTTAAAAAGAAACCCATCTTGCAAAGAATATATACCTTGAACTCCCCACTTGCAATTGTTGATGATGGATGAGAACTCCGCATCTTCATAATAAAGTTCCTTCATTGATTGAAATCCAAGAATCCTAGAGTCCAGAACTGCAAGCATAGAATATCTTCTCGATAAAGCATCTGCTACAGCATTAGTGTGCCCCGGTTTATATTTTGAGACGAAAGGAAATGATTGAAGAAATTCTACCCATTTTGCATGTCTCGAATTAAGCTTGCGTTGGCCACTAATAAACTTAAGCGCCTCATGATCAAAATGAAGGATAAATTGCTTTGGCCTCAAATAATGACTCTCAAGAGCTCGAACAATGGCATAGAACTCTTTGTCATAAGTTGAATAATTGCTCTTGGAATCAGATAACTTCTTAGTGAAATATGCCAATGGTTTTTGTGCTTGCACCAGAACAGCACCAATACCAACTCCGCTTGCATCACACTCAACTTCAAATACTTTATCAAAATCAGGAAGTGCAAGAATAGGGAACTCATAAAGTTTCTGCTTAATTACCTCAAAGGCATTTTGAGTCGCCTTTGTCCACTCAAAAACACCATTCTTCATGCATTCAGTTATAGGAGCCATGATGATACTAAAGCTTTTGACAAAACGTCGATAGAAAGAAACAAGTCCATGAAAACTTCTTACATCAGAAATGGACTTCGGAACCGGCCAAGTCTTCATAGTTCCACCTTGGCTTGATCAACATAGATTCCATCTTTGGAAACCACATAACCAAGAAACACAATGCTTGGAGAGAAGAACTCACATTTCTCCATTTTAGCATACAGTTTTTGACCTCTCAAGACATTGAAGACTTGTTTTAAATGAGAGATATGCTCCTCCTCGTTCCTGCTATAAACAAGAATATCGTCGAAATAAACAACGACAAATCGACCAATAAAGGAACGAAGAACCTCATTCATAAGTCTCATGAAGGTACTTGGAGAATTAGATAATCCGAATGGCATAACCAACCACTCATAAAGGCCTCCCTTGGTCTTGAAAGCCGTCTTCCATTCATCTCCTTCTCGCATTCTGATTTGATGATAACCACTCCGCAAATCTATCTTTGAAAACACAAAAGAACCATATAATTCGTTAAGCATATCATGAAGTCTAGGTATAGGGTACCCATACTTAATGGTGATGTTGTTGATGGCCCGACTATCTACACACATTCGATATGTACCATCCTTCTTAGGCACAAGTAGAGCCGGAACAAAGCAGGGACTCTTGCTTTCTCGGACGTATCCTTTGAGGATAAGTTCATCGACTTATCTTTGCAACTCCTTTGTTTCCTCTGGATTGCATTGATAAATTGGCTTGTTTGGTAGCGGAGCACCGGGGATCAAATCAATTTGATGCTCAATACCTCTTATGGGAGGTAATCCAAGTGGCAAATCCTCCGGAAATACATCTGTAAATTCTTTCAACAAGAAAAGCATTTTTGGATGTATGGGTTGCTCTATCTCACTCTTTTTCTCAACCACAAGCAAAGCAAATACATTCTGTTGTTTGTTAATAGCTCTCTCAACCCGTGTCTCACTCAAGAATAGATTTTCCTTACAAGTGTTTCCCTCCCCAGGTTGATTATTATGTATCGAATAAGGACTCAATGGTAAAAGAGTAATGCATTTTTGCTCCTTATGAAAAGAGTATGTGTTTTTCCGACCATCATGCATAGCATTTATATTAAATTGCCACGGTCTACCCAATAACAAGTGGCATGCGTCCATAGGAATCACATCACATAAAACCTCATCTCGATAGTTCTTCCCAATCGAAAATGATATAAGAACGCGTTTGGTTACCTTGAGTTCATTCCCTTGATTGAGCTATTGAAGCTTGTATGGTTGAGGATGTTTCGTTGTTGGAAGCTTCAGCTTGTCGACAAGAGTTGTCGAAGCAACATTGGTGCAGTTCCCCCCATCGATGATCACCGAACACACTTTTCCGTTAATAGTGCAACGGGTGTGAAATATAATCTCCCTTTGCTCTTTATTAGGAGAAACTTCAAGATGCAAGGCTTTTCGGATGATCAACAACTCGCCATCATCGGCTTTCTCCACAACTTCTTCCCCATCTGATTCAGCAATATTTTGGTCTTGATTGCTCTCAGCCTCTTGAAGCGCTAAATTGATCTCCTCAATTTCTTAAAGAGTCATAACTCTTCAATTTGGACAATTTGCTTGTAAATGCCCAAAACCATGGCACTTAAAGCATTTCCTTGCATCACCTTCAAACTTCTTTTGGACTTCTTTGGAAGGCTCTACAAGCTTCCCTTGCCTCTGTCTTTTGTCGACGTACTCTCTTCCTTGCTTAAGGAAGCACCCTTAAAATAGGATGTCGCCTTTGTTGAGGTTTTGGAGGAAAACCTTTTACTCTTCAATTGTTTTTTGACTTTTATGGCTAACTTGCATACGTCTTCAAAGGACCAATAAGGTTGAAGTTCAACCATATCAGCAATTTCTCGATTCATGCCGCCAAGGAAGCGAGCAATGGTTTGCCCAGGAACTTCGGGAACTTCACTCCTCATTTTGAGTTGTTCAAACTCACGAATGTATTCTTCAACACTCATCCCCTGTTTTCGTAGGGAATTCAGTTTGAGGAAGAGATCTTGCTTATAGCTGTCGGGCAAGAACCTCTTCTTCATCAACTTCTTGAGTTTTTCCCAAGACTTGATTTGGCCTTTTCCTTCCCTTGCTCGTTGATGCTTTAGATTCTTCCACCATAGAGAAGCATATTTGGTCAGCTTTAGGACAGCAACCTTACATTTCTTCTCATCCGAATAGGATTTGAAGTCAAAAATTCGTTCGGTTTTGTGTAGCCAATCCATAAAGTCGTCGGGGTTAAGATTACCGTCAAACTCAAGGACCTCCACTTTAATGTCTCTTTCATCCTCCTTATGCCTCCCTCTCCGTCTTCGTCTTCGAATTGGAGATTCAGAATCACTAGAATGCAGAATCGTTTGGTTGTCTCCAGTGGACTCGGAATCGCCATCAGAATTTTGACGAGATTCAGAATCGTCACGCTGATGTCGTTCATTGGGACGCCTTGCTGGTTGTCCTTGTCTCGCCGGATTCTCTAGAAGATTGAGGACTCGCTCCACTTGTTGTTGAAGATTTTGGATTGCACGATCTTGCCTTTCGTTGTGCGCTCGCTCTAGAGTCAAGCTCTTGGAACTGGATCATCCATAAGGAATTTGTAATAGAAGAAAGAAATGAATCACTCAAATGAGTTGAACCTTGAGCTCTGATACCAATATTTTGATGTGTGATGGGTGAGTGATTCAAGAACGGAGATTTTTCAAAGGGGATTTTTATGGTTAAGTGTATGGAGTAGTGTATACGGTGAAGAAACGAAAAGGAATAAAAAAAAAAAAAAGAACAATCTCCTTCCAGGTATAAAGGTCACACCACCAACCGAAGAAGAGGATCGAGATCTACGAAGCTCACCACCAAGGCCTAAAGCTTCCACCAGCCAAGGATAAAGGACTTCGGGATAAGAGAAGCTCACCACCAAGGCCTAAAGATTCCACCAGCCAATGATAAAGGGCTTCTTGGCTCACCACCAAGGAGCGATCTACTCTCCAAGGATAAAGAAACCGAAAGGAGTTATCCACTCTCCGAATGAATTCACTCAAGCTGAGGAAATCTCACCATTTTCATTCATAAAATTTGTATCTCCCATACATTGGATAGTTTCCTCTATTTATAGGAGGATTTTAGCTTTAGGAAATATTAAAAACAAATTTTAATGACTTAGGAACTTAAACGTTTGACTCTTGAGCTACATAAAATAAAAACACCTAGGAACTTAATAAAAAGCCTTTATTAACACGAAAACTAAATGCTTTTAATCTTCGGCCTTCCGTATTCTCGAACCGTTAGCTTTTCGCATTCTCGAACCTTTGGCTTTCCATATTCTTCAACTGCATTCGTGATCCTTTAGTCTTCCCAAAATTCGAGCTCTTCCCTTGACCATAAAATAATCCTCCTGAAACTTCATCAATTGGTCATACAAGACATCTGAGATGACCTCCCATTGATAATTATCGATATACCACAAAGTACCAATAAGTAATCAACATTATTCATTCAAAATGATCCATCGAAGCACATAATGCCCAACTTCTTTATTGGCTTGCGTAAACATCGATGGTTCTGAATTGGTCGATGGAGCTACGTTGGATGCTCCCGCATCAGATCTATATGAATCTTACCTTCCTAGAATCCTTAAAACATGCATTACAAGTCTAATGAAGAATGTCAAACCTAATTAGTTCATATACAAGCTCAAACTCACACAAACTCAATTTGGATGCAATGCAGGGTTGAATAACATGCAGTCGGTTTTAAATGATTTTGCCTAATCAAAACACCTCCAAAAAATCTAGAAAAAATATATGTTATACTCGGGACGATTTGGAACAAATCTCATAAGAAAACTTCTCCAATTTCAGAACACAAAAATCAACACGAAAAAAAAATGGGTATAAAACCGGCACAAAAAATCAACCTAAACTACTGCAGAATCAACTAGATTCTGAGGTAGTTTTTTAGGGTCAAAATATCTCTATTCATGATGTGCGACCTATCAAATCGAAGATATTGAAGTGTACCTTCTAGGCCTACAATGAGTCTAGGTCAAATAAGCTCATCTAATACCTCATTTTAAGCCAAATAGTAAGCTATGCACAGAAGCACGAAAATCACATATCAACATTAATCACACAATCAACCACAAACCAATCCTTAATGAACTTCAATCTCAACAAATCATCAAACAACCTTATTATCATTAAATCGAAGCATATTATATGGATCTAATCTTGAATCTTAGCCCCGATCGGATATGCCAATCTCGCTTTATCGAATTTGAGTTCGAGAATCTATCTTTTCTCATTTCCTTGATTTTGGACACAATCGGACAAAGTGATCGTTGTCAAAGCATGATCAAAACTTCGATGAACAGATTCGATTACTGTTCAGTCGATTCTGCAATGCTGATTGAAGGAAATGGTCGCCGGAGATGCTCGGGTGACCAACTCTTCAAACCCCGACCACTAGAGGGTTGAGGACCTCTATATGAATCGATCAACGGTGGCTGGGAGTCCAACGGCCACCAGATAGGAGCCGGTTCAAGTAAATGAACCGGCTGGAGATAAGATCCACATGGATGTCGATCTTCCCCGCAGTTGTGAAGAAGTCGCCGGATGGGAGCAAGCAACAATTGTCAGGGTTGAAGGGAGCTATAATCAGCTCCACGAGAGAGAGATAGAGAGAGAGAGAGGGATGTCAAAGGTGGCGGAGGCATCGGGAAGGCCACCGACATGGGGGCGTACGTTGACGAGCAGTGGCCGCACACGTAGGAGGGAAGAGAGAGTTGGCGAGAGAAGAATGGAGAGAGAGAGAGAGAGAGAGAGAGAGAGAGAGAGAGAGAGAGAGAGAGAGAGAGAGAGAGAGAGAGAGTTCCGTTTTAGAAAGATAAACTGCAGAAAATGTGCCCTCCTTTTCAAAATGGAGAGAAAATCCCTTTTATCCCAGTCCCAAATTGGCAAATCTTGGCTATCGGATCGATTTGACGGTCAAAAACTTGATTTAATGGCCAAATTAAATTTTAGAAAGGCTACACACCATAAAGATGTGTCGTATGATCAATCGGATGGGTCTGATTCTCAAAAATTAGGATTTAAAACAAGAATTGCACTTAAGGGTCTAATTAAAGGCTAAATCGCAAATTTCCAAAATTTATGGGGTAATCATAAAATCTTGAAAATGCAAAGGCATGGGAGCAAAGTTCATGAAGCAAGGATCTTGAAACTTGTCACTAGAGGTCTAGAATCGACCGGCAAGGGGCCGAACTGGCCTGCCTGACCGGCGATTGGTCAGACTTGTCAAGCCTATTCATACTAGTTCAATCAGTTCTTGATCGGTTCTTGATCAGTTTTGGCCAGCCCTTGCTGGATCGTGTTCAGGTGGTCTTTATGGATTCAAAATTTTTGTGATTTGGTCCCTCAATGACTAACTTGAAAAGAAAACTTGTCCGATTCGAGGAGAAATTGTCTGATTTAAATCAAATTAAGCAAATTAAACCCCATAAATGCAATCTATGTTCTCTATAGACTTAATTGAGTCATTATTGTGAAAAACGATAGACCAAAACCATGGGTACATACAATCAAGCATTAAAGGCTAAAATGAGCAATTTTGCAATTCTTTACCCATAATTGCAAATTAATTGAAATTGAATTCAATTAACATTGCAATAAATTTATTTGACTAATTACTCTTGCTTAGGATAACCTAATGCTTTTAAATTGACATTGATTTTATGTCATAAGACCTCAATTCATGAGATTAAACCATAATATTGAACCTTCGTGGAAGCTAATACTCTCTCTCGAAATGTAGAGTCGTTTCTCAACCTTCATGGTAGTTTAAAACCCTAAACCCTAACTTCACAATTCTTGTTCCACCTTCATCTCTTCCCCTGTTTTTCAACCCGATATTTCCTTTCATCGCTTCTTCCACAGTTGTTGCTCTCAATTGTCTGGACTTCTGTTCTTGAAGTGTTCTCACTTGGTTCCATCACCTTCCCCTCCCAATTTTCACCCCTCTCCGATTACTGACCCAATCCTCGCCATCCTCATTGTTGGTAGGTGGGATTCAGCTTTCAATCACCTCGACCCAGCTCTCATGAATGGTATATCTTCAATCGCTTGCCTGGAATTTCCATGTTGTCAGTCATTGCTTCCTGTTGTACCCCGACCCATTTGCATGTGAATTTCTTCTCCAAGATAGGCTCTCTGGTGAGAGGCACTGTCCCCTGACCTCATGGACGATCAAGACCAGGAAGAAACCTCTCGCCTTGCTGCCCTATGCTCCTGAATGGGCCGCCTCTGGCCGGAACAGGGGATTGAAGTTTGGGATAATGCGCCACCTATAGACAAAGTTGAAGAATGCAAATTGATATTGGTAGGTAAAATTCTGTCCAATCCATCCATAAACTTTCAAGCTTTCCAAAATACATTAAGGCGTGCTTGGAGAATAGACCAGGTCAAACTATCCTCATGGGAAGTAGGGTTGTATGTAGCAAAAATTCAAATTTGAGGTGGAGAAACAACGGGTTTTGGATGGGGGCCCCTGGCTTTTCTCTAGCCATTTAGTTATCTTTAAGCCTTGGATTCCCAACACGCCATTGCATTGTTATGATTTTTCCACTTACGCATTTTGAGTGCAAGTATTTGGTCTTCCGTTGGAATGTTGTTATGAAAATATGATAGAAAAGGCTCTTAGACACATAGGCAGAGTACTGGAAGTCCGAATAGAAAATGAGGGTACTTCCCTTCGAGCTGGGAAAGCAAGGGTCGAACTCAAGGTGCAGGAACCTTTGACGATAGGCCAATTGATCAGAATTAATGGAAATACATTATGGATAGATTTTCGATATGAACGCCTGTCACATTTTTGTTAATCCTATGGCAAGCTTGGACACTATGCTATGTACTATAAGGATTATCCTTTTGATGAAGCTAAGATGACCAACAAAGAAAAAATGGCATAAGGCCAATGGTTACGGGCAGAAGTTCGGGAACATAGTCCATACTGAAAAACTTTCTACGTGCCACAAGACATACATGAACGTTCAGAAGTGGTCATCCCAGAAACTCCTCCACCATCACCTCAACTGGTTGCAATGCAACCTCCCAATGCTGATAGAAACAAGGGAATTCTTCAGCCGCCAGCTTTGCCACTCATTCTAAGTACAGACAAATTCATCCAGCGTCCCGCTCCTACAAGTAAGCCTTCAGAACCTCCAACAATAGCTGCAATGGATCTGGTTTCTACTAAGATGAAGCATCCTCAAGACCTGGCAGTGGGCTCCTCTCACCCCATGAAGACGAAGCACAACAGAATTAATACCAAAGTAGGCACAACCAAAAAATTGAAGAGGTATAATCCTTATGAACCACGACTAAATCAACACGAAGACCTTGATGAGACACAACTCATGGATACTCCCATCTTGGAAGTCGAAGAAGCAGGCAACTAGGCTATGGTGGCTTGCCCAAAAAAGCCACCAAGTGATAAATGAAACTTTTGAGCTGGAACTGTCAAGATTTGGGCAATCCCCTAACAGTTCAATCCCTCAAGGCCTTAGTGGCTAAGGAGAGGTGTGACATTATTTTTTTGATGGAAACTTAAAACCACCAGGTCATAGTCAAACGACTGCAAAAGAGACTCAAGTATCCTAGCTCTTTTCTGCTTAACCCCATTGGTTTAGCTGGTGGGTTGGCTTTATTTTGGACTGACCAGCTTATTATAACTTTGGAATGCTCTACCTCGGAGTTTTTTGATGTCATATGCACTGATATAATGGGATGTACTCTAATGCAATTCACCTGCCTTCATGCTCCGGCTACTTTCTAGCAACGCCAATTGCTATGGGCAACCTTGCGACTTATCAGCGCCTTTAACACCCTACCATGGGTTTGTGTCGGTGACTTCAATGAAATACTCTATCATTAGGAAAAAGTAGGTAAGCACTTGGCCAGTTCTCATAGAATGCAATCTTTTCGAGATGTATTACATGACTGTTCACTCATGGACATAGAAACTAAGGGATGTACCTTTACATGGATGAATCATAGACTGGTGATGACTTTGTCAAGGAAAGATTGGATAGGGCTCTGTGTACTTTGGATTGGCGTCTCACCTTCCTTGAAGCCGAAGTGTTTGCTTTACTTGCTGTAGGGTCGGATCACAGCCCCTTGCTCTTAATCACTAAAGCCTTACCCTATTGACGACATCGGCCCTTCATTTTTGAAACTTTCTGGATCCAACACCCGGATTGTTGTGAAATCGTTGCTCGGCCACAAAGATCCACACAGTTATCGAACTCCACCCTTCCATCCAAACTAAAGGCGGTCTCCTTCGCACTAGCTCATTAGAGTAGATTGAAATTCTGCAAAGGACATCATCAACTTGCAGATTTGCACCAGCAACTTCAAAGTCATATTAATCAAACCCATGATCATTATGATGCACCGTTGGTTACTCACTTGAAAAAGCAATTTCAGAAATTATGGCAACAAGAAGAACAGTATTGGGCGATGTACTCTAGGATCAACTGACTGAGGTGGGGAGATAAAAATACTAAATTCTTCCATGCAACTACCATTCAAAGGAGACAACGCATTAAGATCAGTATGCAATAGGACGACAATCATGGTTGGGTGGGCGATCCTTGGCTTTTAAAGAAGATGACAATGGATTACTTTTCAAATCTATATCAGATAGTGGGACATCGTGATTATGGGCCTCTTCTGAATCAATGCCCACGGGCTATTACTGACAAAATGAACATGTCTTTGACAGCTCTTGTCACCAGGGAGGAGGTTCACATGCTACGTTCTAGTTGGGGGTTACTAAAGCTCCAGGCCTAGATGGTTTGAATGGACTTTTCTATCAAAATCATTGGGATATACTCCAGGACAAGATCTTTTCATTAGTGTAGCAATTCTTCCTATCTGGAGTAATGCCACTAGATTTAAATAAAACCATCATCTCCCTAACCCCCAAGGTACCACACCCTAAAAGACTAGACCAATACCATCCCATAAGCCTATGCAATTATGCCTATAAAATCATTTCTAAGGTGATCGCCAATCACCTAAAACCCTACCTACCTGAGCTTATTTCTAGGGAGCAAAGCGCCTTTGTGAGTGGACGGCTCGAAATTGGTGCCTACATTTTCCGTAACTTCTTCCACCTCACTTTCTTTCACCAAACATATTTTCCTTTTATTGTTATGTTTTTTCTTTTCTTTTCCTTTTTCTTCCCTTTTTTTTTTCTTTCTTCCTCGGTTGCCCATTGTTGTGATCTAGCAAGCCATGAGATTGCTGCCCTCAACGAAGCTCAGGCTAGCTTGGATTGACCAAGCCTTGAGCTAGCCACTCGGTGTCTTGGTCAATCATCGGATAGCTGGCCATTGTCGTGGCACATGGCAACAGAGGAAGGAAGAGGAAGAAAGAGGAGGAAGTAGGAGAAAGGAAAAGAAAAGGAAAGAAAAAAGGAAAAATTATAAATTATAAAAAATCAATTTTTAAAAAAATAGAAAATAATTAAATATTCAATTTCTTTAAAAAAATAAATAATAAAATTATTTTTTTTGGTAGATTAAAAAATTAAAATTCTATTTTTTTGGTAACTTTTCCCAAAAAAAAAATCAAATCAAATACTAAACAATAGAAAATATTTTCCTCTCTATTTTCAGGTTTCACTCAAACACTGGAAAATATGGTTATTTTCTTGAAAAATGACTTCTCAAAATACATTTTCTGGAAACGTGATTTTTTTTCATGAAACAAATGGAGCCTCGGTTGAGATTCGGGATCACCCAACAATTTACAAGAAATGTTATATAGCTCATCACCACCTTAAGTTGAAGATTCACGTTAAATGGTTCCTGACTAGCTTTTGCACAACATGACTAGTGCACCCCCCTCCGACAATTTTAAGGTTGCCCTCCCCCTCATCAGCCTGGTGCGTAAAGTTTTCTTCCTAGCGTAATCATAACAAGGCCCAAAACTAAGGTCAAAGAAATAGCAGACTTTCTTACCATCTGCGCCACACCTTGTTGGTTCCTTCTTGTTCTATTTACTTAAAAGGTATTACCTTTTTTTACTGGCATTTAACTCAAGAAAAGATAATTTACAAGGGTATGTCAATCATCCAAGTCCTATTTCCATTATATGTATAGTCTATTGATTGCAAGCGACTCGTTTGGTAATTATCTAAATTGTTTTACTTTTTATTTAATCTAAATCTAGCGATTTAAAAATTTTGACATTTTTTTTTTTAATTTGAAACTTTCAAAATTTTTAGAATATTTAACTGTTGACACGTACCTTCAAATGCAAACTTTTCATAACATTTATATTTGAGCAAAAAAGTTAAAACAAAAAGTACTCTTTACTTTTATCTAAGGGTAAGCAATTTTTGTATATTGCTCCGAGAAAGCAAAAGACGCATTGGCAATATACGGGTGGTTTATTCTTTTGCATGATGCTGCACTGATTTAAGTCCTATGTATTATTATGATTAGCTGAAAAATGCTGAAATTGGGTAAGAGTAACTGAAATAGAAACACCTACAAGTTTGATGAAATTTTCGCCGAGTCCACGTCACAAAAACCAGTGTACGAGGTTGTAGCAACGCCTATTGTGGAGGTGTACACATATAAAAGATTTTGATTGTTGTCTTAAATTTCACCATCATATGAGCTTGCCTTTGGTAAATGTGGGCGAGTGGACAAACTCTCGACATTTTACGGACTTAATATGCGTACTTTTCTGATATTTTTGGGAGTGGTCAGTGGTTCGATTCTACCCTTTAAAAGAGCATTTGTGTGTACTACTTTAACATTTACGGATTAAGTCTCGTGACTTGTCCCAACCGATACGCTTCAATTTAAAGTTCATATCACAAAAAACTCCATCAGTTTTTATTAAATTTTATTATTAAATTGCTAAGCAGAACAACACGTGATGATTGATGGGTATAACAGTTTGGGGTTTTGCTTTCAGTTTGTCACATGTATACTAGTTTTATAATTTTCCGTAATATTAATCCAATTTAATAGAAAGTAATTGATGATATATTTGTCACGAATGTATTGGTTTGAGGTATTTTGTGGTTAAATAATTAGTTTGAGGTAAATTCATCATAGATGTACTAATTTGAAGTTTTTTTTTTTGTGGTCCAAAATTAATTTTGAATAAATTTATCATAAGCGTACTAATTTAATGATTTTTCTTGATATTAATCATTAATTTTATGGCAATTTAGTCCAGCTCGAATTTTTAACCATTTCATAATGTTTTTACAGTTTTTAGGAAATGTACCTTCACCTAGCTCAACACAAAAGCTTGATAAAGAGTGAAGTATTGTTGTTAGCTGTTGGGATGAGCAAATGGAATTGTCCGAATCAGAATTGCCTAGACCGACCAGGACCATTTTCGGTTCCTAAAAACTTTTTTTTTTTTTTTGGTCAGTGGTTCCTAAAAACTTGAATAAGTGGATATCAGTCCGGTTTTCTATTTTAGGGGTGAAATTACCCATTTAAATCTTCTTCTTTCTTTATTATAAATAAAATCCTCAATCAAACTCCGCACTTCTCTCATGACTAGGGGTGAGCGGTTCCCGGTTCCTTACAGGTTCCGTCTGGAACCTGGAACCTACCCTCGGGTACAGGTTCCTCATTTTTTGGAACTTGGAACCTACCTGTCAAAACCAAGAACCTGGAACCTACCCTATCACAGGTTCCAGGGTCGATTCCAGGTTCTAGGTTCCGGGGTCTGTCAAAACCAAGAACCTGGAACCTACCCTGTCACAGGTTCCAGGGTCGATTCCAGGTTCTAGGTTCCAGGATCGGTTCCAGGTTTCAACAGGTTCTTTTTTTTTTCTCATTTTTTTTTTCGTTTCATTTTCAAGGTAAACTTTGCAACAATTGCTCAATCCCACCATTGGGTAAGATCTTAAGGAAAAATTGCGTTTGATGTTATAAGCCAATATTGTGATATTCCAAACTACTCTTTAAGTTTACAAGCAAACTTAGTTTTGCTATATTAGATTAAAAAAAAAAGTAACAGTAGCATACTACATAATAAAATCGAATTCTCTATGAACTTTATGAACCTATGACAACATCCATCATAGTCTCCTGCATGCTGCAAAGGCTAAAAACCTCTTAATATCTAGGCTTGATACTTGCATGACAGAATCAACAAGCCAAATAGAAGCTGATACTTAGGTCGTTTCTAATTTATGAAGTTACCATTCAAACTAAACAACAGAAACTTCATAAAAATGTGTGCAAAATTAGAACCTGGTGTAGTTGTTGACTCATATAAATCATCTTCCTGTCAAATAAAATATGATAAAAAGAATTAACGAAACAATGATGGAAAGAACAGGGCAAAAAGTACAGTGCCTGTAAAAGAAAAGGAGCATGTAGTTGCAAATGCAACTCGACTCACTCTGATGCCGAAAAGCATAAGAGCATGAGGGAAATTCCTATGCAACCTCAACTATTCAAGTTGGCTTTGATTGGTGGGCAGCATCTGCAAATGAGAAAGAAGACTCAGAGTCCACTCACTGAGGTCGCGAAGACTCAGACTCAATGGTCGTGTCATTTCATCGATATGCTTAACAGGTAGACAAGCGCAAAGTTTAGAAGAATCTGACGGACCAGCAAGAACATATGCAAGTTTGCCTCAATAGTCTATCTGAAATCAGTCACCAGGAAGTAGATGCTAGTGAAAAAGAACATAAACAAAAGGGAAAAACATCAGATATCAATATGTTTGCCTTTCCATTGCACAAGGCAGCCAACCGAAAAACGCGGAAAGGCAAACAAACCTGAGAACTATATAAATATAATTACTGTAGATATCAGAGATACACCGCATTCACCCTTTTTAATTACTCAAAGTAACCTAAGCTTAAGGTTTCGCTAATGATCATATACAGTCAACAGAATGCAGGTTTATGCCGTCAGTCATCTCAGCATAGCAAGATATCCTAAATTTAAGGTTCATCAAAAACCCTAGCTGCTCCGAGGAGACAGATCTGACAGGTAGTCTCACATACAGATCAAACTTCTTTTTAGAAGATCTGAAGTCCAGCACCATTGGGGTCTCAAAGTTGCAAAGCAGAAGGCACTAAAAAAATTTGCCACCAAAATTGTTTTGCTGATGCTGCTCATATATCTGCATGTATGCCTATAAGAGTGCAACCATATGAGGAAGCGTTTCTGAAACATGCAGATCCTACATCTCATACCTAAAGCATAATGTAGGACTTGTCAATCTACACGACAATTGCACTCTTATTTCCCCAAAAATCACAGAGCGGGAGAGAGAGAGATTTACCAAAGTTCTTCAGACTTCCACCAAACAAAAACCCTGTAAGAACCTTCACCAGGTTTGCCATCATGAACAACGTTGGCAATCAAATCATACTTTGATCGCAGCCTCTCCTCATCTCCTGGTGCGGGTAATGGAATGTAGTCCTTCAATTCCAAGTTCTTGACAGGAAAATTAACTGCAAAAGCAATCATAAGTAATCGGATACTTAAAAGTACTAATTTGATCAACATTTCGCATTCGCCACTTCATATTGTCTTCTAAATCAAATCGCAGCATTATGAAATGGCTGATCTGATCATCATCAAAGTTCCCCAATTTTTTTCCAACTAAAATCATCAGGTTCAAAAAGCTTACCTAGAGTTGGGTTCTTCTCCACAAAAAAATTGTTTTTTGTAAATCTCCGCATATGGAGAATGAGGTACCGAGGCAATCTCTTAACACGGCATCTCATCCTTGCAAGGTGGGGACGGAGACGGACAACCTCTGTTACTGTTTCTCCATCAAATTTCTTTAATATGTTGAAAGGGGTACCTGAAAGAAAATAAAACATTAAGTTGTAAAGGACTACAATGGTGCAGAAGTACCACAAAAATCTTTGAGGACCTCTCTCATCTAATATTCAACTTGAAGATTCCCCATCACATGATACAAGCCCATGATGAAAATTCATGATATGATCACAATCCCAAACTATCATCAAGTGTATTATTTGACTCGATTCTTTCAATAAATGGTACCAAATTGTTGTAAAGGACTGACCAAGCGGGAGGCATCTGATGTGCTTAGGCATCAGGGGGCGAGCAGCGTCGGGGGTGATTGGGCGAGAGGCATTAGGGGCGAGCAGCATCGGGGGTGACTGAGCGAGCGGCGTTGGGGCGACTGGGCGAGCAGCGAGCAGCGTCGGGGGTGGATGGGCGAGCGGCGAGCGGTGTCGGGGGCGATTGGGTGAGTAGCGAGCGGCGTCCAATGAGGGATCGAGCGGCGAGCGGCGAGAGGCGTCCACCGGGGGATCGAGCCACGTCCAGTGGCGGCATCGAGGGCAAGCGGCAGCGTTGAGGGCAAGCGGGTCCAACGGCTTAGCAGCGAGGCGAGCAGGGGTGACAGCGTCGAGGGAGGCAAAGGTGGGGTGAGCAGGGAGCGATTGGCGTCCAGCGGTGGGACAAGTGGTGTCCGGTTGCGGCGTCGAGGGCAAGCAGCGTCCGACGGTGGCGTCGAGGGCGAGCAGCGTCGGCGACGGGGCAGAGGCAGAGAACGGGAGAGGACAACTGAACTGAGGGTTAATGATTTGGGGGCTTTCAAATTTTAGGAACCCTAACCTAACCGGTTCTGGTTCCTACTCACCCCTATTCATGACTGCTCTCTCTCTCTCTCCCCCCATAAGTCGCGACCTCGGGGCTCGTCGCTCTGTCACGCTCACACTCGGCTTCGACGGTTTTTCAGGTACCAATTTGCCTCTCGCCTCTTGCTGCCTATTTACCCTAGTTCTCCCCGTTGTTTCATCTGGTTTGGTTTTGTCATGGTGCGTCTCGATGTGTTTTACATGGTTGCTATCTGTTAATGGTTTTCTTGTCTCCATTTTTTTGAGTCGTGGATACGCGAGGAAGGAGGGATGGTCGATGGGCAATTGGCTTTTGAGTCTTGGATTCGCAATCCACCTGAGCTCAGGACTTGAAGTGATTTTTCCACAATTTTATCTGTGGACATTTCTACTCAGCTGGCGAATGATCAGCTGGTGTTTTTTTCTGCCTTTTTATGCTCTAATGTTGTTTGGTCAAGGGAGCTTAAGTGAAAATTCTTTTATCAAAAGTGGCGAAAGTCATTTTGATGAAGTGTTGTTTCGGATTACTGGTAGTTGGGATCTTTTATGAAGCTTTCTTTGGATTTTTGCTGCAAGTGTGTATGTTTGTTTGATGATTAAGGAAGTTATGTGTCCATGGATTCTGAATTGTTGTAGGACAGGCGGGTAACTAGCTTCATGGGATTGATGTGGTTTGCTGCATATTGTAGCAGAACCTAGCTGCAATGGAACAAAAAATGAATGAAACTGAAAGAAAACAAAATAGTGGCTGGTTCTCGATGGAACCTGAAACCAGCTTGAAACTGGCAGGTTCGGTTTCAAAGTCGGTTCTAGGGTCCACAGGGGTTGGTTCCCAGTTTCAAGAATTGGGAACGAGCCCCAATAGGGGAGGTTCAAGGTTCCAGACTTGGAACCAATTTGCTGTTAAAATTGAGAATGAACCTGAGTTTGATCAGGAGGTGAACTCGATGAGTGGAAGCTAGGTTTAGATTTTGAGTATTATTTCTCTCTCTGAAATGAAATGTAATATAGGTAAAATGCCTGTGCAACTTGTTCTGCCAGCAGTGTTTATTACATGAGTTCGCCTTTGCTTTCTCAACTTGCTCTATTAACACAGTTAAGCATTTCGTTTTGGGCCCTTGATTTTAACTTTATGATTTGATCTTTCTACTTCACAGGATGGTGTAGCAAAAGAGAAGGAGAAGAGAAATGGAGAAGAAAATGTGGAAGAGGAGGGAGGAAAAAGAGGTAGAACCGAGCAAAATGTCAACAAAATCCCAAATAATGTTGCAGAAGTGGCTGAATTACATGGAAATATTATGATGGATTTTTTCGGTGTTGATATAGATATCCAATTTAACATCATCTTCGGCCACCAACAACTCTGGCAAAGGATTAACATCATTGAATGCCTATTTACTTTGAGACCATTTCTGTTTGAGTGCTCATAATACATTCTTCTTAATGTCACTTTGGTTGACACAGGTTGAGGAAAATTACTCTATAATATTTCATCCAGTTTCGCCATGTGAAGCATTTTGGGATTTTGTTGAGCATATTGCTCTTCCTAGGGACATTTTTCTCAGCTTTGGCCTCTTTTTTGTTCCTCCTCCTCCTTTTCTTCTCCTTTGCCTTTCTCTACATGGTCAAGCAGTTTGTCTCCTCGGCTTTTGCATGGTGCCTATGCAAATTCTGGATATATTGTCAAAGAGGGCTAGTGTTGAACCTGCCTGAAAGAAGCTACCTGAATAGACTCCTGGCAGAGATAATTCCATATAATGGCCAGCCATGTAAAGCAGACTTAATTGTGTTGAGGAAAGTAGGTAAAGAGTTGAGAATTGGTGAAAGGTAGTTGATGTTTCTTATTTAATCTAAGAAGATTGTTCTAACTTGTCATCCACTTTTCTTGCAGTATTCAAAAGACCCTTTGTTAATGATTTTTTACTGTTTTTCTTTGAGAAATTAGCTGGTGGGGTTTGGGCCAAGTACGTTGTTCAATCTGACCTGCAGTCTCCTTCTTTCTTGCACTTTCTTTCACACCATCACAAGACTCTTTTCTGTGTACATGTGTGTGCATGTGTGCATGTGTGCATGGTTGTTAGGATCACGATTTGGATTGTAGGATCACGAGCATTCGATTCTACGACTCAAAAACTTTGAACAATTTGGATTCTAAGAAAAGTAGTAGTCTGTAGGGGTCGTGATCTATATCTTAGGATGGTGATCCCAACTACGATTCCACTGTTCAAGCTTTAGAAGGCAATTCTGCCTTTTTAGCTGGAGCAAATATGAAATTGGGCCTCTGTCCCCTAGCGCATGTGCCACTTTCTTCTTAATCATGTTCAGGCTCCATTCGGAAAATATAAGGGTTGGAGAATTAAGAAAAAAGGATGAAGATGAATGAACAGCAGAAAGGGAAGAAGTGCAGAGACACCATCACTTCTTCTTCTTCAGCCTTGAATAAATGATGAGATGGGCATTGACCACTGTTGGCTTTCTGAACTGTCCCGTCCTGTGGAGATGAGAGAGACAAAGCTTCTGTCCTTCTACAACCAGATGAGAGAGACCTCTACATCCTTGAGAAATTGGCGCACAATTTGGCTTGGCCTAGTATCATGATATCTTTGGATGTATACTGATTAGAACTGACCTTAAAATTTAAACAGTTGAAAAGCCTAGAATAGCCAGTGAAAGTGAGTTTGTGAGAGAGAGAGAGAGAGAGAGAGGGAGTTGGGGGGCGCCCGGGGGTGGTGGGTTAAATTGGAGAGTGTGTCCCGATCGAGGGGAATAATATATTATCCTTTGAAATAAAGAAAGAGATGATATGTATTCCAAGAGAGAGAAGGACAGAATAAAGGATTAGAAATTCGGAAAAGGTACGAAAGTAATTTCTTGGTAGGCTTCTTCTTGATTATTATGGTGATTATTTTATGGTGATCCTATTTAATACACCTTAAAAACTTGGGCAAGGAGATTTTATGCTTTTGCATCTTTGACATGGTGCTTTAATTGTTAGTTGAAAAACTGGCAACCAAGAATTTAAACCAGAGTAATCTCTCACATGAGAATGCTACCTTTAAGCTTCACTATCCCTCTTTTAAAGGTTAATATGCATCTACTTGCAATGATTTAAGCAAGAATTTAATACTTCAAATATGTAGGATCTTATGATCTTGATCTGATCTCGAAGACTTCAAAAGGATCCTACTTAGCATCTCGATCTTGATAACCTTTTTGTGTGTGTGACAAAGGTTGCCCAGCTTTAATATTTATCGTGAATTTATTTGATCTTAGTTATTTATTTGACAGGAGAAATATGGATCCAGTTGTAAAATTTCTAATGGGCGACTCCAAAGTGAAACTGCTTTTCTGTTGGGTAAGCAGCTTTCACATTGAGCTTTTCTTCTCTATGTCAGTATCTGTCTTGTCCTTGTGCTCATATTGCATGGATGGAGACTGACTGCAGAACATGAAGGAGGAGTAAGGGCAATTTTACAGTTCGTCATCAGTTTGGTGTAAGATTGATCTCTGAAGCATAATGGGCCTAAGAGCCTTGAGTGTAGGACTAGCCTCTTTAATTTCAGCAAAAGAGTGTGGAGAATCTGTCTTTGTTTGCTTCTATTATGGAATCCTGAGGCCTCCTTTGCTTCAGATGGAATGAATAGCCGGTGTTTGTTCTCCAACAGGTTATATTCACCTTGATGCTTCAGATTGTCCATTTTATCCAGTGAGGGTACTCAGCTAATTAATTTACTATGTCAAGTAGTATGTTCTATGAATAACTTTTCCCTTTTAACTTTGTGATTGCATCACTTCTACCTGAATATATATGTATATCCTTGGAAGCGAGCCATATTTTACCCTACTTGTTTAAACTTTATGATACTTGAAGTCTTTCACATTAGCAAGAATCCTTAACATCCTTTGTTAAGTTGAAAATTAACTTTGTACCCATGATATGCCCCCCTTTCCATTTTTGTATTTTTCCTTAGATCCTTGGTTTAAATACACTAATATTTTGCTTACAATGCCCAATTGGTAAAAGCATAGACTTAAACCACTGTGAGTAACCGTTTCTTTGGTAGCTGTTCATTTCGATAGCTTGCCTGGACCACAGTGGTGCTGTTTGTTTGTGTTTTCGTCTCTCTTGATTCCTTGCCAAATCCGCAATTGTTGACCAAGATTGATCCAAATGGAGCTTTGCTTCAACTTAGGTGAGTGATTACGAGTTCTAATTGTTCCAAATCCATTGTTGTTTATACCGTCTGTTGTTTTTTCTGATTCTGTTCACCCCCCTTTCCGGTGTTTTTCTTGCTCTTTGGTTATGCCCTCACAAGAGTTAGTGCCTTTTTGCCTTGTCAAGATTCCTGTTGAGAGTTTTTGGTTAGTATTTTATTACCCTTCAATACTGTGTTTCTTACCTTTACAAGTTGTGGTTCTTCTTCTTACATGCTCATCGGAAGAGATGGATTATATTCTGCATCGACAACCAAAACAAATGGTCAAACACCCAATAAAAAAAAACAAATGCCAATAGCGGTAAAGGAGGAAGTGTCTTCTTGGTCGGATATGAATGAAGATTCAACTAACTCCTATGAGCATACTAATCACATGAGAAGTGCCACATGGGGTTATTATACATGTTTCATGTACATGTTTGCTTTTACGACTTATTGGACCTGCTAACCTGTGGCTTCTAACCTGTGATGGATGTACTATCTGCTGATCATATGATGTCGTTGTGTCATTGGGTGCATTGTGCTTGGTTTGGTAAGGAGGAGAGATGTGTTGTGCAAGTTGGAAAATTTTGTTACAAGGATGAATGCTTGGTGGATGTACTTTTTTTTTTTTTTGAGTCTGTGTTTAGACTTTAAGCTAATTCTAGTTTTGTTATTAAATGCATGAAATCAAATGTGCAGAGAAAGGAGGTGAATAAACTTACCTCCTTGCCAATTGCATATTTTGTTGGCTGACATGAATGAATGTGGTTTAGACCATCCTAATAGGAATTATACCTGCATTTCTGTTATTAAACGTCGGTTGATTTCTATGAGAATTTAATGTTGCTGTTATAAGGCTTCCCAAGGAACAATTGCTGTCCTCACTTGGGGCTGTTTCAGACAAATTTATCAGCAAAATAAGGCTCATGTTAAGAAACTCATTGGTTTGTTGTTTTCTTTCAGAGTAGCATGGCCTTTCTATGAATGCAAGTATAGCTGATCAGGAGACGGTCCAAAGGTTGATTTTGTACTTGGCAGTATCCATCCTGATTCAGAGGTTGCTGATAATATCATCTGGAGAACTTCTCCTGCTATTGATGTGGATTCTATCAAATCGTTCAGGGATACAAAGCTGCTGTGTGTTCTTTCTAGTTGTAGTCCAAGTTGAATTGTAACTCTTTTAGGTCAAGCATGATCTGAGAACCAGCTGGATATTTTTGTGGGAAAAAGAGAATTCGTAGGGTGATCCCACCATATCTATTTTAATCATCTAAGTTGGTTGTACCTCTTCTCTCTTTTCTTTTACCAACTTCGTTGCTAATGTCCTGTTGGTTTTCTGTTGTAATCATCTAGTGCCCAATGAAGAGAGATTTGTGGACCTCATTTAAAGCATAAATATTTTTTAATATCTTTCTTTAAGCACATCTGGTTCGTCCTCATTGGAAAACCAAGATAATACTATTGGCTATAGAGTACAAGTAGATGGTCCGGGGGAAATATATGAACCTGCAATTCATCACATTTAACTTTACTTTGTGTAAGGAAGAATAGAAAATACTGTTTGTGCTACTATGAGAAAGAGCAACACAATGGCTGTGAGAACGGACAAGAAAGCCCAAGGACTTCGCCATCCAGACATTCCACGTCTTGTTGTAATGTGGATTCACATTTGGGAAGATCTCAGAGTAATAGGAATCAGATACAACGACATGGTCACCGATGTTGTTGAACATCTGTGCAACAACCTTGTCATCGCCTAGGTAGTTCTTAACAATCCCTGCGTGGCGAAGCACCTTGACGTCCTTTGAAGAGCTTATGAGACAATCCATGAAGGTCACGTAATCCGTGAAGTAGTTGTTGTCTCTGCTTTGACGATGCTGCTCATATGGAATCAAGTTTCGAAAATTTGATTCGGTGTCGTCCTCTACAAACAAGACCAGTAACTCGAGTGTCCCGTTCTTGAATTTGATGTCGCTCAGTTCGTGCCCTTGGGCAGCCCTAAACCTGACTCCTGACTCCCCTAGCTCCATCGCCGAGGGCATGACTGACCTGACTCCTGACTTCTTTAGCTCAATCGCCGAGGGCATGACTGGTATGCGTTCAGCCAAGCGTTTCAGTGCAAGCCGAAGTGCACCACGCGTGATATAGATGCAGAAGATGTTCCCAGCTGCCAATCGTCAAATTTCGGCCGGGGCTTTTTCGTTCACCCTGGAAGTACATGATTGCGACTTTGCTGAACTCATGATGCTCGTCCTTAGTCAGGTCATATAGCTTGCTCAAGACGAAAAGTGGGAGTTGGTTCTCTAGCAGCAGTAAATCGCGCCTAATGCCATTTAGAATCCCACGTCCACGCATAACCAGGTCGTCTTTGTCTGTCGGTATCATATTATTGTACTTACGGAAGAACTCAATGATGAAACAGCCATCAATGAGCATCATCGCAAGAAACTCTTCTTGGGAGAGGTCGATGGTTTCCGCGTAGCAATAACGCGCCCACTGTTCTAGTTCCCTAAGAGTCGGCATATACCTGTCGACGCTCTCTTTTCTCCTCTCAAGCAATTGCTGCAGGTATCGCAATTTTTGCTCCTCCATGAATTTGAACGTGTCATTTCCATAGTGATAAGGGCCGATGGCTAGGATCTCTGGGTCATAGGCTTTCTCGTTGACTTTGCACAGTTGATGACGAACCCTAAATATACTACGCTCCGGCGAAGTGGGAAGCATACTTCGAAGCATATTCTTGATGTGGATTGAGGCATGATCTCGCACCAAGAAACGGTCATAGATCCCAGCATGCTGTATTGGTTACGACATAATTAATATGATAATAAGCACTTAGTAAAGCAAGATGATTGTTTTACATGTGCTTCCCTTTGATTTAGGGCAACTTACAAAAAAATGCGCTCTAATGAACTATTTCAATTTTCACTTGTGGTCATCATACTATTTCTCGTGACGCATATAATTCTTAAAACTAAATTTCAAAAACTAGTAGGAAAAAAACTAATCTCTGAATAAATTTCGGGACAAATTCGTATTTTTGTGCAAATATCGATGGACAATGCAAGTTAAGCACCGTGGTTGAACACGTGGTGTGGACATTTAAAACAAGCAGATGGACAGCTAAGGAAAAATTACGAACACTGATATTGCTCCTTATAGTATCACTCCGAGAATAAATTAACAGAGCTGTATGGGCTTTTTACTTTTGAGCTTCGGAGAACCCCCTTTTGCTCTATGGACGAGTTTTGACTTTTGGGAAGGCGAAAGAACAGCACAAGTGCTAAACTTGGCACGGGATACTTAAATGTCACTTTTTTTTTTTATTTAAATTGGGTTATCTGATTTCTAAGTCTGGTGATCTTGGCCGAAAATCCTACGTGATAATTTTTTAATAATATAACTCGTCTACGTGACTTGTCGGAGAGTTGAGTCAATAAAGAAAAACCAAAACTATGTCCGTTTACCTTTTTATTTTATTTTAATATAAATGTTCATTAAATTAAATTATTTTAGAAAAATAGATGAAGATTGCAAAATAGCGAGGGCTCAGCCCTCGCTGAGGTGTGGCACCCCTCAACGGCCCCCGATCCGCTTGAGTCACCACAGTTCGCTTTTGCTTTTTATTTCCCAAATAACAAGTCACTCTGATACCATTTTTAGTTGCAGCGGGTCCATACAACCATGGGGGTTTACATCTTTTATTAACGGTCCCTTGCGCAATTTACATAACGGAAGCATATCCAACAATTCCCTTCCCTACATTCAGAAATCGATGCACACCTACTAAACATCTTATAGGTAAAAGCCGTACACTTTTTATTTACTTAAATCAGATAGACATCATTCATCGGTACATCAATATGCCATAGTCTTCTATATTCGGCTACACTCCAAAAGATGACCGATGTTTCCTCAAACAGTCATACACTTTAAGTCCATCGATTAGTGTCGGCGTCCAAAAGCTCCTTCCCTTGCTATCCTCCTCCTCACGGTCATATCCAACCGTTCAAACCATCTACTAATCTGAAATGTTGGTCCCCAAAAGGGGTGAGTACAACCACTCAGCAGATAGGGAAATCCAATAACATTCCAATGCATCATGCATATCATCACACGTTGCAAACATCACTTACCTTGTAATCATGCGTATCATGCATCATCACATCATATATCATCATCATCATGGCATATCATATATCATTGTCATCATCATGCATTTCAACATGCATATCATACCATGGATGATCATCATGTCACATCACACATCATCATCATGCATCATCATGTATATATTATCATAGGTGATCATCATATCACATCACATGTCATCATCATTATCATGCATATCATACCATGGGTGATCATCATATCACATCACATATCATCATCACCATCATCATGCATATCATACCATGGGTGATCATCATATCACATCACATATCATCACCATCATCATGCATATCATCATGCATATCATACATCATCATCATGCATCATCATGCATATATTATCATAGGTGATCATCATATCACATCACATGCCATCATGATGTCATGAGTTAATTATCATCTTTATCTTTCAATTTTGATCACCACATCACCCATTTCTCAAATCATCAATCTCATCATCAACCCTTCGGGCAGAAACCTCCGACAGGGTTCCCGGCAAACTCAGCCATCCCATGGCCACCGGGCTTCCAGCCCCCCACATTCCGGGCATCTCGCATCCCAACTAGCATCATGAGGCATTCCCTTCGGGCAGAGACCTCCGACAAGGCTTCCGGCCTTTACCCTTCTAGCCAGGCATCTCGCACCCCAATCCTGGCATCGCGAGGTATTCCTTTCGGGCAAAGACCTCCGACAAGGCTTCCGGAATTATGTACCGACATACCACTAGGCCTCCCCTGGAATTACGTACTGTATACCGCCGGGCATCCCGATACTCCCGGGGAATCTCTAGAATTATGCCACCAGGCCACCAGACAACATCCTCCACCACAACCTCTTTCTCATCCACATTTATCCTTTTATCTCAATTTAACATGGCAATTGGCATGGCATCAAACAAATCACACTTGCATTTCAATTCACATGTCATACACATGCCAAAGCTTTATCACATATGCATTTCAACTTAATACATGTACAAAGACCTCATCACACAAGTGCCACACAAATGAAGTTGAATCCATGGCCAAATAAAAAAATCTATTTTATTTTATTTTATTATTATATTATTATATTATTATATTATTATTATATTATTATATTATTATATTATTATTATATTATTATTTATTTCCATAAATATTAAATTTAATATCTATGATTTTTCCCAAAATCATGATACTCAAAAATCATTAAACAAACAAATAGAATCACAATTTCATACAAAATTTGTGGCCAAATTGAATTTCTTATAATTTCACAATTTCCACAAAATAGCACCTTATATTCGGATAATGGCCAGACTTGCACAGTTTCCAAATAAATTTGATTAAAATACTCATATGGCCTTCAAAAATTACGAAATTTTACAGGGTGATAGCCAACACATTTTCGTACCCTTTTTTTTATTAAGAACTCTAAGCCAAATTATTTTTTGATTAATTTCTACAACCCTACGAAGCTTCTGGAACCACGACCGCGACGTCCAGAACACACACCTCCGAATTTCTTAGTTTTCACCCATCAATTCTCTTTCGTTTCTTCTGAAATTTGAGTATATTATGTACCAAGGTGTCCTTTACAAGTTTCGTGAAGAGATCTAGGCCAAATAACCAGATTATGGTCACCATTTTAGTCCATGAAGTCTCGGGTGTCTCGAGATACTTCACCAGAACCATTATTTCCAAGATCTAGCCGATTCACCAAGCTACACTTGTTATTTTTGCTTCAAATTTTAGTATGTTGTAGCTTAAGGTGTTTCCTACAACTTTCAAGAAGACAACAAAGTGAGATCTCCAACAGAAATCAACATGCAACCAAGAAATCAACAAGAGGTCTGTGAAAATTTCGCAGATCTAAAGTCTCCGTACAATAGAACTTTTGACCCCTCAAATCTCCATCGTTTTCTACGAATTTTTAGTATGTCATAGTACAAGACGTTAGCTTCAACTTTCATGAAGACACAGAAGCCAAAATCGAACTCCAAACCCACATGCAAACTCGAACAAGCTACTGACTCCAACAAACCGAACAAGAACAGTCACACGGTTTGCAAACAAACAACTCCTACCTCGGTTTTTCGCACGAATCATACCTAAAATCTAACATGCAAACACCACAACAAACATGCAAGAGAAGTTATGGACTCCACTTGCCTTAAAGGTGAACAAACGACGACGAACGGTGACGATCGGACGGCGAACGAACGGCACACCCCTCCGGCTCCGCCTCCTTCCCTCTCGGTTTCTCTCCCTTTCTCTCAAACTCTCTCTCTCACACACCTCTCTCTTTGGACGAATTGAAGCAAAGAACCGGCCATCTCTCTCTCCTCATCCCTTTTATATCCCCTTAATCCCATCATTTGCAATCATGAGATTGCCTAAAGACTAACCAATGCATGCTCTTGCCATTTGCCACTTGTCATATTGGGTTTTAAATTTGAATTTGATTGGGCTTGGGCTTAGGCCCATCCGGCCACTCCCTTGGGCTGGTCGAATCCTCCTCTTGGGCTTCCATTTGGGCCGACTATCTTGGCCCACCAAGCTTTAGGCCAAATGGGTCCAAGGCCCATTCGAATTTAATCCCTTTTTTCTCTTTTTTTTTTTTTTGAATTCCTTCTATAAATATTTTTAAATTCCAATTTTCATCTTGGCCAAAGTCTTTGGACATTTTTGTTCATTGAAATTTAATTTATAAATCTTATGGCCAAGCATAGATTATTAATCTATTAAATTTAAATTTCCACAATCACAAGCACAAATCATCAAATTTAAAAGACTAATGGCTAAAACATAAGCCATGGAAATTCTACCACCTAATTAAAGACTTTAACACACTTTATGGCTTGGCTTTGAATTTTGGGATGCCACACTGAGGAGGGTCGGCAATGATGGGGAAGGGTTGATCAGGGTCGTTGGCCTCTAGCCAAGGCTTGACGACCCCAGCTGACTAGTGGTGAGCGCCTACAATCCCTCGCCCAACTCTGGGGCGAGGGTCGCAGGCCTCCCCCAAATCTGGCAAGACCCCCCAGCCAGTGTTGGCCCTGGGCCTTTTAAGCGAGGGTCAGCGACCCTCATTGGATCTGGAGGAGGGATGCAACCCTCACCTTGGATCTAGGCTAGGACTTATGAGCCCTCACCACTAAGGCCTGGTGACCTTGATCGACTCTACCCCCCACCATCGCTGGCCCTTCCGGGTGATAGTGGCGAGGCAGCGGCGAGGAGGGCTTGCATAGCCCTCACCATTCTGCAACCCTCCTTTTATTTTTTAAATTTTTTCAGTTTTAAATTTGAGTTAAGTAATATTTATATTAAAATTCAAATTTGAGAGAAAACGACATCATTTTTAGCTTACTAACCACGTTAGCATGCAAAATAACTTCGTTTTTTTGCTTATTTAGCCACATCGTCATTTTTCACTTGTCTCATGAACAAAATGCTACGTTAGCATTTTGACTGAATTTTCTCACCGTTAACACTTGACTAATCTATTTTGATGTTGCTAGTATAATCACCTAGAGAGGGGTGAATAGGTGTAAAAACAATTTCTCGAGATACGGAAGTAATACTAGGCAATTGATAGAAAGGAAGTACTCCAAAATAAATTACGATCAAAGCAAAGTAAGGAGTAGGGAACAAAAAATTAAATACAAGGTTTATAGTGGTTCGGCTTATCCCAAGCCTACGTCCACTCTTCCGCACTGACAGCCTATCGGCTGGATTTCACTATGAACAAAAGAGATGTTACAACACAGCTTTTCCTTGATTCCACAGTGTAGATGTTCTATCACACTTCCTCAAGGTTTCTCACAAATATAAACTCTCTTTTGAGTATAAGTTTTCGCTCAAATGAATTGACTAAATAACAATGAGCTTCAAACTTTGGAATTCTTCTATCGTGCACTACTTGAACAACTTAGAATGTCTTCCTTATATACTCCTTTACACCATCATACCTGTTGGCACTTACCAAAGAAATTCCTCCAATCTACCTGTTGGACGGAATCAATTAGGAAGATCATTCGAGCTATAAAAGGAACATGACGATAGCCCATCAATCATGTTCGCCTATACAATCAGGATCTTGGTTTCCATAAGTAGAACCTTCCACAAATATTTCGCCAACCAACGGATCCTTAATCTTCGAATCAATCTCGATCAATTAAAAGGATTCCGATAAGTCATATCTAGCCAAGTGATCTTCTCCAGTCGATAATGTCATATCCTTAATAAAACATCCAGTTCTGGATAGCCTTTCTTCAACGGATTAAAACTGTCAATGAGGATAGATTTTGAATCTTAAGTTTGGTAGTCCGGAGGTCTTCAAACTTTAAACAGCAGAGTCTGCAAGTCTTCAGACTAGACTGATGGAAACATTTTGTCAGCTTCAAAACATTTCAAGAATATTTCTCCAACAATCTCCCCATTTTTTATGGTGACAAAACTTTCCTGCGGATTTGGATAACTTTGACCTGCAACACATTTCTCAACAAATATACATATCTTATAAAGATTAATGGCTAAATGAACAATGCTAGAATCTGCAACCACAGAAAATAGGTTAGTCTTGAATATGATAAAGCCATCCATAAGATATCAAAAGAAGTCAATAGCAGTCAAACCCAAATTCACATCCAAACACAAAATTAAAGTCAAACATCAATCCAAATCAAATCCAAACGATTAAAAATTTAAAGTTATCTTTCTCCCCTTTTTTGTAAGAATTAAAAAGGTTAAGAAGAAAATGTAATAAAGTCAAGATTGCTTGGGAACGCGGACAAGCTAGAAATCTCCCATAGACTGAACGATCTCTTCCAGCCTTTTCAAGTCTTCCTTCAGTTGTGCAACCTCCTCACCCTTAGCATTAGCCTGAATCTGAACAGAGACTGCTTGGATCTGATCTTTCAAAGAAACTGAAGAAACTTGACCTGCATTCTGCAAGCTTTGAACCTCGCATCCCAGAGCATAAATTTGACCGCGCATCTCCAAGCGCATATCCATAATTCTGCGAAAATCTGCTGAGCTGTCGGTCTGCATACTGGCTTTAGCACAATCTGTAGATGATGGCATATCAGAATAATCACGCAGATTTGGCGATGAGGCATCATGTTCTTCTTCAAGAAAATGAGAGGCATGAATGTCTTCTGGGTCGGCTCGAGATCGGCTGACTCCCTCACTGGTAGCAGCTGACATCCCTCTTTTCTCATTATTTCCCCCTATTTCTATGCCTTCAGGTGGAGAAGAATGTTTTTCAGGCTCTCCTTCCTCTTGATTCAATCTCTCTTCTTCTTTTTCTTCTTTTGCTTCTTTTTCGCCAAGTACTCTTTCTTCTTTTTCTTTTTCATACCTTGCCTCCTCAGCATCCTTTTCTTCTACTTCTCTCTCCTCTGTTTCTTTCTCCTCTGTTTCTTTCTCTTCTCTTTCTCGAGTCCTTTGTTTTGAGTCTTTCACTGGAGCAGAACGGCTCAAATGTTTCAACGCCATTGCAGAGATGGTAACGTCTTCCTCATCATCTTCATCTTTAACGATGAAAGCTCTCATTTTCTTGGATGGAGCAACCATTGGCTCCTTTCCTTTTCTTTTTCATGCAGAAGAGATTTGATGAGACTTTACAGGAGTCTTCTCCTTAAATTTCTCCAACACCTTGCTTAGCTCCTTCAGACGCATCTTGGTCACCATTTTCAGTCCTACCACCATATGATCACATGATCGAGCACAAAGAATTTGTGGAGGCTGAATATTCAGATGTCTGAATAATTCATCACAAGACTTGGATAAGGGAGTTGACCTCTGTCTTTCACCACTACTCTATACATGTGGAACATAACAGTGTGAGGAAGAGAAAACTTTTTCCCAGTGAGAATGGCATACATCAGCTTTGCCTCTAAACTTGAAACATCAGTCTTGGAAGTTGATTTCGGTCTGAGGCAATTGATCACAATCTTGTGAAGCAGAATGTTGAACGCACTCATCCTTAGGTAGGAAATATTTTCCTCTGTTCTCCTGTCCTTAACAAGTTTTAATGTAGCACAAGCAATAGAAACTTTGATCGGTTGATATCTTCCTCTCTCAACCCCTAACACATCTGCCAGCATATCCATATCCACTACAAAATCTTGATCTTTGACACTGAAAGAGAATCTATTCGCATCCAGGAAACTAAGATTCGAATAGAAATAAGCAGTTAATTTAGCGTAACCTTTTGTAGTGTTAGAACAAAACTGCTCAAGTTGAAGAAAACTAAACTTTTCCCTCAAATTCACATTTACAGCATCCAGAAAATCAAAATCCACACTCCTAGGGTTTATCACCCAATGCTTTAGCAATTTTGAGTATAGATCCTTCTGTTCCTTCTATCTAAATAACTCTCCCCTTTTTTCCTCGATTTTCCGCCGCAATACCCATCCTCGGTTGAAATTGGCTGTACAGTTTGCAAGGGATTCTTCTACCACCCATTTATGAGCGATTCCCAAACTTTCCATTTTTCGCAAAAAGGTATATTCATTCCCATATCCTTTGCCTTTCAGAAAATCATCGACGTAGTTCAATGGAGTACGAGTCCCTTTTAAAGCACGATAAAGCTTGTAAATAAAATAGGGCCTTTGAACTCTTACAAGATCTGCGTCTTCAATGATTTCTTCCTCTTGTTGATGACTAACATTTTGAGGACTAGATGGTGGAGAATGATGCTGCTGAGAATGTTGTGGGCTATGTTGCCGATTTGGAGACTCATCTTCCTCGGTGAGATCGAAGTGAGTAGGCCCCTCACTCATTCGCCGTGGTCCCCTGCTTGCGATTCTCGAAGACTTTCTTGAAGACGACATCTTTCTCACTCTTGAAAGATTTATTGCTTGACTTTTTCGAAGATTAGGCAAGAGAAGAAAACAAGAATGGAAGATCGGTTCCTTTTAGGGTTTTTGGAGAGTAAAACGAAGAACAAGCAACAGTGCATAATCGGTTTAAAAAGGGAGCATACGGACCATCACAAAGGAAAATAAAAAGATACCTTTTCAAAATAACTACCATTTCCGCGAAAATAGTCATTTCAAAAAAATAACTTCCTTTTTGAAAACAAAAACGTCGCAATGGTCGTGTCAATTAAATATAGCAATAATCAAACACAGTTGACAATCGTACCTTTTCAAAATGACATTCAAGAGAGAGAATAACTTACAGTCAAGGTCTTGTTTATCTGAGTTTGAGAGTCTCTAGACTTTGATTTCCTCATACCTCAAAATATTGAGTCTTGAACGAATAATTTCAAATTAATTTTTCTCCAAATGCTTTGTGAATATATCCGCCAGTTGGTTCTTTGAATCAACATACTGAATCGAAACTTCTCCATTTTGAACATGATCTCTAATGAAGTGATGTCGAATCTCTATATGCTTTGCTCTTGAGTGAAGAATTGGATTTTTGGTAAGATTGATTACACTGATGTTGTCACAGTTAATCTTAGTGCATGAATCTTCAATTCCAAAGTCTCTTAGCTGTTGTTTTATCCACAGAATTTGTGAACAACAACTACCGAGAGCTACATACTCTGCTTCTGCTGTAGAGAGAGCTACTGTACTCTGCTTCCTTGAAAACTAAGACATTGTCCTGCCTCCAAGTAGTTGACAGGTACCCGAGGTGCTCTTTCTATCAACTCTGCAACCGACTAGATCTGCGTCTGAGTATCCAAGAAGAATAAAGTTTCCTCTTTTAGGATACCATAGGCCGATGCTTGAAGTTGAAGCAATGTATTTAATAATACGCTTTGCAGCATTTAAATGAGATTCTTTTAGGGTCTGTTTGAAATGTGGCACAAATGCAAACATTAAACAAAATGTCAGGTCTAGAAGCAGTAAGATAAAGAAGTGAGCCAATGATACTCCTGTATAGCTTCTGGTCGACTTTCTTTCCTTCTTCATCCTTGTCTATCTTCAATGAACTTGACATTGGTATTTCAACTTTCTTGCAATTGTTCAAACCAAACTTTTTGACGAGATCATTAGCATAATTTTCTTGACGAATAAAAGTTCATTCTTTCAGTTGTTTCACTTGAAGCCCGAGAAAGAAGGTTAACTCACCCATCATGCTCATTTCAAATTCATCCTGCTTAGTCTTAGAGAATTTCTTGCACAGACTTTCATTAGGAGATCCGAGTATAATATCATCGACATATATTTGAACTAGCACAAAACTTTTGCTTTCTCTTTTGATAAATAGAGTAGTGTCTACTTTACCTTTCACAAAACTATTTTGAATAAAAAACTTACTCAACCTGTCGTACCAAGCTCGAGGTGCTTGTTTTAAGCCATATAAGGCCTTTTTGAGTCTGAATACTGAGTCTGGTTTCCTTGAATCTTCAAACCTAGGTGGTTGTTCCACATAGACTTCCTCATGGATGAATCTATTTAGGAAGGCACTTTTGACATCCATTTGGAATAATCTGAAATTTTTATGACAGGAAAATGCAAGTAATAAACGAATTTCTTCTAACCTTGCTACTGGTGCGTAAGTCTCGTCATAGTCTATCCCTTCTTCTTACGTGTATCCCTTGGCCATGAGTCTTGCTTTGTTTCTTACAACCTTTCCTTTCTCGTCCATCTTGTTTCTGAAAACCCATTTAGCTCCAATAACTGTTTTACCTTTCAGTTTAGGAGTCAATTCCCAGACATCATTGATACTGAATTGCCTGAGCTCTTCTTGCATGGCTTCAATCCAGCTTTCATCAGATAAAGCTTCATCTATGCTTTTGGGTTCTATTTCAGAAATAAGAGCCACAGCACTAGACTTTTCGCGCCTTTTGGATCTTGTGCGAATTCCTTCATTAATGTCGCCAATGATAAGATCTTTGGGATGACTAGACTTATGCTTCCAATTACTGGTTAATTCGTCAGAATGATGATCACTTCCTTCACTTGAATCTTCAACAGTCACTTGCTGCTGGTTCTTCAAAGTCCGAGCTGCTTCTTGAGATTTAGACTTTGTAGAGTCTGGAGCAGGTTCAGGTTCTTCAAGATGAGTCTGAATAGATTCATTTTGTATAGAATCCTGGAATTTGACATTCATTGATTCTTCCACAGTTTGAGTCTTTTTGTTGTAGACTCTGTACGATTTGTTTGTGGTTGAATATCCAAGGAAGATGCCTTTATCTGATTTTTCTTCAAACTTATCAACTCGATCATTTGCATTTTTCAGTATAAAGTATTTGCATCCAAACACATAAAAATATGAAACAATAGGCTTCTTTTCTTTTAATAATTCATAGAGGGTTTTTTCTAGAATAAGCCTTAGAAAAACTCTATTGATAATATAACATGCTATAAAAACTGCTTCAGCCCAAAAGCGTGAGGAGATGTTGCTTTCAATTAGAAGAGTTCTAGCCATTTCTTAAAGCGATTTGTTCTTTCTTTCCACAACTATATTTTGTTCTGGAGTATATGGAGAGGAGAACAAATGTTGAAAACCAGATTCATCACAGAACTTTGTAAAATCTTGATTTTCAAATTCACCTCAATGATCTGTTCTTATACTTGAAATAACATATCATTTTTCATTTTGGACCTTTTTAGCAAATTTTTCAAAGTAAGAGAAAGTTTTAGACTTATTTGCTAAGAAATATATCCAAGTAAATCGTGAGTAGTCATCCATGATTACTAGGCAATATTTCTTACCTCCAATGCTCTGTGTTCTGGTTGGTCCAAAGAGATCCATATGCAGAAGCTACAGTGCACGGTTAGTGGAAACTTGATTTATTGGTTTAAAGAAATTTCTAACCTGTTTTCCCAATATGCATGGTGTACATAGGTCAGACTTTTTGATATGATAAATTGAGTAGACCATGAACAAGCTTCTTTGTTGAAATTTTGGCTATCTGCTTCATATTGATGTGTCCAAGCTTTCTGTGCCATAAGCTTGCTTCATCTTGGATTGAAATTAAACATTGCGATTCATCTAGTTTTACATCCAAGAGGTAGATATTTCCATGTCTTCGTCCCATAAATGACTGAGTAGAGTCTTTACTGGTTCCTGAACATATACCCTCTTGAAAGTAGATTTTGAAACCGGTATCACATAGCTGACTGACACTAAGCAGATTGTAGTTGAGTCCTTCAACTAAAGAAACATTGCTTATTGTGAGGTTTCCAATTTTCACAGTTCCAAATCCCACAATTTTTCCTTTGCTGTTTCCTCCAAATGAAACTTTTCCACCATTTCATTGAACAAGTTTTATGAAACAATTTGAGTCTCCTGTCATGTGTCTTGAGCATCCACTATCTAGATACCATTTTACCTTTCTCTTGATAGTGACCCGCATTTAAAAAAGAAACTCAAACTTTCTTTGGTACCCATCTTTTCTTGGGTCCATTCGTGTTAGTATGATATGCGGTTTTTGCCCATACTTTATTTAAAGGTTTCCATAGGATATTCTTTTTTAAAATGATCTGCACTATTGCACTTTGAACATCTGAAAGCATTGCGGCCTACTGGTTTTACAAAGGTCCTTTTAAAATCATTTTTGTAAGCATCTCTTGAGGGTCTTTGTTTGATTCTTTCCTTCACTTTAGGAAAATCAATTAAAGGAATGGTTTCAGCAGTCATTCCTAAACCTGATTTATTGAAATACGGTCTTTGAACATAAAGTATTTTTTCTAGTTTCTCAGATCCAATCGAAAATCTTTTGGAAATATTTGAGATGTCATTTTTCAAGAATGCATTTTCTTTTGAAAGATTATCTTCACTTTCTCTAAAAGAAGAAACATTCATATCTAAACATTTCACCTTTTCTTTCAAAATATTTTATTGTTGTTTTAAGGTAGAATTTTCCTTTTTGAGTTCAGAAATCCTTTTAAGAGAAGTCTTAAGACTAAAGTACAACTCATCAATGTATTTAGAAACTTTAATAGGGATTTTGAAATTACTTACCTCAAATTCACTATTTGATTATGAGTCTGTCTCAGAGTTTGAATCTGAATCCGATTGTACCATCAGACATATGTTGGCATAATCATCATCACTTTCTTCTCATTCTGTATCACTCCGGGTTTCTGCTTTAAGAGCCTTTCGATACTTTTCAGCTTTTCCTTTCTTCTTCCTCAAAAGAGGACAGTTGGTTTGATGTGTCCCTTTTTCTTACATTCAAAACAGACTACATCTTTATTTGATTCATCATCTTCAACAGACTTAGTCTGTTGCTTTTGAAAACTTTGTTTCCTTGGATTGAATCTTCTTCCTGATTGAGGTATTTATGTGATTCCAATCCTTGGAGAGTCCACGCAGTAGCTTGTTTACCTTCATGGGATCAGAAATTGGTTGACCCTGATTTTCAAGACCATTCACAATATCTGTAAAACGACTAAACATATCAGTTATATATTCTCTCGATTTCATTCTAAAGGCTTTGTATTGGCCGAGGAGAATGTTGATTCTGGTCTCTTTCACTCAATCGGTCCTTCATATGTAATATGTAATCTATCCCAGACTTCTTTAGCTGTAACACAAGAAGATATTTTGTTATATTCAGTAGGTAATAGAGCACAATATAAAGAATAAATTGCTTTTGCATCAAAAGCTTGTCTCTTGGTTATCTCTTCCTGAGTCATTTGACTAGACTCCACAGTATCTTTTCCTCTTTCTGAGATAGGTGTAGCTTTAGGAATGATTCCTTTTTCTACAACCTCCCATTCCAGAGGATCCTTTGATCTTAGGAACGCTTTTATCTTGTTTTTCCAAATGTTGTAATCATTTCCATCAAAATAAGGTGGTTTGGTATTGTTTTGCCCTTCTACTCGCCCTGGAGCCAACATACTAGCCATGGATCTTTAACTTTGAAGTAAAAACACTTCAAACAAAGTGAGTACACGGGCTCTGATACCAATTGATGTCGCTAGTATAATCACCTAGAGGGGGGTGAATAGGTGTAAAAATAATTTCTCGAGATACGGAAGTAATACTAGGCAATCGATAGAAAGGAAGTACTCCAAAATGAATTACGATCAAAGCAAAGTAAGGAGTAGGGAAGAGAAGATTAAACACAAGGTTTATAGTGGTTCCGTTTATCCCAAACTTACGTCCACTCTTCCGCACTGACAGCCTATTGGTTGGATTCCACTATGAACAAAAGAGATGTTACAGCATAACTCTTCATTGATTCCACAGTGTAGATGTTCTATCACACTTCCTCAAGGTTTCTCACAAATATAAACTCTCTTTTGAGTACAAGTTTTCGTTCAAATGAATTGACTAAATAACAAGGAGCTTCAGACTTTGGAATTCTTCTATCGCGCACTACTTGAACAACTTAGAACGTCTTCCTTATATACTCCTTTACGCCATCATACCCGTTGGCACTTACCAAAGGAATTCATCCAATCTACCCGTTGGATGGAATCAATTAGGAAGATCATTCAAGCTATAAAAGGAACATGACGATAGCCCATCAATCCTGTTCGCCCATACAATCAGGATCTCGGTTTCCATAAGTAGAACCTTCCACAAATATTTCGCCAATCAACAGATCCTTAATCTTCGAATCAATCTCAATCAATTAAAAGGATTCCGATAAGTCATATCCAGCCAAGAGATCTTCTCCAGTCGATAAGGTCATATCCTTAATAAAACATCCAGTTCTGGATAGCCTTTCTTCAACGGAGTAGAACTGTCAATGATGATAGACTTTGAATCTTGAGTCTGGCAGTCCGAAGGTCTTCAGACTTTAAACAGCAAAGTCTGCAAGTCTTCAGACTAGACTAATGGAAACGTTTTGTCAGCTTCAAAACATTTCAAGAAGATTTCTCCAACATATTTTGCTTTAATTTTGACACTTAAATATATATTTCCTAACTTTTGACACTGGACTAAATTTTGGCATTCTAAGGATCCAGGTCTCCTTTTAAGAATTTGAGTCCCAAAATTTTCTCTCTCCAGCCACCAAGCAAGGATAGCCTTTTAGACACTAACATGTGAATTTTAAAACTAATTGGGGTGTTCTTATTGTGAGCTACTTGCCATCGATGTTGAAAGCGTAAGAACCATGCTGAATAGTTTTAAACTACATAAGAAGAATAATTGGAATGAAATTCAACCAAGATAAAATACAAAAATGTTATTAAACGTGATGGGAACTGAGGATTTCAGGTTAGAGAAGGTAAGACAAGCTTCTAGCTAAATAACATATAAATGACTACTTTAAAAAAAAAAAATTAAATTCTACCTAAGAATATAAGGAATTTTTGGACCGAGGGAGGCAAGGCTGCCACTGGCCTGGTACTACTGATTAAATGGTAGACATAAGTTTAGAAATTATTTGTGTGATTAACCCTCTCTTGAAGGATGAAAGCAATCGGTAACTGAACCAAGAGAAGACAAAATTGACGCTTGAGTGACTATCTAGCTGAGACACGTTAGTTAACGTAATTTCGGCGCCTTGAATTAGATCGAACGTGTATGATTTAATTTTAAGTGCTTGCCAGAATCATGTTAATTAATGGACCATAACTCAGAATTGAAAGAAATGGTCTCATCCTTCAACATTATATTTTCTTTTTTTGTCAGTGTGAATAATCACAACAGTCAAGGATCAGAAAAGGGAAGGGAAATTCGCAGGACTTACTTGATTACGTTGGTGGTTGCTCATTCTTCTCGCCAAGCTAGACCAGCTACTATCACATAGTAACCAGTTCTTCTCTTTTTCTGCGTGAAAACATGCGATCCTACACGGCGAGAGCGAGAGAGAAGAGGGCGACGATGCTAACAGATGTTGAGGCGAACGATGGGGGAAGAATCAGCAGTTTGGATGCGTTAAAACTTGCGATCGTACATGGCGAGACCGAGAGAATAAGAAACCTTGCGTTGTCGCGTAGAAATGCATTTCGGCTTGGGCTTTTCGAGCCCGGATTTCCGAAGCCCGAGAGGCTCATCCTCGTCAGCCATTTACTTAAACAGATGCGAATTAAATAATCCTTTGTTCAAATATTATTGTTATCTACAATTCCCTAGCATGAAATTACTACTATCCACTAGGTGTAAAATGAGACTACCGCATACACCAACCATTTATACAAAAAAATTCAAACACCTTTTTCTTTGGCCCATCGACCTTGGTCGTCAATACCTTTGACGGTAGAGGGTACTACAATGAAGAACTACGAAGTCATCCACAAGTTATAATATACTATGTGAAAAACGGACCATTTCACAAAATTTCATGGAATTTGGGGAAAGAGTCCTACATTCTACCTGCTAGCTAGAAAATAATAGTCTTTATGATGGAGGCAACTTGACCAATTGTGATAAATGCATATATAAAGATGCTTGCAAATTCTCTAGATTGGTGCAGTTGAAAATTGTGTTAAGAGATTATCAAGTTGCATATTTAGATTTCACAAACTATATGTAAACTATTCTTTGTATTCCCATAAACTGTGAGATATATATGATCACATTTATTTTTGCTTTGTGTAAGAAAGAATAGTAAATACTATTTGCCCTACTGTGAGAAGCAACATTTTTTTTTTGCCTGTTGTGGAGGTGCGTACGTATGAAAGATTTTGATTGTTGTCTTAAATTTCACCGTCATATGAGCTTGCTTTTGGTAAATATAAGCAAATGGAGAAACTCTTGGCATTTTATGCACTTAATACGCTTCATTTTCTAACAATTTTAGCATCATTATTGGTAGGGATCCTGGTTAGACTGTACCTAGCATTTGTGTTTACCACTTCATTTAAGGACTAGGTCCCGTGACCTGTCCTAGCTGACATGATTTTGCTTCCTATACATTAGTTTGGATATACTTTAATTTAGAATACTATGAAAAAGCCCAAACTGACACAACATAATACATTTACCTTAAATTAATTTTTTGACCACAAAAAACAAACTAGTATACCAGTGACAAATTTATCATTCTTTAGTTTATATTAAATTTTACCGTCAAATTTTCAAGTCAGATGGCACGTGATAGTTGACGGATATAACCGTTTGAGTTTTTATACTTAGTTTGTCATAGTTTTGTATTAATCCAATTTAACGGAAATTAATTAAGGGTGTATTTATCACAAATATACCAATTTGTGATTTTTTGTGATAAAAAAAAAAATTAGTTTGGTGTAAACTGGTCACATGTATACTAATTTGGAGTTTTTTACAGTTGAAAATTAATTTTCACTAAGTTTATCACAAATGTACTAACTTGATGGTTTTCGTGATATTAACTGTTAATTTTATGGCACTTTACTTCACCCTGAAATTTTTTACCATTTTATAATATTTTTACAGTTTTTAGGAATTGTACCTTCACCCAACACCAACTAAACATGAAAGCTTGATTAAGAGTGAAGTATTGTCGTTAGCCGCAGGAACGAGCAAAAAGAAATCGTCCAAATCAGAACCACCCGGACCGATTTTCGGTTCCTAAAAACATGAATGTGATACCGGTCCAGACGTCTAGCTCACGATCCCTCGCCCACTCTCAACTCGCTCAACTCACGTCCTCGAGGCTTGTAGTTTAGTCACGCTCACTCTCGGCCTCGACGGTTTTTGAGGTACCAATTTGCCCCTTGCCTCTTGCGGCCTATTTTTCCTAATTCTACCCTTCGTTTCCTCTGGTTTGGATTTGACATGGTGCATCTCGATGTGTTTTACATGGTTGCTATCTGTTAATGGTTTTCCAATGTCCATTTTCGAGTCTTGGATTCGCGAGGAAGGAGAGATGGTCGATGGGTAGTTGGCTTTTCAGTCTTGGATTCGCAATCCACCTGAGCTCAAGACTTGAAGTGATTTTTACACGATTCTACCTGTGGACATGTTCTGCTCAGCTGGAGAATGATCAACTGGTGTTTTTTTTTTTTTCTGCCTTTCTATGATGTTTAATGTTGTTTGGTCAAGGGAGGACAAGTGAAAATTCTTTTATCAAAAGTAGCGGCAGTCATTTTCTTAAAGTGTTGTTTCAGATTACTGGTAGTTGTGATCTTTCTTGAAGCTTTCTTTGGGTTTTTGCCTGCAACTGTGTATGTTTGTTTGATGATCAAGGAAGTTATGTGTCCATGGATTCTGAATTGTTGTAGGACAGGCGGGTAACTAACTTCTCATAGGATTGATATGGTTTGCTGCATATTGTAGCATAACCTAGCTGCAATGAAACTAGAAAAGAATGAAAAATAAAAAATAAAAGGAAGTGGCTGGTTCCCGGTGGAACCTGAAACCGGCTTGAAACTGGCAGTTCGGTTTCAAAGTCGGTTCTAGGGTCCACAAGGGTTGGTTCCCAGTTTCAAGAATTGGGAACGAGCCCCGATAGGATAGGTTCTAGGTTTTCGACTTGAAACTGATTTGCTGTTAAAATTGAGAATGAACCTGAGTTTGATCAGGAGGTAAACTCAATGAGTGGAAGGTAGGTTTAGCTTTTGAGCATTATTTCCTTCTCTAAAATATAATACAGGTAAAAATGCATGTGCAACTTGTTCTACCAGCAGTGTTTATTACGTGAGTTCGCCTTTGCTTTCCCATCTTGCTCTATTAACATAGTTAAGCATTTCGTTTTGGCCGTTGATTTTAATTTTATGATTTGATCTTTCTACTTAACAGAATTTTTCCACTTCACAGGATGGTGTAGCAAAAGAGAAAGAGAAGAGAAAGGAGAAGAAAATGTGGAAGAAGAGGAAGGAAAAAGTGTGACATCCCGATTTTTCAATTCTTGTTTCAATTAAATAAGTCGGGCATTTCGTCTTCGCGTCTATAGCTTTCTTCTCTAAGTTGGTCACTCATGAGATAACTAGTCTATCAGGTGAAGCCGTTAAGGAATCTAAACGCAATAGACTTGAGAATTCGACCGGGAAATGACTGCTTGACCGTACTAATCTGCAAGGGTCATTATGGCACAGACCGATTAGAGACCGAAGATAGGTCAATTCAACAGAACCATGTAATTCAGTGTAGGTAATTCCACCTAATTGCACAATTCTTGTTAACCGGCACTAAACCGATTTCTCTATCGTTTGGTACCCCGTGTCCGTATTTGAAATCTCGAGATTTCTATGACAATCGAGAGTCGCCAATGTGTCGAAGATGCACTTTGTGGCCTGAAAATAATCAACCACAGGTCAATTGCATTGAAAATTCCTAAAACCTACTCGGTAGATTAGGACACACTAAAGTCGCACCAGATTGAAATCAACCGAGAAATTAAACCCGATTATAGAAATTAAAAGTTCTGTCAAGTCACAATTCATTTTAGGAATGTCGACTCATCTCCAAAAGATTTTTCTACAAACCGAAATTTTTAGCAGAAAAGCAAAGTAAGGTTGTTTTTGTTCGAGATTGTCAGAGGGCCGTTTTTAATTGAATCTTCGGGATGCAAGTTGGATCACTTGATGGGGAAAAGTCATAAGAAGGTTGAGGACACATGGGTTGATTTAATTGAGCTTCAATTAGATGCAATTGAGTGAGAATTGATTGAATTTGATGCACAAATGTCTAAAATTCGTATGCCATGGGGCTAGTGACATTTTACACCTATTAACAAGCTTGTGGAGGAAGCTTGAGGAGAGAGAGTGGCTGATGGCATGTGATGTCATGGTGGGGGCAAGTGGAAGGAGAGATTTACAAGTGTTGCAAGCTAGAGAGCCATCAAGGGAGCCCCCCTCTTCAGCAGCTTCTTCTTCCCCATTTCTTGGCTTTCTCCATTGTTGTTGAAGGAGAGAAGCTCAGCAAAAACCAAAGGAACCGAGCTCACCATCCCCTCCATCGTCGCGCGCCCGGAAGGCCATCATCGGCTGTTTTCCTCCCTTGTTTTCTCCTCGTTCCAGTTTCTGCTCCAGCTGACATTTCATCAAAGACTCGAGTTAAAAGTTGTCTTCTCGGTTGAATCAGCCAATGCTTCACCCACCGTAGTCACCAGCACATCCAGCCCGTTCTGGAGCACCCAGCCGCTTGCCAGAACAATTGTCCGGCCGTCCCGAAATCCTGCGAGAAGCCGCCGCCCGCCGGACCGTCTGGACTCGCCTAGTTCTGCCTGTTTTGCGTTTTCTTGCTGTTTCACCCCTTTCCGACCCTTCCTTTGCCCATCCCAACCTCCTACAAGATTCCCAAGACCCCTGGGAGCCGCCGATTGCCAACCACCCGCTCGCCGGAGCTCCGATCGGCTCGTTTTCGCCGTTGAAGTTGCTGGTTTCTTCTCTGCAGTTCAACCCGGATCAGAAGCAGAAGGCAACAAGAAGTTCCAGACTTCGAGGCCCGTTTTCAGTGTCTTCCCGGCCTCCGTTGGTGTCACTGCTTTGGGGTTAATCAACCGCCTTGGTGTCATGGTCGCCGTGAACTCACCCGCGTGCAAAACTGGTGAGTTTATCCTCTAATTCTTGCTTAGTGAGTTAATGATGCTTAAGGGGTGTTTAGATTAGTCAAATTAGGTTTATGTGATTAAATTAGATTATTTTAATGTAAATTAGATTAGTTGTATGATTAGTTTAATAGATGTTTAATTATGGCTAATTGTATGATTAAATCAAGTGTAATCTTGTTTAAGCCCTAATTAATTATTTTTAATTAATTATTTATAAATATTATTTTTTAAATTATATTTTTATAATATAATATTTAATTATTTAATTTTCGGAATTAAATTTAATTATTTAATAATTTCGAAAATTATGCCGGGATGGCCAATCGTTAGAATTTCGCATTAATCGCAGCAGTGCGGTCGGTTTGTGTTAATTGTATGTTTAAATTGAGAAATTGAGTGATTGATGATTATGGTTAATTATTCCAAAAGTGTGGAATTGAGTGATATTGATGAAGTTGTGGTATTTAACTTGAAAATACCCGGTGTTGGCTTTTAGCACTGTAATTGGTTTGTATGACCAGTTTGAATCGATTGGATTGATTGAATTGATTGAATTGAGATATGAGTTGGCTTATTATTGAATTATTAGCTTTGGCGAGCAATTGGTTTATATATGTATCAACTTGTGTGAGCATCATTGTCAGCTTGTGAGAGCAATGATTGTTTATCAGCTTGTGAGAGCAACAATCCATATATCAGCTTGTGCGAGCTATCATTTATGTATATATCAACTTGTGCGAGCTATCATCTATGTATATATTAGCTTGTGCGAGCTACCATCTATATCAGCTTGTGAGAGCATTGCATCCATTTCAGCTTGTGCGAGCCGTAAGCGTATTGATGGATGAATAGATGTTATGGTTTAATAGATTATATGAATTGATAGATGTGTGGATCGTATGATATCAATTGGATTGACTTAATTGATAGACCGATGGGTGTGTTTTTAGCTTGTGCGAGCATTGTTTGAATATGAATTGTACTGACGTGCAGGAAAGGGACTGAGGCAAGGTAAGTCTTCTATCCTATTTGTGTGGCTAGAGCGCCCTGAGGTGTATTTTCTTCCTAATTGAGTTTTAGAGAGTAGGACTCGTTGAGACATAGTCTTATCTCAGTTGTGGGATAATATTTCAGGTCCCTAGATGATGGTCATGGAGGACCAGAAGTCCTGGAATTCGGAAGGTGTAGGCTGAAGAATCGGCGAACGTGTCTGACAAATTGGTCATAGGACAATTCCCTAGTTGTTGAGCCTGTCTATTTTGTAGACAATCCAGTGTTGTATATAAACCTATGTGTTTATAAGAAAGCTTGTTTGGTTGTGATTGGTTGCCTGCCTTTCTATCCCAAGTTAAATGTTGTTAGGAGATTTGTTTTGCTTTCGCATGAATAATAAAATTGAATGGGTCGGCGACGTGTCCTGGGAAGTCGCATTTGTATCGACCAGAGTGGGATGTGCATGCGCTCGGAGGATCGGGGCGTGACAAAAAGAGGTAGAACTAAGCAAAATGTCAACAAAATCCCAATTAATGTTTCATAAGTGGCTGAATTACACGGAAATATTATGAAGGATTTTTTCAATGTTGATATGGATATTTATGGTCTGTTCGTTTCACGGAAAATTGGCCAATTCCGGAAAATATTTTCCTGGAAGTCATTTTCCAGGAAAATGACAATATTTTCCGATGTTCGGCTAAAACTTGAAAATGTTTCGGAAAATATTTTCCGGTGTTTGGCTAAAACTTGAAAATTTTTCAATAATGTTTTCTGGTGTTCGGTAAAGAAAATATTTTCTAACCATTATGCTTGGGAATAGTTTAACATGGTTTGGATTCATGTTTCGCATCTATTGCCATTTTAAAATAGAGTTTTAAGGCAAATAAACACTTGTGAATTAACTCTTGCTTCTGCAGCAAATAAACACTTGTGAATTAACATAACATGGTTTGGATTCATGTTTCGCATCTATTGCCATTTTTTAGCTAATTCTGTTTCTTACCCATGCTAAAAAGTAGTTCCAAAATCTTCCACAATATTTGTAGAACCCATCCTGGTAATCATCAGTGGAATATTAGCAAGTAAATAGTGGCGAATTCTCCATATGAATCCAAAAGAGCATCATAGATAAATTAGGCAAGCAGAGGGCCAATTACAAAACACTGATATTTGACTACAAGTGTTAAATGTCTGAATCCAAAAGACAGTAATAACTACCCGGTTGACCTATGGATTTCATAAAGGCAGAAGCAACCCTACTTTAAGCAACTCATTCAGTTCATACTTTTTTTACCAGTAAACCCATCAGATCAAGCTATCAAAAATCTTGTGTTACCTCTGTTACCTTGAGACTTCTACTGAGCACCTTGCATAAAATTACACATCAGTGGAATTTTGGCAGCCATAATATGTCTACAAACCTATCTCTTCATCTACTTTGCAGTAGGTTGTCTAGCCAAAAATGCTTGTTGATACAGTCAACAGAGCATCAAGGAAGAGTTCTCGATCACCATCACAATCACGATCACCAACCATACACCCAAAGACAAGTATATCACTAATGATTATCTCCTTTGCTTAGAAATTTATCAACCCATACTTTGTGAAGAGTCGCACTCTTCACCGTGAATGCTTTTCCAATTTTTTCATTTTCAATTAGATTGTCAAAAACAGATCCAAGGGTAATTTCATTGTATCCATCCACTTTCATCACCTCATTGTAGAGTTGAGAGTAATGGACTTGAGAGTGATCCACATCCGTATGAGCCAATGACTTAATTGCCAAGGCCATCTCTCCAAGCTGTGTTGAAAGTGCAACATACTTATCATCATTGTTGGAACCTTTTCACCTTTTGTGAGACCTCTTTTCTAAATGCATAGTAGAGGAACATGTTTTCGAGCCCTTCATCAACTCATCGAAGTCATCGAAGTCATCACCTAAGTCGACAGGTGAGGAGTCAACTTCCATTGCATCGATGTCCCCGAACTACTTAGCAAAGCTTTCAGTGGCTATATCTCTCCCAACCACCACAGCCATCTCATCATACATGTCAATCATTTTATTCAAATACTTTCCATGAGAAGGATGGACTTGTATATGCACAATATTCATTCAATTATTAGTTCCACGGTTAGATATGAAAAAGAAGCTATTAAGCAGACAACACTTAGGCTTCAAGCTATGACAAAAACACATTTGAAGCTCTTCATTTGTTTGTTCTTTTAGTCATTTTCCCTTCACAATTACGCCTAAATAGAAATTGCATTGTCAATCCATCTTTGCAAGAGATGCAAGATCAATAAGATCTAAAGCACAAGGTTTCGAAAACGCCTATCAATTAGCACCTCATTTGTGAACACCTAAATTGTAGAAGACATGGTGCCTTATTAGTCTCTCACCACCTAAATTGCAGAAGATAAAGAGGAAAGAAGCAAACTTTACCAACCCTAGTCACATTCCAGATATACCCAACAACCAAAATCAAAATCGCAGCAGAAAAGACATTGAGAAAATTTCTAGACATATAAATTGCTAGTATGACAGTCAATATTAAATTATGTATTACACTCGTAACAAAAACAGAAGCAACACCAACACGATAACCTATGGCTTTAGTGAAACAGGGGTGACTAACAAGTTAATAATCTACTTTTTTTTTCTTTTTTTTTTTCAGTCTAGCATGTTAGCAAACGCATTAAAGTTTAAAAATCTTGACTGAGATGGTTAGGAAATTATCCCTTACATTCTGAGTAAATATATAAAGACACATAAAAATGCTTATGTGAAACATTGGCTAAAAGAATGTATTGAGCAAGTGATGAAAAAAATTACCGACACATATTGATCAAATTCATTTTTCCCAGCTATGACCATTTTCAACTTGTCATCCCAACTGAATCCACTCTTGCCACGCACAGTTTGAATCGTCTTCCAATTGCTTTTGACTGTCTTCAAATGGTTCTCAACATGGTCGGGCTCACAACAAACACTAAACTTCTCATTTATTGTATTGACAACTCGAGTAATTGAAGAGGGTTTGAATGTACTTGAAGGCTTGTTTCCTTTACTAGCTTCATCAGCGAGAATTTCAAGCAAAACACGTTCCATAGGCTTCGACCATCTAAATTGCTTGACCTTCTCATCGTTTGCCTTACTTTTACTCATCATGATAACTACGTAACAACTTTAAACATTAGAATAAGAAAAAATATGATGAAGATGGACACATAGTAAATATTTAGAGATGATTATCATTAAAGAAATGAAAAGCACATGTTCAAAATAAAGCACTCAAAAGAAATAAAAGTAAAACTATTGGCTTCTTCTAATATTTTGATAACTAATCCACATTGCATGTGCAATCCTATCCCTCTTTGATGCCCATATCCTATTTTCCTCCTTTTCCTCCCTTTGAGAAAGTTGGATTCTTGGATTTTCTCTTTGAGATTCCATTTGTCTATTCATCTCTTCCATGATAGAGTCATTGGGATCGGCTTTCATAATAAAATTGTGAATGATACAACAAGCTAAGACAACATCGACTTGTGTTCTAAGTGACCAAAGAGGTTCTGAACCCAATACTCGAAAACGCTTCTTTAGAACTCTAAATGCTCTTTCAATAGTAGTTCTTAGAGATGAATGCCGCAAATTGAATAGTTCCTTCTCGTTTTCAGGAGGGCGATCACTAAACTCCTTCAAATGGTGTCTAACACCACGATAGGGAGAGATGATGCCATTTTAGATTCCATAACCAGCATTAGCAAGATAATATATTCCTACAAGTTATAAATAAGTTTATTATCAAGTTACTAATCTCAATTCACATAATGTGTGTAAATTCAATTTTATTACCTCTAGGAATGTTCAATCCATTCGGCCTTGAAAGTGCATCAGACAAAATACGTGAATCATGAGATTTGCCTTTCCAACCAGCTAATACATAAGAAAATCTCAAGTCAAATGTAACGGCAGCTAATATATTTTGTGTTGTTCCATCCTTCCGACCACGAAATCTTCCTTGAATTTCAAGAGGAACTAATGCACGTACATGAGTTCCATCTATTGCTCCAACACAATCCTAAAATAATCAATATAGTTACCAACCAAATACTAATGAAACTTCTCAAGCAATTTATAGACTTGTTTTTTCAAATTCCATACCTTAAAATATGGATAAAACCTTCGACTATTACTTATCTTAAGAGGAGTGGAATTGCTTGGTTCCTTCACCACATGCTTGTATAATTTCAAAATCGCTTGCAGGACGATTTTGAAATATCTATGAATGGTGTCTATTGATCTATGAAATCTTCCCCCAATGACTCTAAACCTCACATTATGTCCAATGATATGACAAAATACCATAACTTGCTCCATAATAGAAACATTTACAGTAGAACACAACAAGTTACTTGCACCAAGTATCTTACAAAGGTCTAAAAAAGCATTTGGCGTCATCCGTATTTGATCTACACAATGAGTATCACCACTATACATGATTCATATATAACTCTTTCTCATAATCTCGATTCACATGAGGCTCTCTCGGTATGCGATTCTCCGAATGATCATAATCATCCATAACTAATGTGATAACTGTCATAACCGCTGCAGTTGCACCCGTTACCACTGCTTGAATTTTGTTATCCATCTATATTGGAACATAATAATCATGAAACACAAATTCATATGAAATACAAGAACAACAATACTAGAAGAACCAGAAAAATAGGGGATAGCAAATGATTGTAAGAATGTATTACCTTACTTTGTCTGTGTCAATGTGGATGTCTAGCTTAATCAATTTCCCTTTGTAGATATCTGTAATGTTATCAAGTTTAAAGTGAGAAATATATCATCTTCAAAGGAATATGATTTAACTTATGTATTAATCATGCAAACGAGTATAGTTGCTGAAATATCCACCAATTCTCGAAATGTTAAAGTGAGAAGACATATGATCTTACTAATTATTCATAATATTATAGGACCCATCATCATATAAAAGAAAAACAGAAAAGAAGAAAGCTAATGAAGAATCAGAAAACCACGCATGGCTGACACCACATGAAAGACATGTACATATACATGGCGAGAGTGACAAATCTTCAGTTTTTACTCAGCTAATCATTGTAAAGTTCTATTTAGAAATCATACATTACAGCTTACCATAATATATACCCGATCATAATTATGATAGTAATATGTTAGTCTACAAATATAGGCATATATCCACGAATTTCGCAGAAAGAGACATGGACTGAGGAGGAGGATAAGATACTAATTCAAGCACACACGGAGATTGGTAACAAATGGTCCGAAATAGCGAAGAGACTCCCCAACAGGACCCAAAACTCGATTAAGAATCACTGGAATGCCACCAAAAGAAGGCAATACACTAAGAGAAAGAGGCGTTCCAAGTATCCGAGAGCCTCTCTCTTGAAAGAATACATTCAGAGCTTGAACTTAAGAGCATCCGAGGGGGAAATGAGTAACCAATTTGATCTAAACTAATTATTTTCAATCCATAAACTGAAATTTTTGTCCCTTATCCAAAGCCTGAAAAGTGGGAAGACAATTTCCCAAACCCTGAATCACGATCACACAATGAGCATAGGATAGCTACTGGTTTGTACGGGGGAACATGTTACCGCGACACATTTCTTCCTCGTTATCCCCCGGTCGTTTCACTCCACTTTCCCTTCCATGCCCACTTGCCCCCGTCCCCTGTTTCTTTCCAAGAGATTAGACACTACCCCCCCCCCGACTTACCATATTAGATACCTGATCATAGTTATGATAGTACTATGTTGGAGTCTAGAGATATAGTTATAAATCCATGACCTTAAGTAAATTGAGTTTTTTCATAACCAACAATGTTACTTGAAAAACCCCTGTACAACACTTGGTCGCACAAGCTTTGCCATCCATTTGCTATGATGCAGTTCAATCTTCGTGCATACTTCATGTCTCTGATATGCAAATATCATTGTTCAAATACGACACGTAGATGGGCAGACATAGGAAGTCAAGACTCATGCATCCACTTCTCTCTTTAGAAGACTGAAAATCTTTGATTAGCACAAGACCAATTGCTCAATGTCTAGCCATTAGTTTCCTAGGAAGAAAGCAGTCAACCTAGCGACTCGTAATTGGTAAATCGCACCGAGCGACCGAAGCTAGAAGGAATAGACGGCGGGGGAGGATTCGATTGGGGGAAGAGGGAAGAGGGAGAGGAGGAGATACCTTTTGAATCTGCTCGATGGTGATGTTGGTCGGGGGAAACAAGGGCAACACGGGGATCATCTGCGGAGGCTGCTGCATCTTCACTGGTTCTTGTCTTACTCTTCCTCCTCCTCCCCAACGTGCATTCAATCGAAGGATCAATGGAATCCTCCCCCAAAAACCATATATACATGCAAACAAGAGGAGAGAGATCTATGAGGACGCTTCAATCCTTGCATACGCCGCTTGAATACAACTACGCATGGAAGAGTATGAACTGACCAGCAGTGAAGAGGAAGCAGGGCACGTCGCGGAGATCGAGCACCGCTAGACGAGGGGGAGGCTCCGCTGCTGCTAATCATTGGCGTCGAGGAGGAGGACGAGATCAAAAACCCAGGGCTTCGTGAGGGCGGAGATCCAACATCGGCGGCCCCGCCGCTACTTATCGTCAGAAGCCCTAGGTTTTGTGAGAAAGAGGGCAGAAATGGCAGATGAGTAATGAAAGATGAGAGCGTGCGACGGGAAAAGATTTCCTTCGGAAAATGATTTCCTCTTTTCAAAAGAGGAAATCATTTTCCACGATTTGATGGGAAAATTTTCCTTTGACTGGAAAATATCTTCCTTGACCATTTATTTTCTGCCATCCAAACACCAGAAATTCCGAAAAATATTTTCTCGGAAGTTATTTTCTGCGAAACGAACGGAGCATTAATTTAACATCACCTTTGGCCACCAACAGCTTTTACAAAGGATTTACATCATTCAATGCCTATTTACTTTCACAACATTTCTTTTTGAATGCTCATAACACATTCTTCTCATTGTCACCTTGCTTAACATAGGTTGAGGAAAATTACTCTATAATATTTTCATGCATTTTGGCCAGGTGAAACATTTTGTGATTTTGTTGGGCATATTGCATTTTTTTCTCAGCTCTAGCCTCTTTTTTGCTCCTCCTTCTCCTCCTTTTCTTCTCCTTTGCCTTTCTCGACATGGTCAAACAGTTTGTCTCCTCAGCTTTTGCATGGTGCCTATGCAAATTCTAGATATATCGTTGAAGAGGGCTAGTGTTGAACCTTCCCAAAAGAAGCTATTTGAACGGACTCCTGGCAGAGATAATTCCATATAATAGCCAGCCATGTAAAGCAGACTTAATTGTGCTGAGGAAATCAGGTAAAGAGTTGAGAATTGGTGAAAGGTAGTTGATGTTTCTTATGTAATCTAAGAACATTATTCTAACTTGTCATCCACTTTTCTTACAGTATTCAAAAGGCCCTTTGTTGATGATTTTTACTGTTTTGCTATGAGAAATTGGTTGTGGGGGTTTGGGGCCACGTATGTTGTTCAATCTGACCTGCAGTCTCCTCCTTTCTTGCACTTTCTTTCACACCATCACAACACACTTTTTTGTGTGCACATGCGTGTATGTGCATGGTTGTTAGGATCACGATCATTCGTTCCTACGACTCAAAAACTTTGAACAATTTGGATTCTAAGAAAAATGGTAGTTTGTGGGGGTCGTGATCTGTATCTTAGGATGGCCATCCCAACTATGATTCCACTATTCAAGCTTCAGAAGGCAATTATGCCTTTTTAGCTGGAGCAAATATGAAATTGGGCCTCCGTCGCCTAGCACACGTGCCACTTTCTTCTTAATCATGTTCAAGCTCCATTTGGAAAATATAAGGCTTGGAGAATTAAGAAAAAGGGTTGAAGATGAATGAACAGTAGAAAGCAAAGAAGTGCAGAGACACCATTTCTTCATCTTCTTCAGTCTTGAATAAATGATGAGATGGGCATTGACCACCGTTGGCTTCTTGAACTGTGCCGTCTATTGGAGATGAGAGAGACAAATCTTCTGTCCTTGAGAAATTGGCACACGATTTGACTTGGCCTAGTAGCAAAATATCTTTGGATGTATATTGATTAGAACTTACCTTAAACTTTAAACAGTTGAAAAACCTACAATAGCCAATGAAAGTGAGGTTCGTTAGAGAGATGTGGGTGGGGGGGGTGTTAAATTGGAGTGCGTGTCCCAGATTGACGTAAATAATATTTTATCCTTTGAAATAAAGAAAGAGATGGTATGTATTCCAAGAGAGAGAATTGGCAACCAAGAATTTAAACCAAAGTAATCTCTCACATGAGAATGCTACCTTTAAGCTTCACTATCCCTTTTTTTAAGGTTAATATGCATCTAATTGCAATGATTTAAGCAAGAATTTAGCACTTCAAATATGTAGGATCTTATGATCTTGATTTGATCTCAAAGACTTTGAAAGGATCCTACTTAGCATCTTGATCTTGAAAACCTTTTTGTATGTGAGTGTGTGACAAAGGTTGCCCAGCTTTAATATTTATTGTTAATTTATTTGGTATTAGTTATTCATTTGATAGGAGAAATATGGATCCGGTTGTAAAATTTCTAATGGGTGACTCCAGAGTGAAACTGCTTTTCTGTTGCTAAGCAGCTTTCACATGGAGCTTTTCTTCTCTATGTCAGTGGCCGTCTTGTCCCTGTGCTCAAATTGCATGGATGGAGACTGACTGCAGAACATTAAGAAAGTGTAAGGGCAATTTTACAGTTTCCTCATTAGTTTGGTGTAAGATTGATCTCTTAAGCATAATGGGCCCAAGAGTCTTGCATGTAGGATCAGCCTCTTTAATTTCAGCCAAAGAGCACGGAAAGTTTGTCTTTGTTTGTTTCTATTATGGAATTCTGTGGCCTTCTCTTCTTTAGTTTGAATGAATATCTAGTGTTTGTGCTCATCTTGCATGGATGGAGACTACCTGCAGAACATTAAGAAAGAGTAAGGGCAATTTTACAGTTCCTCATCAGTTTGGTGTAAGATTGATCTCTAAAGCATAATGGGCCTAAGAGCCTTGAGTGTAGGACCAGCCTCTTTAATTTCAATGAAAGAGTGTGGAAAATTTTTCTTTGTTTGCTTCTATTATGGAATGCCGCGGCCTCCTTTTCTTCAATTGGAATGAATAGCTGGTATTTGTTCTCCAACAGATTATATTCTCTTGAGGCTTCAAGTTGTCCCTTTTATCCAGTGAGGGTACTCAACTAATTAATATACTATGTCATGTAGTATATTATATGAATAACTTTTCCCTTTCAACTTTGTGATTGCATCGCTTCTTCCTAATACTTGAAGTCTTACACATTAGCAAGAATCCTTAACATCCTTGGTTAAGTTGAAAATTAGCTTTGTACCCATGATATGCCCCCCTTTCCATCTTTGTAGTTTTCCTTGGATCCTTGGTTTAATTACACTAATATTTTGCTTACAATGCCCAATTGGTAAAAGCATATACCTAAACCACTGTGAGTAACCGTTTCTTTAGTAGCTATTCATTTTGATAGCTTACTTGGACCACAGGTCCACAGTGGTGCTGTTTTGGGCTTTCTCTTAGTTGCTTAAGTCAATTTGGACAAAATTTTAGGATTCTTTGTTTGTGATTTTTACTCTCACAGTTCCTTGCCAAATCCCTAATTGTTGACCAAGATTGATCCAAATGGAGCTTTTCTTTGACTTAGGTGAGTGAGTACGAGTTCTAATTGTTCCAAATACATTGTTGTTTATGCTGTCTGTTGTTTTTTCTGATTCTGTCCACCCCGCCTTTCTGGTGTTTTTCTTGCTCTTTGGTTATACCCTTACAAGAGTGAGTGCCTTTTTGCCTCAGCAAGATTCCTGTGAAGAGTTTTTGGTTTGTGATTTGTATTTTATTACCCTTCAATATTGCATTTCTTACCTTTACAAATTGTGGTTCTTCTTCTTACATGCTCATCGGAAGAGATGGATTATATTTTGTGTTGACAACCAAAACAAATGGTCAAACACCAAATGAAAAACAAATGCCAAAAGCGGCAATGGAGGAAGTGTCTTCTAGGTCAGATATGAATGAAGATTCAACTAACTCCTATGAGCATACTAATCACATGAGAATTAACACATGGGGTTATTATACATATTTCATGTACATGTTTGCTTTTAAGACTTATTGGACCTGCTAACCTGTCGCTTCTAACCTGTGATGGATGTACAATATGCTGATCATGTGATGTTGTTGTGTCATTGGGTATATTGTGCTTGGTTTGGTAGGAAGGAGAGATGTATCGTGAAATTTGGAAAATGATGTTACAAGCATGAATGCTTGGGGAGGTACTATTTATTGAGTGTGTTTAGAGACTTTAAGCTAATTCTAGTTTTGTTATTAAATGCATGAAATCAAATGTTCAGAGAAAGGAGGTGAATAAACTTACGTCCTTGCTAATTGCATATTTTGTTGGCCGACATGAATGAATGTGCTTTAGACCATCCCAATAGGAATTATACCTGCATTTTTGTTATTAAATTTTGGTTGATAAGGCTTCCCATGGAACAAGTGCTTCCCTCACTTGGGCTGTTTTAGACAAATTTATCAGCAAAATAAGGCTGATGTTATGAAGCTCATTGATTTGCTGTTTTCTTACAGAGTAGCATGGCATTTCTATTAATGCAAGTATAGCTTGATCATGAGACAGTCCAAAGGCTGATTTTGTTTATGGGAGTATCCATCCTGATTCAGAGGTTGCTGATAATATCATTTGGAGAACTTCTCCTACTATTGATGTGGATTCCATCAAATTGTTCAGAGATACGAAGCTACTGCGTGTTCTTCTTAGCTGTAGTCCAAGTTGAATTGTAACTCTTTTTTTAGGTCAAGCATGATTAGAGAACCAGCTGGATATTTTTGTTGGAAGAAGAGACTTCGTAGGGTGATCCTACCATATCTATGGTAATCATCTAAGTTGGTTGTACCTCTTTTTTCTTTTCTTTTTGAACCATATATCAACTTGGTTGCTAATTTCATGTTTTGTTTTCTGTTGTAATTATCTAGTTCCAAATGAAGAGAGATTTGTGGACCTCATTAAAAGCATATAGACTTTTCATTATCTTTCTTTAGGTACATGTGGTCCGTCCTCATTGGAAAACCAAGATAATACTATTGGCTATAGAACACAAGTAGATGGTCGAGGGGAAATATATGAACCAACATTAATCACCTTTAACTTTACTTTGTGTAAGAAAGAATAGTAAATACTATTTGTGCTGCTGCGAGAAGGAGCAACACGATGGCTGCAAGAACGGATAAGAAAGCCCAAGGACTATGGAAATATTCCCTCCTTAGTTTCGCCATCCAAACGTTCCTTCTCTTGTTACAATACGCATTCACAGTCTTGAAGATCTCGGAGTAATAGAAATTGGATAGAGTGACGTAGTCACCCATCCTGTTGAACATCTGTGCAATTACCTCGTCATTACCCAAGTAGTTCTTAATAATCCCTGCATGGCGAAGCACCTCGACATCCTTTGAAGAGTTTATGAGGCAATCCATGAGGGTCACATAATCTGTAAAGTAGTTAATGCCTCCACCTAGACGATGCTGCTCATACGCGATTAGGTTTCGAAATTGCGACTCTGTGTGGTCCTGTACAATCAAGACAGGTATCTCGAGTTTGCCATTCTCGAATCTGATGTCTTTCATGTGTCGCCCTCACACTGCCCTCAACTTGACTCCGGATTCCCTGAGCTCCGTTGCTGAGGACATGAACATGAGTTTCTCTTTGGTTGGCGGGGCTCTGCCAGATAGCCGGGGTACATTAGGCAAGCCAGAAGTCCAGCATGTGTGCATTAGATGAAGAAGATGTTTGCTCTCGCGAAGTGTCGGACATTGGCCCGAGTCTCCTAGTTTAAAATCGAAATACGTGGTGGCTATATCGATGAGCTCGCGAGGCTCGTCCGGACCTTTAGTCAGGTCATATAGCTTGTTCAAGAAGAAAAGCGGGAGTTGGTTCTCGAGCAGCAATAAATCGCGCTGGAGGCAGTATCGAATCCAATCTGCCTCCATAAACGGGCCGTCTTTGTTTCTCAGTTTCTCCATATTGTACTTACGGAACAACTCAACGATGAAACAACCATCAATAAACATCATCGCTAGGAACTTTTCTTGGGAGAGATTGATGGTTTCCGCGTAGCAATTACGCACCAGCTGTTCCAGTTCTCTTAGAGTCGGCATATACCGTTCAACGCTTTCCTCTTTTCTCCTCTGAAGCAACTGCTGCACGTACCACATTTTTTGCTCCTCCATGGATTTGAATTTGTCATTTCCATAGTGATAAGGGCTGATGAGCAGAATCTCTGGTTCATAGGCTTTGTTGTTTACTCTGCGCAGTTGAGGACGAACCCTAAATATACTATGCTCTGGCAGGGTTGGAGGCACGCCACAGAGCATATCCTTGATGTAGATTGAGGCATGATCTTGTATCCCAGATTGCCCATTGTTTCTTGCATACTGTATTGGTTACGACACAATTAATGTGATAATAAGCATGTCATAAAGCAAGAAGATAGTTTTCCATGTTCTTAAACTTTCATGTGCTTCCCTTTCATTAAGCTGTGTTGTGGCTTTGCTATACAGCTTAGTATGTTGATATAACCTTATGATCGTTACAACAAGCTTATGTCGTGTATGTAACTGGCGCTTCTACATGTTGCTGGCAAGAGATTTCGTCAAAATCACATATTGAACACTGGACCATTATCAGTGAATTTGCAAAAACAGTAAAGCAAAAATGGAGGAGCACTAATCAATAACTATGCAATAATTTATTTAGCAATAACCCAAGGAAGAATTTAGGATTGCATATGTACATTCATATAACATAGATACATACATATATATTAAATACATGGATGTAAAAAGAGTAATCCCGAGAAATTTTTAGCTATTCTGCTTAGTGAGTAATGTAAGAGCTATTCTCTCTAACCACCTTAATGATCCCAGTAGTATTTGGGTTTTCCTTCCCCTCACTCTTTCAATATGTTTAAAAATATTTATATCTCATTACGATAATTATCTTTACATACGAGAAAAGTTTTCCATAATAAAGCATAGGCAGCGTACAAAAACTCTCCTGTGTGTAATATTGCCGATTGTCAATTTTGGTCATCATACTTTTTTTCGTGACTTGTTTGATTTCTAAACACTCTAAACATTTTGAAAAAAGAAAAAGAAAAAAAAAAGAAGAAAAAACTCTTCAAAAATTGGTAAACAAAAAACTAATCTCCCAACACAATTTCAGGACAAATTCCGTTTTTCCGTATGAAATACCGGTGGAAAAGGTTGACTAAGCACCATAGTTGAACACATGTTGATGACATTGAACATAGCAAACCGATAGTCGGGGAAAAATTACAAAAATGATCCATGAAGTATTGCCTCTCCTTAATTTTCCTCCATAATGTACTTTTTTTTTAATAACAAATTTGGTCCCTACACAAATTAGTATTTGTATGTAAATGAGTATATGAAGTGCTGCTCACAAACTTTCCATAATCATGTTAATTGAATGGACCATTATATGGAATGCAAAAGACTGGTCTAATCCTTCAACTTACTTGATTAAGTTGGTGGTACCTCATTCTTCTTGCCAAGCTAGACCAGCCAGTATCACGCAAGTTGAGTTCTTCTCTTCTTGTCGGATTGTTTATCAGTGAAGGAGAGATAAAATGAGACTACTGCAAACACCAACCCTTTTATACCAAACTCAACACGTTTTAAGAACCTTCGTCGTTAAGACTTTTCATGATGGAAGGTACTGCAATAAACCGAAAGTTCTTCGAAGTTGATGAAGAGGCAAAGGGCTGATAAAGTCTTACAAGGAAATGTCAAAAATGGACCTTATGAGAACGACTTATAAAGTCTCATCCTATACAAAAATTGACCATTTTAAATAAACTTCATGAACTCTGTCAACTTCTGGGAAGAGTCCTACATTCTAGCTATTGGTTTGATATTATAATTATATTCATCATGGAGACAACTTGTACACCCATAATGGATTTAAATATTAAGTATTGGCCTATTCCTTCGGATCGGCATATGAAGTCCTCCACAAGTTGCATTGTGCCATGTAAAATCTTAAGACTTAATTAGACCATTTCAAATATTGAGGAGATTGTACTTTGCGTTGAAGGTCGGTCTTGATTGTATTGTTTAAAAGGTTTATAATTTGATTACATTATGTACATAAAGCTTAAGACACGCGGTGTAAATCTTTTCTATAACTAAGGAACTTTCACATTAAATTCACCACACCACATTCCTAGGTGACAAACATAACTCACTAATTTAAACACAAGATATGCATGAATGTCGATTTAGAGTAATCGTAGGGAGAATACTTTTTTATTTTCCTAGTAGTGCTTTTAAGTGTAGATGGTTTAGATTAAACTGAAAAGCTCATCCCCTTTGTGAGTAGAAATACGGAAGATAGAATTTCATAGCTTCCCAATCTCATGCCCTTAATTCTACAACTATGAGAAAACCTGATATGAACTTAGATGTTCCGGCCGGTGATCAAGCCTTGGACTTCCTCTCGCGGTATGGAAGAAGCTGAAGCTTGATTTCATTTGTCGTTTCCTTTTGAAAAAATAAAATAAAATTATAATAATGGTCCACAAAAACCGGTGACGCGTGCTAGACACTGACGATCTCCAGGCGACAAACCCGTCCCCAAAGGTCCAGAAACCTGGGGCCAATGATCATTAGCGACGGCTAGGTGACCGTCACCCATCGTCGCCTATAATCTTTATGTCAACGAATATAGCAAAGGGATTGGCATTGGGATAACGCGTTAACATGACCACATATGCGCTCACACCAGACCACCGCATAGAAACGGCAAGCCATCAATCTGTGTTTGTTAAGCTATAGAATTGCGCACGTTGCGCGTTCATATAAATGAAGACCAAACCACCTATGTTCATCTTAGACACACAATTGGAAACACAGGGAAAAGTACCAAAATAGTCCTAAACTTTTTGCATCGGTACCAATTCAGTCCTAAACTTTTTAACTGGATGATTTTAGTCATAATCATTTTTACATTGGTACCAATTTAGTCCATCCAGCTAATTTAAGTGAGAAATTGTTGACGTGGCTGCTGGCAGTCTTATGTGGCGCCACGTGGACAAATTTTATAATTTTTTTTTTATTTTTCATATTTTTTAAATTAATTTTTTCTTTTTTCTATTTTTCTCTTCTCCTTAACCTTGGCCGGTGAGGTTGCCAACCATCGCCTGCCATGGGCTGGTCAGGGTGAGGGGCCCCGCACCCTCGCTAGCCACTAGGGAGGGTTTCACCCTCACTTGGATCTAGGCAGGGGCCGAAGCCCTCGCTTGTGGCTAGCGAGGGCGTGGCAGCCCTCGCCAATGGCCAACGAGGGCCGCCTCACCCTGGCCAGCCAACGAGCAAGGGTTTCAGCCCTTGCCTAGATCTGGGCGGGGGCCGACGCCCTCGCCTGTGGCTGGCGAGGGTGCAGCGGCCCTCGCCAGTGTCTGGCGAGGGTGCCGGGCCCCTCGCTCCGACCAGCCTGTGGTAGGCGATGGTCGGTCGGCCAACGACCTCGCTAGCCAAGGGTAAGGAGAAAGGGAAAAAAAAGAAATTTTTATTTTTAAATCTGAAAAAATATAAAAAAAAATTATAAAATATGTCCACGTGACGCCACATAGGACTGCCGGCGGCCACGTCAGCAATTTCCGGCTTAAATTAGCTGGAAGGACTGAATTGATACCAATGTAAAAAGGTTTAGGATTAAAATAGTCCAATTAAAAAGTTTAGGACTGAATTGGTACCAATACAAAATGTTTAGGACTATTATGGTACTTTTCCCTGAAAACACATGTTCATTCGAGTTTTTTCCGATCACAAAGGCCCTTCCCTCTTTGAACCCCACGGTTCAGTCATCGTCATCTTCCATATCTTGCAGAACTTAAAAGGACATAACCATGTCGTCCCCAAGGTTGGACCATCCTACTTCTCAATCGTCCCCAAGGTTGAACCATCCTACTTCTCAAAGATACACGGTCACCAGTTGTTTCCAGGCCATTCATCACCTGGAGCAATCGGAAAACCATGTCACTTGGTCATCCAAGATATGTCGTTGCTGTGATGAGCCACGCAGCTGTAGTTTTTTCGTCCACTCAAAGTTGTATAATTTTTATGGCTCATGCGTGCTCAGTGATATATATTGATGCCGTACGTGTTTCAGGTTGGCAAACATTTTTTTGCCCATGCATCACTTTTGGGAGGATTGCAGAGTTCGCGGACCCAGGATCTTCAAGTAAGTATTTATCAACTAGTCTTTTTCTCCATGTGTGTGAACGAAAAAAGATGATGGTCATGGACGAGATCTACACTGAACGATCGGTCCGTGCCTAGTTAAATAGATATACCAATTCCAATTTTGCGAATACACCAATACAAGCAAATCCTTTATCCCTCATCCTCATCCTCAAGCGCCCCAGACCCATCAACCTTCTCGTAATTGCATACCCCGACTATGCATATCGTGCAATCGAAATCTGAGGCCAAGCGACTTCCGCCACCACCGTCAGCATCATATTGGGAATCTGCTATCTGAGTAAACAACAACAGAGGATTCGAGTTTGACCATCTGAGTAAAGCACAGAGAGAGAGAGAGAGAGAGAGAGAGAGAGAGAGAGAGAGAGAGAGAGAGAGGAGCCCAGGCGGCACGGTAATGAGCTGATAGAGAGAAGAGACATATTGTTAGGATTTGAGCGGTGGGTCGGGCAATTCCTTGAGTTAGATCTACACGTCTGTGATTATAAAAAAAAAAAAAAGGAATGCACGCCAAGTTTTCGAACAGCAACGGCCATACCATCCTCGATAGGAAACCAAAAGCTTGTAGCTCCTTAAAGAGAGTAAAGGGGAAGCTTTGTTATCAAGAAACTACAGAATTACCAGGGTAAGTTGACCCCCTCCCCGCTTTAAATGTGTTACCATTACATCTGCGCTTTCCCAAAATGTTTTAGAATGTTGAAAATGAGCTTCACATTTGTAAGTTCAGAACTTTGAGAGCCGCCACAGTAATTTACCTCAAATTATGAAATATTAACAACGTTTTTGTCTTGATTATTGAATAAGGTCATGAAAAATGAAAGAGCATAACTTAGATCATAGGCGATCGGCATAATTATTAAATCTTGTTTTGTTGCAGCTTGTGTTGCGAAAGGCACGCTCTACTGTTTAGCTGCTGCATTGACCGGTTGTTTCGGAGGAGTCTGCTGTTGCGGTTACTGTAATCGCAGAAGGATGAGGACACGACTCCAGTGGGAGCCGAAGACATGCAACGATTGTTGTGTTCATTGCTTTTGCCATTGTTGTGCTCTGTGTCAAGAATATCGTCACCTCCAAAGCCTCCGCCCCGACCCTTCCACGGGTACTAGACTATATATATAATCTCGAATTCGCTTCCAAGCTATCTTAAAGAATTGCTCGTGTAGGACCACTACTTCTAGAATCCATAAATTGATAGAATGCAGAATCTTTTTGTCGGATTCAAACTTTGCGTCTGACTACAAAAGGAACATCAAATCTAGCTTTGTTCGGCCCAAGAATTGACGGAGTGAGTAAGCATTTATTTGAATGTGGCAAATTCCGTATATAGATCACCGTATCTTCTACTCAAAGTAATTTTCTTGGCTAGCTTGTTGATGGAATCTAACTCAATGTGCATGGGTCCAGCTCCCATGTCTTGATACCTTGTTGTCAAATATTTATAAACTTAGATCAACGGTTGTGCTGATACGTTCAGGATTTTTTTTTTTTGGTTCTTTTGGTTCTGATATATGCAATTACCCCAAATTTTTCAGGACGGGAAGAAAATGGGCAGATGCGTAATGGCTCAATAGGGATGGCTCCACCTCCTATGGCGAGAAACATGAGGCCAGAAAGCCGATCAGCGAAGGTCATACCATAAACATCCGAATTTATAGGAGTGTTAAAATATCTCAAGTCCCTTGTTTATAGAAATGCTCTTTTTATATTTGTGATTTCTCTCCACCTATAGATTTAAGTTTCTGGATTGGACATTATAACATGGAATCAAAATTAGGTTCTACCCAGTTGATTTCACATGTGCGACCCCCATCCTTCAAATTCTAAGCATCATTGTTCCTAAGCCGATTTGCAAGTGAGGGGTTGTTAAATTACATAGTTCATGTACGAAATTTTTATGCTCTTTAAATGTAGATTCTCTCCCTTCACCTATAGAAATAAGTTTTTTGGTTGGATATTCTAACAAGCAGACATTTTAGTAATATACGGGTCTATTGTTGCTCGTAAACTGTGAAGATTACTGACCGAAAAACAAAAACCTGTGAAAGATTTCTTGTTTACTTCCGAAATGATGATCGCCTATGTTATAATTAACTTGAACGGGCAAGAGCAAATGAGTTTTGGTTTTCATTGGTCGTTCTAGCTTAGGCAGATCGAATTATTATAATTTTAACATAAGCAAAGTCATAAAATAAGAATGGGCTAATATCACAAAAAACTCTAAACTAGTACACCCGCGACAAATTTATCCCAAACCAAATTTTTCATGATATAAAATCTCAAATTGATATACTTGTGATAAATTTACTCTCAATTAGTTTTCATTAAATTTTACCATCAAATTATTGAGTTTGATGATACATAACAATTGATAGATATATCAATTTGGACTTTTACCTCTGTTTGTCAAAACAATTGATTTTTGTATGCTTCATATCCATATATTTCCTCTGTAAACAATTTTGGCAAAATTCTTCAGAAAACGCATGCGGAACCTTGCTTCAATCTAGGCTATCAATCCAATCTTCTATTAATGGCAAGTACTGATCACTCCACCTCAGAATCCCTTAAATGAAGGGAAAATTCCAAATAAGAATCCAAAGTGGAGCTATTTTGTCAAATAAGGATCCGAAATGAATGTTGTCTCAAATAAGGACTTAAAGTGACCAGATTTGTCTCAACTAAGGACCTCAGCTCGCTAGCCGGCCAAGTGTTCTCCGGCCGGCAAGCAAATGACATTTCCGGCGATCGGAATGGGGACATTTTTGTCCAAAAAGTTAGAATTCTTAAAAACTTTAAAAAAAAAAAAAAAAAAACCCAAAGCTTTATTCCTAAGAAGAAATGTCATTCTTTTTCTTCCCCAACTACTTCATTTTTCTAGAATTTGAGCGCAAGCTCTCCAGCCTGAAATCCCATGCCACCGAGCAATTTCGACGGACAAATTTACGCCTTCGTTGCCGCGCTATTGTAGCGACTTTTCCTTAGAAGCCCTATGCCTTCTTGTCCTCATTTTATTAGCTTCCTCAAGAGCCCCACGCCCTCATCTTCCTCCTCTCCTTCCGAGCGATCAATTAAATATAAGTCGATTCCTTCGCTTGAAAACTATTTCATGTTTGTTTCAAGCTAAGCACAACTTATTATGTGTTTGTTTCACTACTCAATCAAATGCATATAATGCGTTTGATGAAATGCCTCAGAGACATGACTAAAAGATGATCCATGAAATTTTTAGATCTGAAAACATTCGACATAGATTGCTTGTTTTCAATTGATTTGTTAAGAATTTAGATCCGGCTCCAATCATATTTCATTGCATCTTCATCTCAGGATTATGTCGGTAGGTCATAGTTGTAGGTTACTATTCAAAAAATGTTAATGGCTGGAGTTGAAGGCTGATGGCCATGTAATGGTAATTGGCCATGATTGGAGGTTGATGATGGCAATGAGAAATGACACTTACAAAAATGGGCCTTGTGGATTATCTTCATCAACTCAAAAGATGCCTACAATAACCTGGATTCATTGAACTATACTTGCATTACAATCAAAGACAATAGAGGAGTTCACGATTTTACTATGTGCACACGGCACAACACTACAAGAAAGAGAAGACACCAAATGAATTTACAAAACAAATAAACCTCCGACGACCACATCTACTTATCACAACCCATCCTACTCATGCAAATACAAAGCTCAAAAGACAGCCTACAACAACCAATCACAGCCTTTCCACATCCCAAAAGGTAGTAAATATCCACCATGAAATTATCAAAACACCCAAGAGCTCTCTCTCTTTTTGCTTAGTGAAAGGTTAGCTTTAATCAGTCTTGTTCTTCCAATAACCTAGAGATGACTCAGCGAGAGTTCTCATCACTCCCTAGCTCAATGGTAGCAGAGAGATGGACAAGGTCTTCTGCTGATCAACTTGGTGGCTGGCATAGCCTGTAGAGTGTCACGTGGTGTAGTCATTGGCAACATTCTGTTTCCTAGTACCACTAACTCATTCTCATAATCTCATGAGCTTAAGCAATCTTATATTGACAATTGGAATCAAGACGTGTCAAATGGATGTTACGAAATAGTAACCACTCAGCATCCTCACCTTGTCTTCGAGGGCAGGGCTGCTCATAAATTGTCAGGTCCAATAAGCATTTTATCCCATCTGCATATCTATCAAGCATTTATAAGAAGTCAAGATCAAAGAAATAGGAAGAAATAGATTACTTCTCTGTGACTTTAACCAGAGATACACATAAAGCAGATAAAGCATAAGCTGCCACACTCCTTCAATTGATGCAATGTCAATAATAGGTATTGAACGGAGAAAAAACTAGTCAACTTAACCTCAATATTTGCACACAATTAGATAAATGACAGATTTATTTATCATAAAGGATCACCGTCTAATCAATCGACTAATTTTGTAAGTGTCATTTCTCATTGCCACCGTCAACCTCCAATCATGGCCAATTACCAGAACATGGCCATTAGCCTTCAACTCTAGCCATTAACATTTTTTGAACATTAACCTACAACCATGACGTACCAACATAATCCCAAGATGAAGATGCAATGAAATATGACTAGAGCCGAATCTAAATTCTTAACAAATAAATTAAAAACAAGCCATCTATGTTGAAATGTTTTTGAATCTGAAAATTTCATGGATCATTTTTCAGTCATGTCTTTGAGGCATTTCGTTGAACGCATCACATGCATTCGATTGAGGAGTGAAACAAACGCATAATAAGTCGCACTTAGTTCTTCCCGGAAAAAAGACCACACCACAAATTCTTGAGAAACAAACATCAAGTAGGTTCCAAGCGAATGAATCAACTTACACTTAATCGATCGCTCGGAACAAGAGGAGGAAGATGAAGGCATGGGGCTCTTGAGGAAGTGAATGGGATGAGGACGAGAAGGCATTGGGCTTTTGAGGAAAAGTCGCTACGACAGTGCGGCGATGAAGGTGGAAATTTGTTCGTCGAAATTGCTGGGCGGCATGGGATTTCAAGCTGGAGAGCTTGCGCTCAAATTTTAGGAAAACAAAGTAGTTGGGGAAGAAAAAGAATGACGTTAAGCTTTGTTTTTTTTTTTCTTTTTTCTTTTTTTAAGTTTTTGGGAATTGTAACTTTTTGGAATAAAAATGTCCCTATTCTGGTCGCCGGAAATGTCATTTGCTCACCAGCTAGAGAACACTTGGCCAGCCGACAAGCATAGTTCTTATTTGAGACAAATCTAGTCATTATGGGTCCTTATTTGAGACAACATCTACTTCTGGTATTTATTTGGAATTTTCCCCTTAAATGAATTAGTCCGTGATTTTTTGCATAATAATATTGGAATTTCATAATTTATTGTTATGAGCTAGGTCTTCAAAATAGGAATTTCAATGGTTGTTAAATCTATATATATGGAAATTACCCATTCACATAGTTTGACTAATTTGCGTTACCAAGTATTTGGTTGTATACTATTCGTTCTGCAGTCTTCCACATTTAGTGAAATTTAATTCATATACTTTTAGAATTACATCATAGCCACTGCACATTTTAAATATGAGCCTTGCCCACTTAAATTAACTCATTAGATAAGTTATCATCCATATCCTTCAGGAATATATTGTAACAAGGTGTGAATATCATGAATCTTCATTTCTAGTCTGAACATGTCTTCCATGAATTTTGCAACGAGTCATGCTTTCCTTCAACTGATTGGAAGGAATATCCTCATGTCAGTCTCCCAATTGCTGGGGTTATATTATATATCGAAACCATCCATAATCATAGTTAGTTAAATTCGACGTGAGTGAATCATTTATAATTTGTTAACCATAAAATAGAGACATGATTGGATGAACAGATCAACGAAAACAAAGTCCAAAAAGATGGGATAATTACCAAAAATTTCCTGAACTTATAGTACATATGTCAATTCAGCCATTAACATTTTAATTTGATCAGCTTAATCATAAACATTTTGACAATTTGTCGATGTAGTCATTTTGTTATTTTTGGCTAGAAATTGCTGACTATGATGCTGACTATCCTAGATGGTAGCTGCACTAACATGAACAATTTTTGCAATTTTTTAATAGTTTTTTTTTTCTGAAATTTTTCGTGTTTTCCATTTTCTCTCTTTTCTCTTTTTTTCTTTTCCTTTTTTACTATGAGCAAGTGTGACATCCCAAAATTTGACCCAGTTTCGATATTTATGAAATGGTTGTTTCGTCGACAGGCCTATGGTCATTTTACTCAGAGCTGACTACTCACGGATTAACTAATTTATTAGGTGAGTCCGTTAAGAGATATAAATGCGACAAACTAGACAATTCGATCAAAAATTGACTGCTCGACCATAATAATTGGCAAGGGTCAATACAACACTGTTATAATCGAATTGCGATTAGGTATAAGTCAATTTGATGGAATTATGTAGTCAAATTGCAGGTAGTTCCGTACAATTGCGATATTCACGTCAAACAGTAATAACTCGATTTTCCATCAATATTATACTCGGGACACGTAATTGAGATCTCGCGATTTTTACGACAACTGAAAGTCATCTATGATTCGAAGATGCACAAATGTAAATAAAAAATTATCGACCACAGGTCAAACGCACTAAAATTCCTAAAAGCTACCTAATAGATTAGGTTGTACTAAAATCACGTTCGGTCGATTTTAATCACAAAATTGATTTTGGTTTCAGGAATCGGATGTTCGAGCGTGTCACAATTCATTTATAGGACGGCGTCTCATCTTTCGGAGAATTTTCGTCGAGTCCGAAAATTTTCCAGAAAATTGATTTTCGAACAAATAAGAAATGGAATTTCGGATGGGCTGAAGAATGGCATTTTTCTTCCTCCAAATTGGCTTATTTGGAGGAAATTAAAGCTAATTTCTAAGTGGTTGGGTGCTTGACTTAAGGGCTGAAGACTTTAGGGGAATGTAATGAGTGTTTAGATATTTCCCTAGGCTTTCTATTGGTTGTTAGTTTGACTTTCATTTCCCCCTCTCTCTCTTTGTCCACTCTCTCTTTTTCTTCACGCCTTCTTCCTTCCCACTCTCCTCTGCACCTCCAATTTTCCCTTCTTCTTTCTGTTGCCGTCCGCTGCTCCATCCTCTCTCACGCCAATTCCACTGACCGTGATCCATCATCATCCCCCATCATCTCCACCACATCACCACCATCAGCCCATCATTCCACCAGCATCATCCCCTCACATCCGCAGCTCCACCCACCGTTCACGCCAACTCCACCGCACCACCACCCGCGACAACTCCGGCAATGCCGCACCGTCCAACCAACCAACGGCCTGCCACTACTTTGCCGAGCTACCACCAGCTCACCCCGCGTCCAGCTCGCCATTCAGCCACCTTCACTGAGCTGCTGCCAACCCCACCGAACAGCCCTCCACCGAGAGCTTGTAGGGCCGATTCCACCGCTGTTGGGCCCTCCATGCAAGACACGGTAGTCTTGGGTTTTCGCCACTGTCGCCGTGAACCTGCCGCCATCCTAATCCCATAAGTTAACTCCTTAATCCTTGATTAGGATATTAATTGCGCTTATGGGGTTAAATTAATGCTAATGATGATTAGTTAGTTAATCCTAGATTAGTGTAACTAGCTTGGTTAGGTTAATTAAGTTGGATTTACTTAATTAATCACAATTAGCTTAATTATTTGTAATTTATTTAATTATTCGTAATTAGTGTAATTGGTGATGGATTAGCCATTTCGTAGAATTTTATGTTCGTTCTTGTAGATGAGTTTATACGTGAATTTGATGGCTCATATATGCTATGATGTGCAATTGAGTGCTTGATGATAGTATTGATTTTTAGTATAAAACTCGGTTTTATGGGCATTTAAATAGAAAAATACCAGGTGACGATTTGTTATGCCAATTTTTATGTACTATATAAAATCATGGAATTTTAAAATAGGATCGTACCAAGTTTGACGGTTCGCTTTTAAACGCGTGACCACGCATGATTATATTTTTACCGGGATTTTTAATACGAAGAAATGTGGCCAAGTTCATTATTTGAAAATGAGGTATTTAAACGCAAAGCATAGTGTCTTGGCCAAATATGTGCTCGTATGGTTACTATCAGAACTCGTCACTTGACGAGAGTCAGCCGGGGGGGCAATGCCTGATTAAGTTCGAATGCTCCACGTCAATGGAAACACTACCCCTTAGGTGTGCAATTGACCTAGAATTCTGAACCAATTGGAGGCGACTCTACTATAATATTGTAAGTTCATGATCATTTTTTTTTTTTTTTGCAGATCACTTGTACCAAGTTTTGGGAAGATCCTGCGAAACAAGGCTCTACAATTTGATGAACACTGTCTGTTAAATTGAAAGTTCTACAACTCCATTTATAAAATCTGTATTAGGTTAGTGTGGTAAAATTGTTATTTCATCAATAACTTACTAATAGTTGACCGCATTAATATACATGGCTATTCGTGAAACTGAAACAATGTTAACCTACCGGGAATTTATAATGGCAATATAGTTATTTTGTTCGTAAGTTACAGTCATTAACTGAATTTACTAATAAACTGTGAGCATTCGAAATCTTATAGTGGAAGCACACCTGGATGTTCGTGGGTATCGAAGGGGTACTTAGATAATCATAAGTACCAAATTCTGGAGAATACTTGGTCGTTTTTTTTTTTTTTTTTTTTTTTTATGTCTCCTAGTAGATGGAATATGAAATATGTACTTGAGATATTTGTAAAGGTTTCTCACCTTCTAGTAATGGGAATATCGAGGACGTACCTGGGATATCCATGGAGGTCTCTTCCCTCCCGGCAGTTGGGGAATATCGAGGACGTACCTTGGATATTCATGAAGGTCTCCCATCTTCTGGCAATGGGGAATATCGAGGACGTACCTGGCATATTCATGAAGGTCTCTCACCTCCTGGTATTGGGAATATCGAGGACATACCTTGGATATTCGTGAAGGTCTCTCACCTCCTGGTAATTGGGAATATTAAGGGCGTGTCTCACATATTCATGAAGGTCTCTCACCTCCTGGTAAAGGAAATATCGAGGGCATGCCTCGTATATTCATGAAGTTCTCTCACCTCCTGATAATTGAGAATATTGAGGACGTACCTGAGATATTCATGAAAGTCTCCCACCTCCTGGTAAAGGGAATATCGAGGACGTGCGTCGCATATTCGTGAAGTTCTCCCACCTCCTGGTATGGAGAATATCGAGGACGTGCCCCGTATATTCATGAAGGTCTCTCACCTCCTGGTAATGGAAATATCAAGGATGCGCCTCGTATATTCATGAAGGTCTCTCACCTCCTGGTAATGGGAATATCGAGGACGCGCCTCACATATTCGTGAAGGTCTCCCGTCTCCTGGCAACATAAACTTGAATATAGCACAAGGCTTACCTGGATGGCCGCAGGCACCCAAAAGAGTTGGAACACCTGGGTAGCCGCAGGTGTACAAAGTACTTGAATACTTGGATGAACACAAGTATTTAACGATACGATCTGGGACCACTTAGACAGGTCCAAGTGTTATGATGATAAGAGAGCATACTTGGGTAATCACAAGTGCATAACGTAGTGGAATACTTGAACAGCTACTAGTATTCAAAGATACAATTTTGAGGACAGCTCGGCAGGTCAAGTGTCACGGAAATGGAGTACCTAGACAATGAAAGGCACTCAAAAGTAGTGGGATACTTGACGATATGGGGATATCTAGACAGCCGTATGTATTCAAAGATAATGGGATAACTCAAATAAGTCAAGTGTCAGGAAAATGGAGTATCCGAACAGTGGTCAATACTCAAAGACAATAGGGATACCTAGATAGCGGTAGGTATTCAATGATAAAGAGATACTTGGTCAGTCACAAGTATCAATACTCTGTGGACAACCCGAATAGGTCAAGTGTCGATAAGAGGGAGTACCCAGTAAGTGGTGGGTACTCAAAGACAATGGGGTACTGAGACAGTTGCGAGCACCCAAACTCAAGGGACGACTCGAATAGGTCGAGCATCAAGAAGGGTACCTAGACAGTGGGGATAGAAATATGCTTACTTGGCAATATCTCTGATCTCTGAAAGTATGTCTGCTATCTGCACAATATGCGTACATGATTGTATGTGTTGTAAATTCATGAGTTCAAATGAGATTCATGCATGACAATTTTGTTAATTTTGCATCATCCGAATTCCACTGGGGAAGATTTTGAAAGATAACCTTCATTTAGAATGTAGATGTCTTGAGCATGACAGATGAGGGACTTTCAGTCTGAAAGGACTTTTCACTCACTCTCATGGAAAAAGGCTATCCTGACCATTGATGCAGGATTTATAAGGACCACACTTCTCACTGTCATCACGTCAGTAGGGGTCTGAGTATTCTCGCAAGTGGTACGACTTTACCAATGTGAGAGGTCTTTGTTGAAATTGTGATGAAGACTTGGTCAATAGCTCATCAAATGGGACCATCAATGTCAAGGCTCATGAACGAAGTGCCGCACGATCATCTTCGGGTTTGCAAGTCAAGAGTCCTGTGAAAAGAGATAGAATAGTCTTGCTCGTACTTCTTCAAGCGATGCTTATAGACATATGAAATCCTACATTAATTGAAGTGCCCCTAGTCTGAAGAGACTTTTACAATGGGATGCAATGTAGGCTTGATTCATGTGTAAAAAGGTGAGAGCTGATGATTGTCTTGGCATTTGTCACCAATATTTCTTCTCACTGTCAAATGAAGGTTCTATGGACCACAACAGCAACCTTTTTCTTGGATGTATTTTTGACTGAGGGGTATTGGCCTCGTTTTTACCAAGCACACTGCTTTTTTATGCCCCTATTTTTATTTCAGTTCTTCATTTATGGGCATTGACCTTGCTTTTACCAGGTACACTGCTTTTTTATACCCATGTTTTTCATTCTTGTCATTAGAGGAACCGGCCTAGGCAAGTTCAATCGAAGCACCGTTATTAGACTCTTAATTCTTCATCTTTAGTAGGCATTCTGGGCTATGCTGCTTAAATGGTAGTAACTTCTGTTTTGCCTCCATGTGAGGGTGAAATTACAGACTCAATTAGGTTGTACAATGAATACAAGTGCATAGAGAATGAATTGTTCTTCGTCATTCTAAGGCACTTAAATTAATGCGAGTGTTCATATGCGATAAAGACACCCGAAGATTGATGTAAGTGAGAGCAAGGAAATTTCTATCTCTCTTCTCACTTTGTGATGCTGCTTTGCCTCCGATCTGCCCTAGTGTGGGGTGGTTCTTGATGGGGGTAGGACAGAAATTTCACTAGTGTATGGGGCTCAATTGGGTGAGCGATGGAATGCCTCTCACTATTTTTGTTATCATACCACTCGCGAGAGAACTCTTTACCTTGTAGCCATGGAATCTTCTACACTCATCTCACAAGTGTATAGATGGGGGGCTGTGTGTAGAATATGGCTTGCCTTTCATCATCCTAACGTGCCTCATCTAGCATATTCGATCAATGTTGTATTCTTCACTTAGCTGTCTATTCTAATAATCCTTGTAGAATCAGTGATTTAGACAAACAAAATCATCATGCAAAATCCATTTGGAAAAGGCATGCAACATTTTAAATGTGATGGAGTTTGTACTCTCAAAATAAATGAATAGTTTTGACTTAAAAAAAAAAAAACCCTATTGACAACTGTAGGGGCTAACATGGTGGTGTTTCCAAATGTGTTAGATTTTGAACATCAAAAGGGGTTATTCACAAATGGGTGTCAATGGATTGTCTCTGATGAATAGGGATATGACACATGAATGATCAGCCAAGGATTGGAAATCTTATCATTGATTTGATGGGCCTTTATGCTTTTGCCCCTGCAGAAAAGAAGATGTCCAAGTAGATCAATTAATCTGGCCAAAATTAAAGGCGAATTGAGGCTTGAAGGATCTTTGTCATTTGCTTAGGCGATACTTGAGATACCATTTTGCTTGGGAGAGTTTATCAGAGTTTCACTTGTCTTTCCTTGATTTATTATCTGCATTTTTACGGTCAAGTGATCCTGCAATAGATAAAAGGGATCAAGTTAGTCAGAAGCTCTTTCAAGAGTTGAATAACTTAGAAGCGATACAACATTACCCTTCACTGGATTGGAGATGATTGGATGGACTTGAAGTGCGAGTGGGACATGAATTCCTATGTCCTTTGCTTCGTTGGGTCAATTATTCTCTAAATTGGCTCTTAGATGACACGTCCTTTTACACGAAGTCAGGTGAATTTGATGTGGCTCATTTCGACGTACTAGCTTGGCCAATATTGATTTGTCGAACCTAATTATCAAGTTTGGCTCTTGAATCCTGATACTTCCTGCCGATAGGGAAAATATGTCAAAAGCAAATTCAAAGAGGGGGGAGTATTGGAAACAATACCAAATTACTGTTCTCCAAAGTTTGTATTTGCTGACTCCTAGGGATATTTGAATATCGATGATAGCCTTTTCGTCTTGGCACAATTCGACATTTCTTTCGATTGGCCTTCCTCACTCATGGCCACGTATGCATGATTGATGGTTGTCTGTTTATCTTCAACGCCATCCTTCTGTGGAATTTTCTTCTATCTTTGACTATATGACCAGTAGCAGCATTGGGCAAAGTCATGTACTTCAAGCTTCTATGGAATCTGAGATGGACAATCAAAACTTCTAATTCTCTTATGGCAATCACTTCTTGGGAGAGCATGTGTCTGGAGCACGAAGTGAGGTTTCTAGGCCCTAAGTCATCATTTGAAATAAAGGGCTAGAGACTGCCTCAACTGTCTAGATTTTCTCACTGTTGACAGTAGCCAATTCAAAAGGAGAAATTCCTTTTATGTGCTTCTTGGCTTGTCAAAGCTGGAAATCCCAATGATGAAACCACAACATCTAGTTGCTCAGGCATGTTGTAGGGAAAAGATGTTGCTACGACTTGAGAAGGAGTTGGGCAGGAGCAAGGTGGAGTGTACAGAGCTCTTGGGGATGGCTTGATTTCAACCGTATGCCTGTACCTATTACGATCTATCTTTCGTTTCCTGTAAATAGAAGAGAGTGAACATCATTTCTAAAATTATATTCAGAGAATAAAACTTACCTTTTTTGAAATGGAATGATCTTTTCTGTTTGCCCCACTACTGTGACATCCAGATTTTCGAGTTTTAATTTCGACTGGATAAGTAGAGCCATTTTTATCGAAAATTTCAGAGGACCGTTATTGAATTCGAAATTGGGATGCAAGTTAGATTATATGACGGGAAAAGTCATGAAATGGACAAGGATGCCTTGATGGATTTATTTAGGCTTCAATTGAAATTTTGTTTGTTGAGAAGTGAACAAATTTGAGTAAAATTGAAGGGGAAAAATAGCAAATTCGTATGCCACCTCTACCCCATACTTTGGCCTACCTAAATGCTTCTAGAAGGGGGCTTATTTGTAAAAAAAATGAAGGTGGTGGACAGCTGGTGGTGGCCCATGTGTGGCTGACCTAAGAGAGAGAGAGAGAGTGAGGGAAAAGAAAGAAAAATTGGTTTCTCCTTCCTCCCCTTCTCTCTCCCGTCGCTGTCTCTCTCTTCACCCATCATCTTCTTCGATTGTGCGACGCCATGGAAGCCAAAGGCTAGAGGAAGCAGCAACCATCATCGCTCGAACCAGGGTTGCCACCACCGTCGCGCCGGAGTCGCCGCCGCTGCTCAGCGACCGCCGCATGCCCTCTGCCTCTCCCTCTGCTGTTCAGCCGTCTCTTTTCCTTCTTCGGTGTGCCTTGAAGACTTCGAATCCCAGCAGATCTGGGACGGACGCCGGAGCAGCCAATGCCGCATGCGCGACGCCACCGACCTTCACCTACCGCCGCCCCGTCCGCTTCGCGCTCGCCCGTCGTGCGCCGTCTACTCTGGTCCTAACGAGCTGCTGTCCAACCCCTATTTCGCCTCTGGTTGGTCCCGTTTAGCCGCCTCCGGCCACTGCCCAACCTCCTCCGGCCACCGTCCGGCCTCACCAGAGTCCTCTCACCCTCCGCCAGACTTGTACAGCTTGAATCAGCGTCGGAACCGCCTCAACCAGCCGCGCACAGAGAGGGCAGAATATGGGTATGACAGTGGGGTTTTGGCCCGTTTTGGCCGCCTTCCCGAGCCCGGATGCTCGGCCCGTTTTGAGGAAAGTCGATCCTCGCGTCGAGCCCGTCATTTTGAGTGAGTTTTACTCACTAATGCCTTCTTAGTGCGCTAATTATACTTAAAGACTGATTAGTGTTAATTAAGTGTAATTAGGTTGTTAGATTAGAATTGATTAGTGATTATTAGTTAATTGCTTTGCATATTAGTTGTGTGATTAGTGTAATTAGATAGAGAATTGCCTGTAGTATTTATTGGATGCTTCTTGGGATTTTCCCAGTCCCTTATCGGGTGTTAATTAGGCGATTCGGGCTTAATTAGAATTTTTAGGAATTAAATATTAATTTTCGAAATTAATTATTTAATTATTTATTTTACGAAAATTCAACTGGGATGGTCAGTGACCAGGATTTTATGTTGATGATGGTGGCGCAGACCGTTTATTTAATTGAGCTTCATATTGTGCTAAATTGGAATTATTGTGTTTATTTATTTATTTTTCGAAATTAAATTAATTAATTATTTGTTTTCCGAAAATTCAACTTGGATGGCCAGTGATCGGAATATTATCCTAATGACCATGGTGAAGTCCATTTATTTAATTGGGCTTTATCTTGAGCTAAATTGAAATTTAATATTTATTAATTAATTTTCGAAATTAATTAATTATTTAATTATTTTTCGGAAATCAATGCTGAGGTGATCGACGACCAGAATCTCGTGTTGATTGTTGTGGCGTAGTCCATTTATTTATTTGAACTCCACATTGTGCTTAATTAAATTGATTGTGCAATTTATGGAATTATTCCTTAATTGATTGAATTTGAGTGGAATTGAATGATTGATTCGTAAATGGCCAAGTTTGTTTATTTAACCTTTATAATGCTTTGATGAGCTGTAAAGTGGAGAAAGTGGTGAGAGCTAACTGAGAATTCTATTGGATGAGACTGATCAAGTACGAAATATAGACATGCGTGGTTCAGTGATTAAGGATATCACTGTGCGAAAACGGCGCCTTAAAGAACGCACGTAGACTATCTATGACTTATGGTAGGCGTGGTTCGGTGATTAAGGATATCATTGTGCAAAAACGGCGCTTTAAAGAACGCACGTAGACTACCTATGAATCATGACAGGCATGGTTCGGTGATGAAAGACATCACTGTGCGAAAACGGTGCCTTAAAGAACGCACGTAGACTGTCAGTGATTTGTGACCTGTGACGGGCGTGGTTCGGTGATGAGGAATATCACTGTGCAAAAACGGCGCCTTAAAGAACGCACGTAGACCGTCTTATACTTATGTCACCTTGGCGAAAACGATGCCCAAGAGCATTGATGGAGCTCTGTGACTGCATTGATGGAGCTCTGTGACTAAGTGTGCTATTGGAGGTTATGTGGGATGGAGTGAATGACCTAGAAATGATTCGACTGACTTGTAATCGACTAGGTTGATTGATCGATGATTCGATCTGAGTGCGATTCAATGTGATTGATCATTGCCTTGATTTGATGTTGCGAATTGATTGATTGAATGGAAATGACCGTGAGTGGTCTTGTTGGCGTGTAATCGATTAAGTCGATTAGATCGATGCTTCGATCTGTGATGTTATTGCTTGAGTGCCTATTTGATTTGTGCTAATATGCAGGTGGAATCTGAGGCCAAGGTAAGTCCTCTGACTCATGTTGTGCATAGGCAGCCCTAAGGTGTATTAGTTTACTAATTGGGTCTTAGGGGGTAGAACTTGCTGAGACGTTGTCTCAGTGGTTATTGAATAACCATTTCAAGACCTGGATGAGGAGCCTAAGGAGCATGAATCTGATGAGGAGATCCCTGTTGAGGAACTTGAAGAGGAGTACGTGGAGGAAGACCCCGAGGATAACCCCGAGTACGACCCGGATGAGGATTGAGATCCCGTCTTGTCTTGTCAAACCTTGTGTGCATGTAAATAGATGTTAGACCTGAAGTGTATATATGTACATAAGGATGTGGTTTTCAGGTTCAGGTTTCTAGTCCTACTGGTATATCTCATTGCTTTATTGTCTGGGGATTTTATAACTGCTTCCGCATGTGCTATTAAAAATGAAAAGGGTCGGCGATATGTAGTCCTAGGATATCGCATTTCAAAATCGACCAAGATAGAAGGATAGTCACGTTACCGAGAGTCGAGGCGTGACAACTACCTTCTTGAAAGGGTGTTTTTGAATTTGGCGAGCTCACACAATGTGCTAGCTTTAAATGCCTCAAGGTCATACTAAGTCAAAGGGGATGATATTCTGAGACACGAAGTGAGTGAGTCAGAAAGACAAACATGATTAAATTTATCATTTTGTTTGAAAGCTTTTGGTAATGAAATATTTTCTGTTTTCAAAATATGTATTTGGGGGAGAAAAAGCATAAGGAAGCACAGCCCTCAGTATTCTCCTTGGATGATATTTTCTTTTCATTGTTGGATAACATCACTGGGCTGGTTTGGAGTATCGTCTCATGCTCTTAAAACAAAATATTAGAACTGTACAATAGAGTACTTGTAATGGAAAATGCAACAGTAGCACACTAGATAAGATAAGAAACATGAAATTATAAAAATAAGTAAAACCCATGAAAACTCCCATGTAAATGAGTGCTTTGATAGTGTTGGTTCCGAAATCAAGCGCCTTTGAGCTCCTCGCCTCTAGTAGACTCGAAGTATTTGCATGAGAGGACCACTTCATTGAAGCTATGGAAGTGCGACCCATGCAACCAACAACGATACTTGCAAGGTAAAGCCCCTATGAACAGCTTTATTATTTCTTCTTCGGCTAATTGAGGGTAAGTTTGTATCATAAGAGCCTCCTACCTCCTTGTATATGCTCGAAAATCCTCCATTGGTCTTCTTCTGAAGTGAACCAAGTTCTGACAAGGCACTTCAGTCCCAATCTGGCTTTGATACTGAAGTAGGAATGCAGAAGACGGCTCATTCCAATCTCTCATGAGGTAGATATCTGTTGTAATAAACCATTGTAATGTAGACCCCGTAAGACTTTCTTGGAATGCCTGAGTTGTGAATGACATTGGGCCATCGTGCCATTATACTTGCGGAGATTAGATATCCACATTTCTATGGGGGTCATGATCTTACGAGGGCAAGCCGAGCCTGGTATGTCTTGGTTAGGCCATTGGTTTTCCCACTGCATATTCGTTGTAGTGGTGAATTTTTCTATTTCAGGGAAGTTGGACTCTACTGAAATTACCCCATTGCTTTCTTCTAGGTCAAAGCACAAGCTTAGTAGTTCGTTAGGATCGTAGCGGATAAAGACGTACGTTTCCTCTTCTGATGGGCCTTCATCCCTGGGTGAGAGTAGGAAACAGTTATACAATGAATCGTCGAATTCATCGAAATAACGCTGGAAGTCCTTGGGATTGTTTTCTAGGGACGGGAAGTCTTTAGGTTTGTACTCTAGGGGATGGTAGCCTTCAAAGCTGTATTCTTAAGAATGCTCAAAGCTTTGGTGCGGTGGCTTGTCGGCAGATGCCGAATTGATCTGCTTAGGCTTTCTTTTCTTGGCTTTTGGTCTAGACCTTTTGAGTAAGGCCCTTCGTTTTGCCAGCTCGATTCTGTCGAGGGAAGTGAGAGACATTAGAGTTTCAATGTCTGATTCACTTTCCAGGTTGATAGGGGTTGGTATTCTTTGGACCCTAGCTCTTAGAGTAAGCTTGGGGAGTTGTCCAGTCGTGCCCCGCTCTTGAACGGGCTCTGAGTCTATGATCTCGTACAAAGGCTCCTTGCCTTTCCTAATGGGAAATTTTCCAGTAACAGGATATTGCTCAGCTGCCCATTTATTATGCAAGGCTTCATTGACACATTTCTCTCCTATCTCAGCAACTAACGGCTCCTCATGTTCTTCGATCATGGGCTCTTCGTGGGGCAAGGCGTTGTCAGGGCTAATGTCAATATCATATTCTTGATAGAAAACATGAACTAATTCCTTCCAGGTTTTAAGGGGACTAATCTTCCTGACAATATACCATCGCAAGGTGGGGCCAATCAAGCTTGATTGGTACAATTGAATCATCCTTCGGACTAGGTAAGCCTGCAAGTAGGTCTTTGGGCGAGAGGTATCAGCATACCTTTCGCATTTAGGTGTTTTGAGTTTTTCAGGGATCTCAATGCCGACGTAATTGGACAGGTCCATGGGATTCTGCCCTGGCAGCTGGTTTAACTTTTTCATGATCTTTCCAAACTATCTGTGGTGCTGGTTATTCTCCGGCAAATTCGCGGGTGTCATGACGGTGCTTAAAGCAGCTACAGAGTTGGGTTTGACTTGAGTGGATTCCATTTGCTTTAAGAGTTGTCGAAGGACAATGAACATCTGTCCTACGCCGTCTTCAATGTTAATGAGGCGATTTTGTACATCATTCTGATTGGGCCCTACTGCATGAGGCCATTCGCGGGCGATTGGTGGCCGGCGATTCATAATTACTTATCGTTGCGAAAACAATGAATGAGCATGAAAGTAAACAAAGATTGACCAATGGCAATGGCCTAACTACTTTTTTATTTATCAAAAGAGGATTTTATAGACCGTAGACTTCTGACATCTAAAACTTGAAATTGAAATGATAGAATGAAATACTAGATATTAAACAAAAGTCCATAAACAACGGGACAAAACTTTCACAATATCAACACTAAGGGGCACATGATTGCCAATTTATATACGATAAGGAGCCTTGTTCTTGCGAGGATGCCTGCTTCCTTGAACTAGCTCTAAGATATGTATCCAATCCATTCCCAAATCCCTCTCTATAAGCTCTGCTTGCTTGTGCTGTCTGCTCTCGCTGATTGAGTGAGGGACCGATGGCTTCCATTTTTTCGAGATACGATGGTTGTGGATGTAGGACGTAGAGGCGTGGTGGGCTTTTTCTTTTCCCTCAAGCCCTTTGGGTACCACGATCCTTTTGCGATGGCACTTGTCACAGGTTTCCTCAACGATAGAAATTTCGAATGCGTAGTCACGGCTTGTGTTGAAAAGAACTGGAGGGATCATCCTCTTGAAGGGCTCTATATTGCCATGCCACCCGATATGGGTAATAGGGAAGGGCGCTGGTGAGACCGAGCAACGGAATTGGGCGGCAGCATTTGTAAGTGAAGCGAGCTCTTTTTTCATGGAACCAACCAGCACACCATTGGAATGCCTCAGGAGCGGGGTCTCTTAGGAAGTTTATCCAATTCAAACAGCTTTGTTTGGGACTAAATGGCCCTAAAACCATAAATTTTTGTAATGGATTTTCCAAATCATTTGTTTCAGACGATCACATGAAGCCTCGGAATTCGCTTAGGTGAGAAAAGAATCAGACTTGTAAAATTTCTGGAGAGACCCGCATGATTTTTTTTGTGTTTTCTTTAAAATGATTGAAGGACAAGAATGTTTCAGTTAAAATCATGTTGACATAATTTTGCCCCCTCAAGATCTGATCAACTATCCATGCCATCTTAGGACTTATGACATTTCTTTGATGGGGGAAAATGATAAACCCAAAAAAGGCCAGGAGGAAAATCTCACTTTTTTGGGTCATAGGCTGATTTTGAAAACAGGTATTCATAAATTCTAATGGGCAGATATTATGGTTGTTTTCAAGAATTTGCCTCATAACATGAACTTCAGTTCTTAAAAGTCGCGCTAACCTACGCAACGGGATGATGCCTGTTGATGGCTTGACAAGCTTATTCTTGAGAGGCGTTCCAGTGATGATGTTGTATTCTTCTAGAGTTGGGGTTAGCTCAAACCTACCAAATATGAAAGTAGTCATTTTCGGGCACCAGAAATGCGCCATGGCTTGTATCACTTCAGGATGAATAGTGATTTGGATCAACGATAGGAGATGACCGACTTTGGCTTTCGCACGCTCTTGGGTATATTGGTCCAATTGACCCCACCATCTAAAGAGCTCTGCTTTGGAAGCGGGAATAAATTGGATATCGTCTTCTCCCATCGCATATAAACTGGGACTTGAAAAACCTATCCTAAATTGCCATGGGCCAATAAAAAAGATTGAGTAAAAGTAAAGAAATTACTTTGCTTTTAAAGAAAATGGCAAACACAAAGATATGCACATGGGATGTGTGGCTCAATTTCTAACTGAGAAGGTTTGTTGAGATTAAAAAGGTGTCCACCGTCGTAGTCTCGCGTTAGCAGAATACCCTCTTAACCTTGGCTAAAGAAATTCGAGGAAAAGAAAGGCAACCTTTACAATGCAATCTCGCGTTCGAAACAATATCTTTCTTAACACTATCCTAGATTTCCTATGGTGGCCTAGGTCTGGCGGCCGGGTTGTGTGTGCCATGTGTAGTGCTAAAACAGTAAAGCATGCATAACAATTTATAATCACTAATGTCCTTTCGGTATCTAATCTTGTTTAAACCCTAAGGTCTTTTGGATGTTTGAGGGATTTTCCATTCATTTACGGAGGAAAACATTTTTTTTGGGTCTTTTTCTTATTTTTTTGACATAAAAAGCATTTTTGTTGGATTTTTGATATTTTTCTGAAAATATAAATCATTTTTTGGCTTTTATGATTTTTGTTTTTTTTGGAAAATATGATAGTTTTGATTTTTTGATTTTTTTGGAAAATAAACTTTTTTTATTTTTTATTTTAAAAATATTATATTATAATAATATAAAAAACGAACCGGGTCGGGCTCCGGGTTGGGACCGACCCGGATCGCGACCTGCGAGAACTGGCAAGCCCGGCCCGAGATTTTTTCTTTTTTAAAAAAAAAGGCCCAAACTGATTTTGGCCCACTTTATACAAATTATTTCCAGCCCAACATCTACCCAGCCCATGCGCGCAAGTCCAACCCAGGGAAACCCTACCCAGTTCAGACCCATGCCCGACCTGGTCTTTAGCCGCTGACCCGGCTTGTAGCCGTGACCCGATTCCTGAAACCCTACCCGGATTCGTGACCTGCTTTGATCTTGCAGACCCAACCTGCGCGTAACCCTCGAGATTTGGCGATCCGCAACGCCGAGGCTCGGACGTCATGGGGCGATGACTCGACGGCGACGATGCGGTGGACGACAAGTAGGGTTTCGGCGACAATGACGAGCGGCTACTGGATTCGCAAGAAGCGGCGATGACGATGAGTAGCTGCTAGGTTCTCGAGGAGAAGGTGGAGCGACAGTGGCGATGTGGGCAAGCACGGCTATTACATGGCTGTAACAACGACGTGTTGTGGCCACGAACGGTGGCAGCGATGATGACGACAAGGCAGCGATGAAGGTCCCTCAGTTCTCAGATTTGGCGTGGCGTTAGTGGGTCGGTCACGGCATGGCGTTAGGGCAAGGAACAGTAGCAGCGGAGCAATGGTCGACGGCGTCGGGAGGGACGGCAGCGACAATGGGTCCTCGGCTTCTCAAATCTAGCACTTTTCCCTCCGATTCCTCTCTCACTCAGCCTCCACACGCTCGGATCTCTCCCCCTCGGGCTCACTTACCACCGGCCTCCCCCAAAGTCTCTCGGAGGGAGGTTGTTCGAGCTTCGCGACCCGATTTCTCGCGTGCTTGCTCTTTGATCCTCCCCTGAAGTCTCTCAAGGGAAGATCTCCAAGTTCGCCATGTCCTTAGATGGAGGTTGTGGCCTGCTATTTATAGGCGAGGAGGCGGCCGGTCAACGAAGCTTCGACCACCAATCTTCGCACACCGAACGGTCCTCCTCAGCTGAACTGGCGTCCCATCCGAGCTTATCCAGTGAAGCCTGCTCAGCATTAATGGCGCTTGAGAGCTTATCTTCTCCGGCCGACGTCGGCCTACTGTCCTCGGCCATAGGTCGTCCTTCGCATGTCGGTGTCCGCTGTGCGCATGAGCTGTAGAGGCGTAAGGGAAGAAGGAAGAAGGAAGAAGAAGAAGAAGAGAAGGGGGCCGGGCCAAAAGAGAATGGGCCTGAGGGCCTGTGCAAAAGGAAAAACTGGTTGGGCGCAAGGCCCAATCCCAATGGGTTGCTGCTTCTGCTTTTCTTTTTGTTTTTTTATTATTTTTTTGTTGTTTTCTGTTTTTTATTATCTATTTATATGAAAAAGAGGCAAAATATAAAAAAACTTAATTAACTAAAAAATGAAATTTAGGCGTCAACAACAACTGACAGAATCCAAAACAGCACTTCACCGAAACGACTTTTCGCCACTTTTGATAAAAGAATTTTCACTTATCCTCCCTTGACCAAACAACATTAGAATATAGAAAGGCAGAAAAAAAAACCAGCTGATCATTCTCCAGCTGAGCAGAACGTGTCCACAAGTAAAATCGTGTAAAAATCACTTCAAGTCCTGAGCACAGGTGGATTGCGAATCCAAGACAGAAAAGCCAACTACCCATCGACCATCTCTCCTTCCCCGCGAATCTAGGACTCGAAAATGGAGACCAGAAAACCATTAACAGATAGCAACCACGTAAAACACATTGAGACGCACCATGACAAAACCAAACCAGAGGAAACAAAGGGGAGAATTAGGGCAAATAGGCTGCAAGAGGCGAGGGGCGAATTGGTACCTCAAAAACCGTCGAGGCCGAGAGTGAGCATGACTAAACTACGAGCCTCGAGGACGTGAGTTGAGCGAGAGAGAGAGAGAGGGTTCGTGAGTCGAGCGAGTTGAGAGAGAGAGATCGCGAGTTAGATGTCTGGAGCCTAATTTTGGGTTTCGTTTATATTATTTAATAAATAAAAAAAACTAAATGGTTGGTTCTGCATCTAAAATAAAAAAACCTGACCGGTGTCCACTTATTCAAGTTTTTAGGAACCGAAGATCGGTCCGGGCGGTTCTGATTTGGACGATTTCTTTTTGCTCATCCCTACGCTAACAACAATACTTCACTCTTTATCAAGCTTTCATGTCTAGTTGGGTGAAGGTACATTTCCTAAAAACTAACAATATTATAAAATGGTAAAAAATTTCCGAGTGGAGTAAAGTGCCATAAAATTAAGAGTTAATATCACGAAAACCATCAAATTAGTACGTTTGTGATAAATTTATCTAAAATTAATTTCTATCATAAAAATCTTCAAATAAGTATACATGTGATGAGTTTGCCCAAAAATAATTTTTTTACAATAAAGAATCTCAAACTGGTATATTTGTCACAAATACACCTTCATTAATTTCCGTTAAATTGGATTAATATCACAAAAAAACTACAAAACTATTACCCATGTGACAAACTAAGCATAAAACCTCACTGTTATACTCGTCAACTATCACATATGATCCGATTCAGAAATTGATAGTAAAATTTAATGAAGACTAAAGGATGATAAATTTGTCATAGGTATACTAGTTTGGATTTTCTGTAGTCAAAAAATTAATTCGAAGTAAATGAATTATGACTATAATAATTTGGGCTTTTTCATGGTATTCTAAACTAAAGTATATCCAAACTAATGTATAGGAAGCAAAATCATATCAGCTAGGACAGGTCACGGGACCTAGTCCTTAAATGAAGTGGTAAACATGAATGCTACTTTTAAAGGGCACAGTCTAACCAATAAGATGTATACCAATAATGATGCTAAAAATATCAGAAAAAGAAGCATATTAAGTGCGTAAAATGTCAAGAGTTTCTCCATGTGCTTATATTTGCCAAAAGCAAGCTCGTATGACAGTGAAATTTAAGACAACAATCAAAATCTTTCATACGTACGCACCTCCACAACAGGCTTTGCCGCAACCTCGTACACTTGTTTTTGTGACGTGGACTCGGCGAAAATTTGATCAAACTCGTGGGTGTGTGTATCCTCGTTAGTCTTCCGCAATTTCAACATTTGCAGTTAATCATGGTAATACATAGGACTTCAATCAGTGCATCATGCAAAAGAACAAACCACCTGTATATTGCCAATGTGTCTTTTGCTTTTTAGGAGCAATATACGTAAATTGTTTAATCTCCAATAAAAAGTAATTTTTTTCTTCTTTTGAGGAGCAAAGAGTATTTTTCTTTTATATTTTTTGCTAAAATTTATTATATTCTAAATGTTATGAAAAAATTGCATTTGAAGTTACGTGTCAACATTTAACTATCATAAAAGTTTTGAAAGTTCCAAATTAAAAGAAAATAGGTCAAATTTTGTGAATTGCTAGATTTAGATTAAATAAAAAGTAAAACTCGTTTTAGATAATTACCAAACAATTCGCTTGGAATCAATTAAATATCTCTTTCAGACCAAAAAAATAATTATTATTATCTTTTCTTGAGTTAAATGCCAGTAAAAAAGTAAGTCTTTGTAAGTAAATAGAAAAGGAATGAACTAACAAGATGTTGGGTCAGATCGAAAAAAGGTTTTCTCTTCTTGTGATGTTAGATTTAGGCCTTGTTATGAGCATTCCTGGAATAAAATCTCATGCACCAGAAAGATGAGAGAGAGGGTGACAATAAAATCGTCCAAGGATGTGCAGCAGTCATGATGCGCGAAAGCCAATCAGAACCATTTGACCTAAATCTTTCATTTAAGGCAATGTTGATACCTAAATTTTGACTAAATACTTAGAATTAATTTGCATAGAAAATTAAGGATCAATTTGAGCCTAGCAAAAATATTTTTTAGGTCTCAGTTTTTATTTGCATCCATTACATTTGTTTTCTTTTTAATTTTCCCTTTTTACCTTATTTTTGGACAAATAAATGATAAATAAAAAATATAATAATAATAATAATAATAATAATAATAATAATAATAATAATAAAAGAAAAGGGTTCTTATGGGGCTCAGCCCCTTCTTTTTGTTCTTCCACACGCGGGCCTCTAGGCCCACGCCCTTTTTCCCTTGGCCCGGCCCCCCTCCTCCTTGTCTTCTTCCTCCTCTGTCTCTACAACACACGCGGAAGGAAGCCAGACGCGTGCGAGGCCAAGTGGAGGAGGAGATGGCAACGCATGACGCAGCAGATGGGGACACGCCTTCCATGCAAAGCAATGCACGCAGGTGGGCGGCTGAGGCGACGCCAGTCCAGTCACACCAAGGCCAGTTGGCATGCCAAGAACCGCCAGCCAAAGCTCCGTCGACCGGCACCCCTCCACCTATAAATAGGGCTACCGACGGAAGGCCCACGACACAAGCGGAGAGAGATCGAAGGCAACTAGCTTCAAGGACCTCTCCCGAGAGACATCAGGGGAGGATCGAGAGCAAGCCAGCTAGAAATCGAAGGAGATAGGTCAGCCGCAGAGGGAGGGTCAGATCTGAGCTAGGGGGTTCCAGATCTCTCTCAGATCTGGGAGAATGAGAGTCGAGAGAAACCAAGATTTGAAAAAGAAGGGCTGAGTAAGAGAGATTTGAGGTTTCAGAGAGAGAGAGGGGGTCGGGAGTGCAAGCCCTCTCGCTATGCGTAGCGCCAGACGCTTGGCCTGGCGCCTCCACTGCTCCGCCACCAACGACGCCAGCTACTCGCATCATCGGCCTTAGATAAAAGTAAAGAGTACTTTTTTACTTTCTTTGCTAAAATTTATTATATTATAAATGTTATGAAAATTTGCATGTGAATTTACGTGCCAACATTTAACTATTCTAAATGTTTCGAATTAAAAAAAAAAAAAAAAGGTCAACATTTGTAAATTGCTAGATTTAGACTAATTAAAAAGTGAAGATCAATTCAGATAATTACCATACTAGTCACTTGCAATAAATAGACCACACATATAATGGAAATTGAACATGGATGATTGAGAAACCCTGGTAAATTATCTTTTCTTGAGTTAAACGCCAGTAAAAAAATAAGGCTTTTTAAGTAGATAGAACAAGAATGAACCAATAAGGTGTTAAGTCAGAAGGCAAAAAAGTCTGCTCTTCTTGTGATGTTAGATTTGGATCTTGTTAGGAGCACTCCTAAAGAAAATCTTATGCACTGAGTCGATGTGATTGAGGGCGACCCTGAAATTATCGGAGAGGTGCACTAGTCATGGTGCGTGAAAGCTGATCGGGAACCATTAAACCTGAATCTTCAACTACATAACACTTTTTGTAAAATGTTGGATAATCCCGATTCTCAACTTAATATAACAACATTTTTCATGTAATATAATCTTTAGTTTGACTGGACTACGTAGGTTTTTTTCTAAACACGAGGTTAGTAATACAATGTGGATAGGATTTCTCCATTAATCAAAACAATAGTAGTCTTTGTCATTTTCTCCTATGCTAGGCATTTTTCACAGTTGCACTGTCCGGGGTAAGGCGACATGGGGCGCGGATTCCTCATGCGATGAATCTATACCCTATCCACTGGTGCAAATCGGTGTAATTAGTCGTGCCAATTTACTAAGGAGATAAGAAAGGAATATATTTTTTACATTCACATAGTTTTCACTTCACCTTAGAAACCTTTTCTGACATGTTTCGTATACGTCCAACTAACCTCAAGAAAGGTAAAGTTGTACAAAATAAAGCTAAACTTGTTCTACAAGGATATTCTCAAGATGAAGTGATAAATTATGATGAGAGGTGTACTCATTGGGTGATTTACGTCTATTATTTGCTAGACATGTTATTATGATTCCATCTTATTTCAATGAATGTGATAGTATCTGTCTAAATTGTTTTATTAAATATAATGTTCTATGTAGAGCAATCACCAAGCTTTGAAGATCCTACAACTTCTAAAAAGCTTTACATGGTCTCAAGCAAGCTCCATACTTGGTATGAGAGATTATGTAGTTTTCTAATTGACAACAGTTTTGAAACAAGTAAAATAAACACAACTTTGTTAATAAAGAAGAAAGATGAAATATTTTGTTAGTGCGAACATATGTAAATGACATGATCTTTGGTTCTGCTAATGAGAAATGTGCAAGAACTTTCCCAAGTTTACGTAAAATGATTTCAAAATGAACATGATGGGTTGACTTCTTCTTGCTCAAATTTCAAGTAAAACAAATAAAGCATAGAATGTTTATACATCAAGAAAATATGTAAGAAATAATTAAAAAAAGGGCAAGAAGTTTTTTTTTTTTTTGGTAAGGAAAAAAAATTGGTGAGGAAAAAAGAAGGTCAAGAAGTTTGGAAATGAAAATTCAATTTTTTTTTTTAAATAACTCTATTTTTGTCCTATTGGATTAGATATAGGAAAAATACAGTATAATGTATTCTATTGAAAAGTGGTATTTTCTAGCAATACCCCAATAATTTCCATCTAGTAGACATCATTAATGCAAAATAATAATAATAATAATTCTTATACATGAGTCTTATTTGCATATTGGGTATAGGCTTAATAGGAGTAACTAACTTGAAAAAATGAACTCACCATTAATGGCAAGTGACAAATAAAAACTCTCCTTTATACGGGATAAGTTCACTAACTTGTTGTGTAAGTGCAATTGAGTCCTTAATTTTTTTTAAAAAAATATAATTAAATCCTAAAACTTATTAAATTAATATAATTTAGGTCATCAGTTAGCTTTATCCAAACTGTTTGCTTGTTTTCTTTTTAAAGAAAGATACCAATGTAGTTGTAACTTTAGGTATTTTAAAATACAAATAAAAAAAGTTAGAAGGAAAAACTTCATTTCAAGATTTTCTTGGAATTGTTTGCTCCTGAATCTCAAGCTCTCTCCTTATTCCACCGACCACCGAAGTAGATTGCTTCGGGTCTTTGAATCAAACATGACAGTCCTTGGAAAGTATGAATGGAGTTCATAACTCTCAATTTTTTGTAAGGATTTGAGCTCACTCAACCATCATATGACAATAACAAATTCAAAGCACATTAAAAAAATACAAGTGAAAACATTATATAGATTTGAACATGATCCACCTCCTCCTATTATAGTCTTAGAACTATGAGGTTTTGTAGGACCACTGTTAATTGTTCTAAAAGTTACTTTAAAATAGTCAATAGCGATAATTGATAGCGTTCCCATAAAATTTCACAAGAACATCTTCGAGGCATAGAATACACCATAATCATACCTAATTTCAATCCCTACATCAATCTCAGAAATTGTTCGGGAACCAACTATTTTTCTCAATTGGTTAAGCGCCACCCCCTATAAGAATTATTGTGGCCCACATGATATGATTTAATATGGTTCAATAATAGTTAAAATGCTATAAAATAAATAAATATAGGTTATGAGAAGTTGCGACTATAATAAAACAAAGAGGTATGAAGTTGAAAAGGCGCTTTGATGGAAGGCACCTATTGAAAGAACGTATAAATAGAGTCCAATCCTCTCTCCACCTATATACGAACAACAATAACACAAAAGAATTTGGTATTCTCTCCTCCATCGATTGAATACAGTAAGGAATAGTGGGTTAAGGGAGAGAAATCGGATTTCTTCATTTGGTTCGAGTTTTGCGGTAACATTATGGATAAAAGGTACGTCTTCATCTATTTGTGAAAATTATAAAGATCAAAGATCACTATTTTATGATGAATTTCCGCATTAAAGTATTATATGTATATTCGAACAATTGGTATCAGAGTGTGGTTTATGATCTCATGATTTTTTCGTTTAAAGAAATATTATGATTTATGTATGATAATTTGTTGAACGATCTTGTTCGTACTATTTGTTGTTGTTAAAATGTTTTCGGAGGGTTCTATTAAAGAAAATCCGAATGATGGAATATTTTTATAGAGAAAAGGACAAAAATGGAGTAATTCGGAATTTTAAGGACAAAAATGGAGGAATTCGGAATTTTAAGGGCAAGACAGAAACTCCCCGATTCCACGCAAAATCCAGCGACCCACCGCTTAGTTTCGAACCCACACGGTCGCACTGCCATGAGGAATATTAGCCATGAGTTTTTCCGGTATATTGGCGTTTGCCAGAGGTTAATCGAGTGGCAAAAGTCGCAATGGTGGAGTTTTTGCTTGCTGAGAAATTTTGGTTTGATTTGAGGCCAATTTATTGGTCATTTTCTCCAAAACTTAAACCCATATGGTCGTGCCGGCATGCTCTTCAAAACCCATTATTTATTTGTGTCTGGGATGGGCTGCAGGAGAAGAAATGCCGATGAAATCGCGGCGGAAACGGCAAAAACCAGCGGAAATCGTTTTTGTGGGCGAGGAAGAAGGTGCATGGGCCTCATGCGCTCGTTGCATTTGCAGGCGCATGTAACCCATGCGGCACGCGCTCTCACGCACGCTCAACTACTGCGGACATTGTCACGCCTCGATCCTCGGGGACGCGCCCATCCTTCTATTTGGTCGATTATTAAAGTGTGATATCCCAGGACTACTTATCGCCGACCCTTTCTTTTTATTACGCATGCGGAAGCAGTTATAAATCCCCAGACAATAAAACAATGGGATAGAAAATCATGCCATATTTTTCATATTGAAATTCACAACCACACTTTCATTAACAGCATAACTTATAGTATATTTACAATACTATTTACAGCATAAAAGTCTCACACCTATCTACACTAAGATAGGGTGCACATAAAAAGGGATGGGATCTCAATCCACATCTGGGTTGTACTCAAGATCCCTCTCTGGATCATCTTCTACTTCAAAATACTTTCTCCCCTTCAGGTTCTTCCTCCTCAGCTTTTCCTCAGGGTCCTGAAATGGTTATTCAATAACCAATGAGACCACGTCTCAGCGAGTCCTACCCTCTAAGACTCGATTAATAAACTAATACGCCATACGGTTGCCTAAGCACAACACGAGTCAAAGGACTTACCTTGGCCTCAGTTCCAACCTGCAATTCAAGGTTAAACACATATATTCAAACAATTCACGACATCGGATCAAGCACTGGTCAATCGACTAGGTCAATTACATGTCAGTCAGACCCTCTCTAGGTCATTCCCACTCATACCGCGATTTCCCAGTGGTGTACTCATTCACCAAATCACATGTGTTTCTCAGGCGTCGTTTTTGCCAATGACATACCGATCACCGACACCGTGCGTTCTTTAAGGCGCCGTTTTCACCAATGATATCCTCGATCACCGAACCACATGTCCTTTCTAGGGCGCCGTTTTCGCCAAGGTGACATCGGCTATAGACAACATCGTGAGTTCTTTAAGGCGTCGTTTTCACCAATGATATTTCCTTAATCACCGAAGCACGTTTGTCTATAAGTCATTTACGTGCGTTCTTTAAGGCGCCGTTTTCGCCAGTGATACTTCTAATCACCGAACCACGTATGTTCAATAACATCGTACCTGATTGGTCTCAGCCAATAACATTCTCAGTTAGCTCTCATCATTCTCCCTACTATATAGCCCATCAACGTACTAGCGCTATATACTCATGCTTGGCCATTACCAATCAAATATTCAATAACAAACAATTTAGGACAATTCCTCAAATTTCATAATTTAAATCAATTTCATAAAAATTGAAGCTCAATTAAATAAACGGACTGCACCACGACAATCGGCACGAAATTTCGATCACCAGCCATCCCGGTTGAATTTCCAGAAAAATAAATAATTAAATAAATAATTTCGAAAATTAAATAAATAAATAATAAAAATCCAATTTAGGCCCATATTGCCTGATTGGAGCCCGAAACGGGTCGAGAAAAATCTCGAGATACATTTAATAAATAGCCGAACTTTTCTACTTGCTAATAACTAGATCTAACCACCTAACATGCATCATTAAGTCACTAAATTAATTGTTCTAACCTAATCTAACCACCTAATTGCATTTAATTAAATCTAATCAACCCTTAGGTATAATTAGCGAACTAAGAAAGCATTAGTGAGTAAAACTCAATTGGAAAAAGCGGAGATCGGGACACCGCGACGGCGATGCAACGGCGGCCGAAAACGGGCTCGCGACGACTCCCACGAGCTTGGACCGGGCCTTGAATTAGGCCCAACAAATCTCAGCCCAAATGAGATTTGTTCTTGCACTGGAATGGGCTTGCTCTTGGACCTGGGCCTAGTTGCGATGGGGCTTCAAAAGCTGGGCTTGAAGACTACAATTGCTGAAAATGGGCTTGAAATAAAACTGAATTGGGCCTGCCTTTCAAACAACTTGGGCTGAAGCTTGGGTCAAAATTTGCTGGGCTTCAATTCTAATTGATGATGGGCTGAGTTTTCTTGGGCTGATGGGCCAACCAAGAAGCAACAAAAGCTGCCGATGGGCCTCTGGACTGCAAGACTAATGTTGCTGAAATCCACGGCAGCTGGACTCCACGACGTTGAAGGCTAGGGTCGCTCGGTGGAAGGCACGTGCGGGTGGAAGAACGAAGAAGCTGAAGCTGCAGACGCTGCTGTGGAGTTGCTGAGGAAGAAAACCTTCGGTCAACAAACGGTGAGGAGACACGGTTTGATTGGCAGATGCGGTGGGGCTTCACGCGGTTAGCTTGGTGGGGGGATTTCTTGCTGGAGTTTTGACCGATAGAAGCAAGGTGGCGCGTGGTATCCGTTGGTGAATTTGCTGGCTTCGGGAGACTCTGCTGCTGGCGACAAGAAGTAGTGGAGATGGGATGCTGCTTCGGCCAAAGATGGCTCCGTTGGTTGACTACTGAAGACGCCTGGACGAGGATGGCAGCGAGAGAAGGAGACGTGGGCTTTGTTGGCTTGCGGGGTCAACCAAATTGCACCAGTTGAAGACTTCTGAGGGAATTGACCGTGGAAGACAAAGTGTAGTGGAGCAGGGGCGTGCGGTCTTCAAAACAACAAATTGAGAGAAAGACCATCGTAGCTCATCCACCGAAAAAGAAAGAAAAGGCTGGTGGAAAGAGAGGAAGATGGAGAGGAAACCGCACGAAGAAAATGAAAAGGGAGAGAGAGGATGGAGGTGGACGGTGGGTGAGAGAGTGCAAGGAGATAGAGATGAAAAAGGATGGGGGGCCCCTTGGGCTTGATTTTTCCACAAATATCTCCAAGACTTGGTTCTTGGCCATGTATAATCCCTTGGCCTCCAATGGGCCACACCAACACTTCTCACAACACTTCAAATGGTGCATTTTGGCTAGGCATGAGGGGGATTACGAAATTGACATCATCTCCTCTCAATTGGACACTTGAATAATTTCAATTCATCCTCATTTGGCTTCTATAAATCTCCGACACACACAGGTTCAACCCGAAAGTCAAATTTCCCATTAATTTAGCCAATCCGAACTTCTGCCAAATCTCCGTGACGTCTGAACCCAATTTCCGTAAAATTTCTCGAATCTCCGAAAATCTTCTGAGACTGAGTCGATGCTCCTAAAATTTATTGTGACATGGCCAAAACTTCAATTTCTGAAATCGGACTCGAATTGGCGGTTGATTTTCATTCGGCGCGTTTTTAGCGTGACCTAGACTATCGGGTAGTTTTCAAAACTTTTTAAGGCAAATGACCCGTGGTCGATTTTCTTCGAGCCACTATGAACCCACTCGACTCAATGGCGACTCTTGATTGTCATGAAAATCTCGAGGATTCAATTACGGACACAGGGTACCAAAACAATAAGAAAATCAGTCTAGTGTTGGCTGACCAGAATTTTCTAATTCAGTGGTGTCACCCACGATTAGTCACATATCTCTATCGATCCAGTCTATCTCTGATTCCAAATCGATTTTTAACTATGCTGTAGTGACCTCTAAAAATTGACACGGTCAAGAAGCTGATTCCTGATCGAGTTCTCAAATCTATTGCCTTAAAATTCCTTAATAATTTCCCCAGCTAGTCGAGTTATCTCAAGAATGATCAGTTCTGAGAATAGCCCTATAGACGCCTTAATGAAATGCCCGATTTATTCAGTAGAAGACAGGGTTGAAAAATCTGGATGTCACAGACGTGGACCCCATGCATGCGGCAATTGCCGGGTGCGTGCATAGCACACACTTATGCGCTGGACGCGCGTGTGCGCGGCACGCACCCACAGCGGATGCAGGCACGTGCCGAGCACTCGCCTGACATATCGTGGCACTGTTTTTAATTTAATTTAATTTTATTTTATTTTTCTGCCCTTGTTTATTTATAATTACAATTCTACCCTCACTGATTATTTACCATTTTACCCTTGGATTATAAATTTATGATTTTGTCCAAATGGAATTATGGTTTTTTTACGATTTTGCCCTTATACTTTGATTACGTTTTATCCTTGTGTGCAATTTGGTAAATATTTATATTTTGCAATATTAAAAATTCATATTATGAATGGCTTGTTAGTCACCAAAGTGGCCAAACCTTGAAGTCTTTTGAATTTTTTGATATTGTAAATTGTTTTATTCAATTACCCATGATTAATTGATGCTATATATGAAATTGATATGTTTTATATCATTATTGGAGTTATGGGTATATTAAAGTTCATTTATTATAAGAACTTAGGGATTAACCCAAAGGTTAATTATTTTCTTATAATTCATGAACATGGTGGTTGATAATTAATATGACTTGTTAAATTTGTTTATATATCCAAATATAGCAAATAAATTTTAATAAGATATATTTACAATTATCAAATAAAAGTTATTAGCATCATTATGGTATATATATATATATATATATTTGTATACCATAGGATCACCCAAAGGAGAACTATGATGTACATATGTCGTTTAATTTGAATCTAATTAGGTGATATTCTCAAAGTATTAATGTATGAGTATTTTCTTGCACATTTGCAGTATCTGTACTTGTTTCACTTCATTCGCACGCCTCATATGTTCCCTTATTCAATGAAATAAATTTTCCTGATTAGAGTAAACAAGTCCAGTTTCACTTAGGTGTCATGGATCTTGATTTAGCGCTTCAAGCTGAGAAACCAGCTACTATTACTGATGAAAGTAGCGATGATGAAAAGTCTTTCCATAAAGCTTGGGAAAGATCGAATATACTAAGCTTAATGTTCATGCGAATGACAGTTACAAACAACTTAAAGACTTCTCTTCCCAAGACTAACAATGCTAAGGAATTTATAAAATTTGTGGAAGAGCATTTTCAAACTGTTGATAAGTCACTTGCTAGTACATTGATGAGAACACTAACCACCATGAAATATGATGGTTTGTGTACTATGCATGAGCATATACTTGAGATGACGAATTTAGTAGCAAAGTTAAGGACTTTGGGAATGAACGTGGACGAGTACTTTTTAGTACAATTTATACTTAATTCCTTGTCTCATGAGTAATATGGGTCATTTCAAATTAATTACAAGACTATAAAGGATAAGTGGAATGTAAATGAATTGGCCAATATGCAAGTTCAAGAGGAAACAAGGATAAAGAATCAAAAGGCTCATTCTGTTCATCTCTTAAGTCATCAAGAAGTTCGAAAGAATTTCAAGAGGAAATGTGGAAGGAGCAAGAAGAAAGGACTACATGTCCTAAATGACTCTTCAAAGGTTTCTCAAATACATAAGAAGGAACACAATCTCATTAAGTGTCATTTTTGCAATAAAATTGGACACTTGAAGAAAGATTGTTTGAAATGTAAGGCTTGGTTCGAAAAGAAAGGTAAGCATTTTGCTTTAGTATGTTTTGAATCAAACTTTACTGAAATTCCTCATAATACTTGGTGGATTGATTCTGCTACTACCACTTATGTGTCAAATACGATGCAAGGATTTCTTACGATCCAAACCATAAAACTAAATGAAAGTTATGTGATTACGGGGAACAGAAACAAAGCTCTAGTTGAAGGCATTGGCACTTATCATTTGATCTTAGATACTGGGCATTATTTGGATTTGTTTCGAGCCCTTTATGTACCTATATTTTCTTGCAATTTAGTTTCTTTGCCAAGACTTGATGTAGCAGGATTTTATTGTAAGTTTGGATCTGAATCTTTCAGTCTATTTAAAAGTGATACTCTTATTGGAACTGGAACTTTATGTGATGGTCTCTATAAATTTAGACTTGATTATACTTTTATTGAGTTATTAATACGTTGCATCATAATGTTGGCATTAAACGAAATTTGGTGACTGAAAATCTATTTACTTATGGTATAAATGTTTGGGTCATATATCCAAGGAAATAATGCAAAAATTAGTGAAGAATGAAATTCTTCCAAATTTGGATTTTACTAACCTTGGAGTGTGTATTGATTGTATTAAACGTAAACAAACAAAGCACAATAAGAAAAATTCCATAAGAAGCACAGAGCTTCTTGAGATTATACATACTGACAGATGTGGTCCTTTCGATGTTCCATCTTTTGGTAAGAAAATCTATTTCATAACCTTTATTGATGATTTTTCACGTTATGGTTACATTTATCTATTACATAACAAGTCTCAATCAATTAATGCACTTAAAGTGTATATTAAAGAGGTTGAGAACCAATTAGATAAAAAAAGTGAAAATAGTAAGATCGGATAAAGGCGGTGAATATTATGGAAAGTATGATGAATCGGGATAATATCCAGGTCCATTTGCTAAATTCATTGAAAGATATGGCATTTGTGCTCAATACACAATGCCAGGTACACTACAACAAAATGGTGTAGCAGAAAGGCATAACTGTACTTTAATGGAAATGGTTAGGAGTATGATGAGTCATTCATCTTTACCCTTATCTTTGTGGATGTATGCTTTAAAGACTTCTATGTACTTATTAAACATGGTTCTTAGTAAAATAGTTCTAAAGACTCCCTTTGAACTATGGACAGGAAGGAAACCTAATTTACGACATCTGCATGTTTGGGGTTGTCAAGCAAAAATAAGAATTTATAATCCACATGAAAAGAAATTGGATTCAAGAACGACCAGTGTTATTTCATTGGTTACGTAGAGAAATCCAAAGGGTATAAATTTTATTATCCTAATCATAGTACAAGAACTGTTAAATCTGGAAATGCTAGGTTCATTGAAAATGGTGACATCAGTGGAAGTGAAAGAGTGTGTGATACTTGCATTCAAGAAGTAAGGGTAGAACTTCCTATACCCAAAACTTCTAAAGTTGTTGTTTCTAACAATAATCGAGAACAACAAATTAATGAACAAACACTCCATAATGAGGATGTCAACATTGAACCTCCAATAACTAAGTCACAAGAAATAGCATTGAGAAGATCTCAAAGAGAAAAGAGGTCGGCTATTTTTTATGACTATATGGTTTACCTATAAGAGTCAGAAATTGACTTAGGAATTGGAAATGATCCAGATTCATTTTCCCAAGCCATGGAATGTGAAAATTCTAATGAATGATTTAATGCCGTGGAAGAAAAGTTAAAATCCATGCATCAAAATCAAGTTTCAGATATATTATAAGTTTAGGCATTTTTAGATACATTGCATTTTAGGATTATTTAGGTTAAGATAATATTTTAGTTTAAATTAGGATATGGCTCAACATAATTCCTAATATGAATTAAATAGGATCTCGATCTAGTTAGGTAATTTTCACATTTCACCAAATTTCGAATTTCATGAAAAATACAAAAAAAAAAATGTCATATGCACATCATTAGAATTAGATTCATTGAGATGCATGTCATTTAGTATTTTTGCTAGGTCCATTTAATTTGAAATTGCATGACATTAGAATTAAGTCATTTAGTTAATATTGCATTGCACATTGCATAATTTTCATTAATTAAGTGAAAATAAAAAGAGAAATTGCGTGTTAATTAGAAACCATATCTAGGGTTGTTGATGTGGATTTTGAATTAACATTGCAGATGCTTTCGTTGCTACGAGGTAAGTCCTGCATTTTCTATTTGCTTTCTTGGGTGTTAAATAGATGGATTGCGCACCCGCATGATCGCCTCGCATGTTAGATAATTAAATTTAAAATCAATTCAAGCTGTCTGCCAAACATTTTTTTTAAATAAAAGAGAAAGGTACCGAAAGGGCGTTAGAGAAATCTAGCGTAACCAAGTTCCCGAACTTATAAATCTCTGGTTCGTAGGAGTAAAGTAAAACTCCCGTTACTTTACTTGGGTTTCTAATCAACCCACCAAAAATAGATTAGTGGCGACTCCTAATTAAAAAAATTGCATGTTAAGAACTTGAACCGAAAGTCGCGAATTGGTATGGGCTTGGGAGAGCCTGAGTTAAGTTTAGGCTTAACAATCCATTAGCCAAACCTTAGGTGGTTCATCCCCGAAAAAATTGGTCACGACAGCTTGGCGACTCCGCTGGGGACTTGTGTTAAAACACTTAGTGGACTTAGGCCAATTTTCTTCTTTTTGAAATTTTTTTTTGTTTGGCGGCGAGGATTCCAGGTACGTCTCTAACATTTAAGGTGTTAAATGTTTTTGCAGATGGGGAGATATGAGGGGAGTAGACTTTGCTAACCCTTGTCTTGCAGGTTGGAGTTAAGGATGAATGTTTTAAATTCAAGCTATTGAAGTGTTTGTTTGATTTAAATTGTTGTGCATGCCCTGCATTTAGCACTATACTTTTGCACACACAACCTGCTGCCGGACTTGGGCCGCACTAGGATATTTAGGATGGTATTGAGTTGGATACGACTTCGACCGCGAGGCCGCGTAGTAGAGGTTGCACAACTCAATCCCGAAAGTTTTTCTTGGTGTCAAGAATGTTTACCTCTGCCCGCGAGGCTGCGTCGCATTGGGGTATCATTCTTGACTGAGCCGGAGTTAGGAGGACTTGACTTAGTATGCGAGGCTGCAACTAGTCATCCCACCCTGCTAACTTCACTTTGCTAAGCCTGTCTAGAGTAAAAATCGAACCCCACATTTCATGTGCTTGTCTATGTGATTGCCATTGATTCTCCTTGGTGAAGTAAGTGTTCTTTCCCTATAGCATGCAATTTATTTTCTTGGGTCGGTCCATGACAATCTAGGTCAATCATTGATTTGATTCATTTGTCAATTGGAAATGAAATAAGAAATTGCTAGGGAATGATGCATTTTAAAAAAACTTTGGAGAATTTGTTTTTACATCATGTCTAGAAAATTTGGTTTTACTAGGATATCCATTTTTAGGAAATTCTCTTCTCGCATAGACCTTTCATAAATAAATGAAAAAAAATAAAAAAAAATAGAAAAATCGATTAGATCATTGTCATGGATTGACTCTCCACTTACACCTCATGCTTACACGTTCTTGTTTATTTCCTTTAGGTGATTATGGAGCGATCTCGCTCACCCATCCGTACACGGCCAAGAGCTAAAATGGCGGATCAAAATGAGGTGTTGGACCATATCATTGTCAATATAAGCAAACGAATTGCGTACCTCCAAAGTCAAGTCGATGAATTGTCTGCTACTGTGGCTTGTCTCATCAAGCAAAAGGGGTGTGATGACATAGGTACTCTATCTTCAGTGAGAAACTACGACTCGAAGAAGAGAGCCAAGAAGACTTTTTGAACCGTTTCATTTTCTTGAGATAGCCGAATTTGATGTCATCATGAAGAGACTAATGACATATCTAGAGGGAAAAATATCTCACCTGAAGGGTTCGCATTACAAGATCAATGAGGGTGAAAATTTCAAGTACACATGATTCATGGTCCTAAGTAGTCTGATCTCCTCATTTAATTAGGGGCATGTACCTTCCCCTTCGTGGGAATTTTTTTATCACTCTTTAGGGATTCGTTTCAATTTCTTATGTGCTTGAACATCACATTTTTCATTCCAATAAATGTAATTTGATTGATAAATATCAATAAAATTTCAAGTTTTGTTTTGAGGACATGATGGGGTACACCAAACCATGCCGGTGACGAAATCCAACAATGAAAAAAAATATCACCCATGGAGAAAATTTGAGAATTGGGCTTCTTCATGCTTCCTCATCCAAAATATTCCTTAAAAAAAATCATTTTTGAAGCAATTTCCAAAAAGCATGCATTAGGTTACCCTTGTTTGTTTTTCTAACTCATTTACTTCATGTCTCAGAGCATAATAGAGAGGCATTTGAAAATAACGCGTTCCGGTGATAGTTCACCTGTTGATTTGGGAACATACATCCCAAGGAAAATAGACATGAGGGCAAAGGATCATCTTCTAGCTGATTGTGATGACATCTCCCAAGAGTGAAGAAAATCACCTTGATTCCAAAGTGTGATATGTGGCACATCTCATAACAATTTGTGTGAGATGTCATTCTCGAAGGCCAAATGAAGTTGTCATTTCCGTGAGAAAATGATGAAACAAGTCAAAAGAAGATCATCCGTCTTGAATGAAATGGATACATTACGTTCATGAATATAATTAATTTCGGAATTGACACTTTTGTTCTTTTCCTTGCAGATGATGAATTGGGGGCACTACAGATTCTAGTAGTGACATGACTGAGACAAAATCTCGATCCGAGCCCAAAATGGTTGTGCAATTTGAATTTACTTTGAGTTGCATAGTATCCTATTCATGCACGTTCTCTTGTGCAGGGCAAAAGCAATAATGGAGTATTCATCAAATCAAAAAGCGAATTTTCACTTTTGATTGGTAAAGACAATCCAAGGACATCCATTGCTGAGACAATCCCTTTGTGGAGCAACCCCCTGAATGAATGCTTAAAACCATGTTTTGAGTGCAATAAATTGTTTGTTTTGAAGTCACAAACACTTTTCGTGCTTAAAGTTGCTAGACTCTTTTGAAAAGAAAATTTTCATATTGATTTAGCTCACCAATTTCATGTGGAGATTTATCAAGATAGACAACTCAATGGAGTGACATCAATGTTTAAGAATGCTAAATGAGACGTATCAGGATGATGAAAGGCAAGCCCTATCCGATACACAGTCCCTTACTTAGACACTTGATACACTTGTGAGATGAATGTAGGAAGTTCCATATCCGTGAGGTAAAGAGTTCTCTCGCAAAAGGTACGATGACCGAAATGATGAGGGGCAATTCATTTATCTATCCTAAACACTACAAGAGAATCATTGCTTAACCACTTTGAGCTCCATACACTTGTGGAAGTTCTTTCAAATTTCCCCTATCAAGAACCACCCCATATTGGGGCAAGTTGGAGGTAAGATAACATTATGAGGTGAGGAAAATGAAAAGGAATTTCTTGCTCTCACTTGCACGCTATTACGTTGAATTCATGTGGTAATTCAAGTGCCTTAGGATGACGAAGAGCAGTTCTTTCTTTATCCTATACACTTCTATCCATTGCATAGCCCACTTGAGCCTATGAATTTATTTCATATTAAACGTAGTTGGTGATCATCCCCCACACTGGGGCAAGGCAAAAAGAACCATTACAGTAACATGGCTTAGAAGGCTGTAAAGGATGGTTGTGCAAGTTCAAAAAAAATAAGTGCAAAATAGAGGCATGAAAAAGCAGTGTGCCTGGTAAAAGCAAGGCCAATGCCCAAAAAGAAAAATCAAACACTTGTGTCGTATTCTCAACAAAGTGGTACAAAAAAAAAAACTCTCTCAAATGTTGTTGCAATCAATGGAGTTGTGATAAAAAAAAATCTTCAACAGTGGAGAAGGAAAGTGGTGGAAATGTCAGGATGATCACCAACTTTAACCCCCCTAAACACTTTTTGAGCCTAATGATCATTTCATTTCTCAACCCATGAACCAAGCCTATGTTATGTCCCTTGCGAAGTCTCTTCTGATTATGGCACTTGAATTAACATAGGAGTTCATATGTTTATAAGCATCGCTTGAAGAAGTGCGAGCAAGATTATATCTTTCTCATTTTGCAGGGTTCTTGACTTGTAAACCCGGAGATGATTACAAAATTGTTCTTTCAATTGCCTTGACTCAAAGAGTCCCTTTGTTAAACCGTTGACCAAGCCCACATTACGGTCCCTACTAAAGACCTCTCAGATTGGAAAGGTCGTACCGCTTGCGAGAATACTTAGACCCTTATTGGTATGATGATAGTGAGATGGAGTGATTCTCATAAAATAGCTTTTAAATGAGAGTGAGTGAAAGTCCTTTCTAACTGAAGGTCTCTCATTTAGTATTCTTAGGAAATCCATGTCATGAGTGAATATTGTCGTGAATGATAATTCTCTCCAATGAAAATTTGGGTGATGCAAAGGTCATTATGCATGAACCCCGATTGGGTTGAAGAAAACCTCACTAAATTTTGAAATGTGCATTCTAGAGTAACTCAGATTGTCTATCTCTTTGATGAATGCGTACAAATTTTTGCTCTAAATCATGTCTGACAGGTAATTCAAGTTCCTTTCAGAATGTTTCATGATATTAGGAGATGAGAAACCTCCACCATGAGGTGAAAGACCTCCACATAATATCTAAATTCCAAAACACATTTTTCTCCAAGAATCAGAGATATCACCAGGTAAGTATCTACCATACTCTAAAATACTTGTCATTATGCAGGTATTCTCTCTTAAGTGCATCGACATTTGACTTGGTCAAGCTGTCCAGTTATATCGACCTGGCGTGCTTTCATAGCCTAGAGTCCATTTTATCGAACCGGCGTGCTTCCATAGCCCGGATTTCTCTTATCGACTTGGCGTGCTTTCGTAGCCCAGGGTCCACTTTATCAAACTGGCGTGCCTCCATAGCCCGGATTTCTTTTATCGACCTGGCGTGTTTTTGTAGCTCAGAGTCCTTTACACCGACACTCAATGGAGTTGTCCCCCAAAGATTTTTCCTCCAGATTCAATCTGATTAAGGCAACCGAAGAATGGTTTGGGTCCTGGTCGGATGATTTCTGTCGCAAGGCTGGGCGACTAAAGAATGGTTCGGTACCTAGCCAAGCAAAACCTCAGTCTAGGCGACCGTAGAATGGTACGGGTCCTAGAAAACATTTATTGCTCTAATAGGCGACCGTAGAATGATACGGGTCTTGGAAAAGCAATTTCCTCATTCAGGCGACCGTAGAATGGTACGGGTCCTGGAAAAATAATTTTCTTTATCGAGGCGACCGTAGAATGGTACGGGTCCTGGAAAGTCAATCCCCATTTAGGTGACCGTAGAATGGTACGGGTCCTAAACAAAACCTTTCTGTCGTACTGGGCAACCGTCGAATGGTACGGGTCCTGGGAAAGCAGTTCCTTACAAAACCTTTCTGCCGTATTGGGCGACCGTAGAATGGTACGGGTCCTGAGAAAGTAGCTCCTTTCTGCCATACTGGGCAACCGTAGAATGGTACGGGTCTTGGGAAAGCAGTTTCTTCATAAAGTCATGTTACTATTCTAGGCGACCATAGAATGGTACGGGTCCTAGACATGTAACACCAACTACCTCGAACTACTCTATCCTCCTTGAAGGGAAGTTATTCCAGGTAGGTTCATTTGCATTAACATTTCCATGCATCATATAAATTGTATTAAAAAATGGAATTCATTTTCCAAAAAAAAAAATCATTCAGTGCATGCATGGTCAAAATTTAGGTCTTAATTTGTCTTTGAAGGCAACCTCTTCGAGCTCACCTTCAAAGAGGGGCAGCTGTTGACACCTAAATTTTGGCGGCCCGTTTATTTAATGCATAAAAAATTATGGGTTAATTTTATCCCTAAAAAAATTAATTAATTGCATTACATATAGATTCGGGTGCATTTACATTTTTTGCATTTTATTGGATCGGTGGCGAATGGATTCGGATTAGTGGTTCTAAGCTTTAATTTGGCAGGCCAGACTAAGCCCACGAAGCAAGTAAATTGGCCTGAGCCCATTTTCTTTTAATGACAAGAATTACCTAAATTGAGATTTGAAATAATATTATGGTGGATTTTTGGAATTTAAGAAAATCGGGTTGCAATCTTATCTTTAGGTGATAAAATCAGGAGATGTGGAAAATAAAAGAAAAGTGATATTGCGTGCAAATAAAAGAAATCTTCGCGGATGCTGATTTGAAAAGGAAAATAAAACCCTAATCTTCAGCCTATAAAAAGGTTTTCACGTAGGGTTTCGGGAGGAGGCCACAGATATTGATACATGCGGCCACATTGAGGGTTTTCTTCATCTCGATTGCTCAGCAAAAAGAAACGGAAGCCAAAAAGAGAAAAATTCCTCTTCGTTTTTAGGGTTTTGTAAGAGTCAAAGGGTCTTGCTTTGGCTGAAAAAGTAAAAAAAGTGCAGCAAGAACGGTGACAAGGGAGAGAGAGAGAGACGTGCAGTAGAGCAGGAAAAAGAAAAAAAAAAAAAAGAGAAAAGAGGGTCTTCTTCTTCCTCGCCTTCCTCTTGCAGCAGCTTCGTCCTTGCAACTGTCCAGACTTCACCTTCACCTGAGCCACCATACGCCCGTCCGATGCCCCGGCGTCCCCTGTAGCCCGCACCTCTGCACCGGTCCGTGACCAGTCGCTACTGCAGATTCGGTGATCCTGCCGCAAAAACCAGCAAGCTCACGCGCACGTCGCAGCCTTCCTGGTTCTATCATCTTGTCCTGTAGCCACGGCATGAAGTTAAGACGAGACGTTGTCCAGGTGCATCTAGAAGTCTCCCGCTCTCAGCTCGTCGTTGACTAGCAGACCATCAAAGATCGTGGGTTGTTTTGGCTTTTGGTCAAAACGGCGGAATTTGTCTTTTATTGTATGGTGAATGTTGAAGAATTGCTCGTCAACTTTTGAGGAAGAAGCATCAGAGGGATTGAAGACAAAGGATCGTGACTTCGGAATTCTCGGTGGAGATTATTTGTCGGCAAAGTCGCTCGAAAATTCAACCACTGTCTCAAGCCAACGTGAGTCGTGGCGCCTTGCTGCCGTGCCATTCACCGCAGGCGCTCGTGACGAACTCTACCGAGATAGCACTGCAAGTACACCGCGACTCACTCATCGCCGATCCATTGTTGATCCACCATGAGGCCAGGCCGCTGATTCCCTCCAATTACGTAACAACGAACGGCACCCGTACCAACCAATAGCCTTGCGACAATCACACTGAGAAGCTGCTGCTTCGGCTGCACTTGCGCCGAAATTCACAAGCTCGGCCACGCCTGCACTTGCGCCGTGTCCTGTTGCGGTTCTTGACGAAGTCGTTGTCCAAGTTTCATTATCCCTAATCGCAACATCCGACAAAGATTCAATACTGACTATCTCCTTTCTTGCTCGGGCTATCTCGGTAGTTTATAGATTTGTCTCTGCAGGCGTCCAGGTGGCTAGCTAGTTTTTTTAAAGGTGGTCCCCAGTAGCTTCCAATACGTTCATGTTCATATGGAGAAGGAACAAAAGAAGACCAAGTGAGAAGACATTTGGCCACCGTTCTTCTCCGGATTACTGGATGCGTGTCATCGATCATGCCCCGTTAAGCACCATGAACCATCATCGACCACGGTTTGCGATCCATCATCAAAGATCCATTTTGCCGGTTCCAATTTGGGAAGCTTATTTGTACAATAATTTGAATTAGTACAATAATTTGAATTAGGTAATTATCTCGTTTGCCCTCAATTTGAATATTCTACGATTCAACTTGATTGAGAATACTGCATGATTCCTAAATTTGAGTGATAAGTGCACCCCAATTAGGATTTGTTGCCTAATTCGCAACCGCGCCTAAGTTTTTTTATTTCATCTATAAGGCTTTAGATGAAATAATTAATCGAGCGGGAGTAAAATTGATATTTTGATCTTTAAGGCTTAAGATCAATTTATCGATTTTATTAGCGAGATATTATCCCTTGATCTGAATAATGTATGATACCTTTGGTGATTTTGAATAGTCTGTCTTGAGTTGATTTATCTAGAGATATGTTTAAGTTAGAATATTGCATATTTTAGGGTTTACATGTTTAGAATAGGAATTTTATTTCAAATTTATCAAAAAAAAATTCAAAAAATCAATTTAGGTTGCTAGATTTTAAATTGAGTTGCACGTTTAATTATTTGGCAATTATAAATTTCGAAAATTAATAAAACAATAAAAAAATCATCATACACTTGTCATGTAGAATTAGGGCATATTTTGCATGTCATTGCATATTAGGGTTGAATTGCACTGGCATATTTTGCATGTCATTGCATATTAGGGTTGAATTGCACTTAGTTTAATTTAGATATTTTTTTTTTAATTTATTATAGGTTTAGGCATTTTTAGATACATTGCATTTTAGGATTATTTAGGTTAAGATAATATTTTAGTTTAAATTAGGATATGGCTCAACATAATTCCTAATATGAATTAAATAGGATCTCGATCTAGTTAGGTAATTTTCACATTTCACCAAATTTCGAATTTCATGAAAAATACAAAAAAAAATGTCATATGCACATCATTAGAATTAGATTCATTGAGATGCATGTCATTTAGTATTTTTGCTAGGTCCATTTAATTAGAAATTGCATGACATTAGAATTAAGTCATTTAGTTAATATTGCATTGCACATTGCATAATTTTCATTAATTAAGTGAAAACAAAAAGAGAAATTGCGTGTTAATTAGAAACCATATCTAGGGTTGTTGATGTGGATTTTGAATTAACATTGCGTACGCTTTACGTTGCTACGAGGTAAGTCCTGCATTTTCTATTTGCTTTCTTGGGTGTTAAATTGATGGATTGCGCACCTGCATGATCGCCTCGCATGTTAGAGAATTAAATTTAAAATCAATTCAAGCTGCCTGCCAAACATTTTTTTTAAATAAAAGAGAAAGGTACCGAAAGGGCGTTAGAGAAATCTAGCGTAACCAAGTTCCCGAACTCATAAATCTCTGGTTCGTAGGAGTAAAGTAAAACTCCCGTTACTTTACTTGGGTTTCTAATCAACCCACCAAAAATAGATTAGTGGCGACTCCTAATTAAAAAAATTGCATGTTAAGAACTTGAACCGAAAGTCGCGAATTGGTATGGGCTTGGGAGAGCCTGAGTTAAGTTTAGGCTTAACAATCCATTAGCCAAACCTTAGGTGGTTCATCCCCGAAAAAATTGGTCGCGACACGACTTTAAAGGCAATATTGAACAACATAAAACCAGACTTGTTGCAAAGGGTTTTACTCAGAAAAAAAACATTGACTATAAAGAGACATTTTCACCAGTCTTTAAGAAGGACTCACTTAGAATTATTATGGCTTTGATGGCTCATTATGATTTGGAGTTACATCAAATGGATGTAAAAACCGCATTTCTTAAGGGGAATTTAGAGGAAGAGGTTTATATAAACCAACCCAAAGGCTTTTCAGTTAAAGGAAAGGAACACATGGTATGTAAATTAAAAAAGTCAATATATGGACTTAAACAAGCTTCCCAACAGTGGTATCTTAAATTTAACGATACCATAACTTCATTTAGATTTAAGGAAAACATCGTTGATCGGTGTATATATATGAAGATTAGTGGGAGCAAGTTTATTTTTCTAGTTTTGTATGTTGATGATATTTTGCTTGCTGCTAATGATCTTGGTTTGTTACATGAACCAAAAAGTTTTTCTCTAAGAATTTTGAAATAAAAGATATGGGAGAGGTAATATATGTGATAGGAATAGAAATATTCTGTGATCAATCACAATGATTATTAGGATTGTCTCAGAAAGCCTACATTAAGAAAATTTTAAAGAGATTTAATATGAGTAAATGTTCAGCAGGAATAGTTCCAATTCAAAAAGGTTGTTGACACCTAAATTTTGGCGACCCGCTTAGTCATTTATTGCATTAAAAAATTAGGGATTAATTTTATTCCGGAAAAAATAGTTAATTGCATAGCATATAGTTTTAGGTGCATTTGTTTCTTAATTTGCATTTACATTGGGTCGGTGACAAATGGGTTTGATTTAGTAGTTTTAAGCTTTAATTTGGCAGGTCGGACTAAGCCCACGAAGCAAGTAAATTGGCCTGAGCCCGTTTTCTTTTAATGACAAGAATTACCTAAATTGAGATTTGAAATAATATTATGGTGGATTTTTGGAATTTAAGAAAATCGGGTTGCAATCTTATCTTTAGGTGATAAAATCAGGAGATGTGGAAAATAAAAGAAAAGTGATATTGCGTGCAAAAAAGAAATCTTCGCGGATGCTGATTTGAAAAGGAAAATAAAACCCTAATCTTCAGCCTATAAAAAGGTTTTCGCGTAGGGTTTCAAAGGAGGCCACGCAATCGACACATACGGCCACAATTCTGAAAAGAGGAGGAATTCGTATACACGGCACAGAGAGAGCTTTAGAGAGAAAAAAGTCAAGAGGAGAAATCGTGGAGGCGAGCAAATCAGAATTTCAAAACACAGCCAAGAGAATACATGTGAATAGAGAGGAAGGAGAGGGAGGCTACGGTCAGTCATACATCCTCACGGCCACGCTTTCACCGATCTTCGTCGCCGCCATCGGTGTCCTTGCTGCCATCTGCTGCTGCCCAACGAAGCTGAGAAGCTATTGCCGTGCATCAGTGTGATTCGTAAGTGAAACGTGAAAGAACAGGGAGAGTACACGGACAGAGGATTGGATCTAAAAATAAAAAATTCATGATTTCTCAACGTGGAGAGATAGAGAGAAACACAAGATCTGGCACGGCTCCTAGACCGCGACTTGTCTACGGAATTCAGCAGTCGGTGGAGGTTTCCTTCAGTCCCTGTTCCTCGCTCAGCAGTGGTCCCGGTGCCGTGCGGTTTTCCTGGCTACGCCCAAGCTCTACATCCAGGGCGCCCGGTGATTTCCAGAGTTTATGATGAGCAGCCAATGCCGGTTTTGTGTTCTTGGTTGAATTTTCGCAGGTTTTTCGGTGAACACAGCAGTCCTTGACGTGCCCCAGACTTCCACCGATCCAGTTATTTTGCTTTCGTTTGAATTTTTATTAGTGCAGGTCTTTCTTGACCGAATCCAGTCACCGCCCCGATAATCCCATTGAATTTCCGAGCAATATTTGTCCTTCGGCAAACCCGATGAGCCGTTGCCATCCTTTCCTCGAGCTTTCACCGCCGTCAACCAGCTCACGAAGCCATGCCAGGGGGGGTTGCTGTCTTGCTCTTGTGACTCCATATTGCTAGTGCCACTCAACGACGAGTTGCTCGCCGCACCATCGTAACACTTAAGGCAAGAAAGCTAACCCACCACATTTGAGTTCTTTCCTTGTTGCAGCTGGAAGTCCCCAGCTATGAATTTATCATACGAGCACATCTTCAAAGATCGCGGGTTGTTTTGATTTTTGGCCGAAGCGGTGGAATTTGTCTCTTATTGCATGGTGAAATCTGGAGACTTAACCGTGAGTTCTTGAGAAAGAAGCATACGTGAGATTGAAGACAAAAAGGTATTGACTTTAGAGCTCTCGGTGGAGATTATTTGGTCCAACTAAAAGACCAAATATTAATTCTCTACGATCACCTTTGGCGAGCCACCTTATCGTGAGTGATTCCCTCGCAAGTGCGTCGCATCGCAACCACCGCTCGTGAGCCATCACCTATCTCGAATCATCGAGGCATCACCGTGAGTCCACCATCTCGGCTGCTGTCCAAGCCGAACCACCGTTTGCAGCATATCGCGACCACGATCCACCGCTAGTTGTCATCCACCACCCTGTTGCCCGCCGATTGCGATCCCGGTCCAATTGCGCAAGGTCCAAATTTGGAAATCGATATCGGATCAGGTAAAAATTTCGTTTTATTTGATTTCCTAATATTCAGTTTCCTTATTTGAAATATCCGTTGATGCACATGATGGAAATTTCCGATATTGCTATGATATCCATAATTTCGAGTAGCCTTCTAAATTGGGAAATTTTCTTAATTTCGCAACGTACATATGATTGATGGTCCGATTTCACGCTCGAAATATGACCCGCAATCGTACGGAAAAATCATCAATCCGATCTCACGCTCGAGATATGATTCGTGATTTTATTTTAAAATTGGCCAATCCGATATCACGCGCGAGATACGATTCGTCAATTTATATCCCAAAATTAAATGGACATGGATGATATCTTGCTTGATTTGGTGCCGTGCTTTCTTGATGCCTCTATTTGATTGCTCCCGTAAAAGGAAAACCCAAAAATATATATTTGAGTTAGATTAGGTTCATGTTAGAATATATTTTGCATGTTTAGAATAGGAAATTTATTTATTTCGAATTTTTGAAAAAATGAAAAAATCCAAAGAAAATGCATTCATTTAGGATGTTAGTTTTTTCTTTAATTTAAGTTGCATGTTAATTATTTGCCAATCTTAATTTCGAATCTTTATTATAAAAAACACAAAAATCATCATGCATATGTCATGTAGAATTAGGGCATTCTTTGTACGTCACTGCATATTAGGATAAAATTGCATATTTCATTTTAAGTTTAGATTGATTTTTTAGATAGATTGCATCTTAAGTTAGAGATTGCTAAGTTAAGATTATATCTTAGTTTAAATTAGGGTTTAGCCTGACCTAATCCTTAATACAAATTGAATAGAAATTTAAGCTAGCTAGATAATCCTCGCATTTTTCTAATTTCGAATTTCATGGAAAATACAAAAGAAATTGTCTTAGAGTAAATCAAATTCATTCTTTAGGATAGATTGCATGCTTATATTTTATTTATGTCATATAGTTTAAGTCATATTGCCATGTCATATCATTTCATGTTAGATTAGTAGCATGCATTGCATAAAGCATGATTCCCATTAAATAAAGTGAAAACAAAGAAAGAAATCGCGTGTTAATTAGAAATCATATCTAGGGTTGATGATGTGAATTCTGATCTAACAACGCAGATGCTTTCGTTGCCATGAGGTAAGTCCTGTAATTTATTCATTGCTTTTCCTGGGTGTAAATTGATGGTTTGTGCACCCGCATGATCACCTCACATGTTAGGAAAATAAATTTAAAATTAATCCAAACTGCTTGCCAAACATTTTTCAAAATAAAAAGAAAGGTACCGAAAGGGTGTTAGAGAAATCTAGCGTAATCAAGTCCCCGAATCCATAAATCTCTGGTTCGTAGGAGTAAAGTAAAACTCCCGTTACTTTACTTGGATTTCTAATCGACCCACCAAAAATAGATTAGTGGCGACTCCTGATTGAAACATCATTTGCATGTTAAGAACTTGAACCTAAGTCGCGAATTGGTATGGGCTTGGGAGAGCCCGAGTTAAGTTTAGGCTTAACAATCCATTAGCCAAACCCTAGGTGGTCTAAACCCCAAAAAATTGGTCGCGACAAAGGTGACAAATTTAGTCTTATGCAATGTCCGAAAAGTGAATTGAAATGAGAACAAATGAAAAATATTCTTTATGCATCTGTTGTGGGGAGCTTAATATATGCACAAACTTGCACTAGACCAGACATCAGTTTTCCTGTCAGAATGCTGCGCATATATCAAAGTAATTTTGGAATGGATCATTGGAAAGCTGCAAAGAAAGTTCTTAAATACTTGCAAGGAACAAAGATTCATATACTCATTTATAAAAGATCCGATCATCTCGAGGTGATAAGATATTTAGATTCAAACTTAGCCGGATGTATTGATACAAGAAAATTAATGTGTGGTTACTTGTTTCTTCTGGTTGGAGGGGCAATTTCATGGTAGAGTGCAAAGCAGTCAGTTATGGAAGCTGAATTTGTGGCATGCTTTGAGGCCACCATTCAGGTATTATGGCTGCGGAATTTTATTTCAGGGCTTGTGATTGTTGACAGTATTGCCAAGTTGCTGAAAATTTATTGTGATAACTCTGCAGCAGTTTTCTTCTCTAAGAACGACAAAATATTCTAAGGGTGCTAAACATATGGAGATCAAATACTTGTCTGTTAAATAAGAACTTCATAAACAAAGAGTGTCAATTGAGCACATTAGCACCAATCTTATGATAGCAGATCCCTTAACAAAACGGCTGCCGCCCAAAACATTTAATGAGCATGTTGAAAAGATGGGCATTATTGGACGTCATTAATATTTGTATTATGATTGTATTAAGTTTATCTATTTGACACTTTGAGCTCATTTACGTGTTTCTGATATTTCCCGTTTTCTATTTAGTATACATTATGAAAAATAGATGAATGTTAAACAGGATAGTTTCTAAAGAGACATTATAGTTTGACAATTATTATACTTCTCATTTATGGATCATGTTAAGTAAAGTGCTATAGTTATAGTGCATAGAAGGGACTATGTTGATTAATGACATACAACCGCTATGACTCACATTAATTTTCTTTACTTAATTGTGATTATTATATGTTTACCAATTTAATGAAAATTTTATAGCATAATGTTATCGTGCACATTACAGTTTTTATTAAACCATTAAAGAAAAATCATATGGGTCAAGTGAGAGAATGTAAGAATTATTGTGACCCACATGATATGGTTTAATAATAGTTAAAATGCTATAAAATAAATAAATATTGGTTATGAGAAGTTGCGACTCTAATAAAACGAAGAGGTATGGAGTTGAAAAGGCGTTTTGATGGAAGGCATATATTGAAAAAATGTATAAATAGAGTCCAGTCCTTTCTCCACCTATATACGAACAACAATAATAGAAAAGAACTCGGTATTCTCTCCTCCATCAATTGAATACAATAAGGAATAGTGGGTTAAGGAAGAGAAATCGGATTTTTTCATTTGGTTCGAGTTTTACGGTAACGCTATGGATAAAGGTATGTCGTCATCTATTTGTGAAAATTATGAAGATCAAAGATTACTGTTTTATGATGAATTTCTGCATTAAAGTATTATATGTATATTCTAACACGCCCCTCCCCCTCCCCCTCCCCCTCTTCAATCTTCTTTGATGACATGGGTTGTGGTCCTTGCTTCGTATCCGGGTGAGGATTGTCTTCTTGCTGTAGACGCTGTAGGTCTAGGCTGAGATCGTTGCTGAAGGGGCGAGGGTCACTAGTGCCAAGGTTGCAGATGACCTTGCGGGCAAGTGGCGAGGGCTGCCACCTCGCCTGGCTCACTCACCAGTCACCACCCACGCGCGCGTGCACACGTGTTGTTTTCTTTTTCCAGCACGTGAAGGTAGTTGCAAGGACCACGTTGGCTTTTGCTGAGTCCGGAGAGGGGATGCCAGCCCCTCGCCGATGTAAGGGTGGCCGCCACAACGCCACCACCTCAATTGGAGCCACCTCTGTCCTTCTCGACTTTGGCTTTTCCTCTATTTGATTTTTCCTCTTTTTCTATTTTTTTTCAGATTTTTATTCTTCTATAATCTTGAGATCAAATTTTTCCTTTTAATTTACTTAAATATTATTTCCTAAAATGGTTGACATGGCAACCGCATCATTGCCTCTCTCTTCAAAAAACAATAAAAGATTAGCTTTTTCCATTAACTAAATTGGACGGAATAAATAGAAAGATTCGGTTGCATCAATTTAACAAGTTTTAAATTTTCATTACACATTTAAAAAGTTTTTAGGATCAGATTACACTTTCAAGGCAATTTTTAAAAATTTTAGTGCATTTATCACTATATTGAATTGTTATAGATATGAAGTTGATGAATCATTTTAATCCTATAAAAAAAATGTCAAAAAGGAAGTTCAATATCCAACTCAATGCACCATGTTTTATTCTAGCACCGAGCGCAAATGGAAATATTTCATGCTAATTGAATAACAATTCTGAACAAAATAAGATTCACATACTAAATGTACGACAAAGTATGTTTAGCTCATAATCATGATATGTCGTGACAAATGGGAAGAACCAGGCTCCAAAAGATGGAAAATGTCACCAGCTTAATGACCATACCAATTGGGGAAAGTGGCTTGTGTGGACAAAGGCGAAATTAAAGAGCTTTTACCTACAACATATAAATATGGAAAGCTTGGTGATAGTGAATATCGAAAGCTTGGTCTAGATAATTAATACATTGATAACAGAGCTCTTGCACCAAAGTAAAACCGTCCAATGGAGATTTTATCAAAAATTCTAGAACTCCATCGTTAAAACGGAAGAGCTATTTGGTTCGGTGGGTCAAAATAGTTTTGATTGACCACTCAATGAGTCGATTAATTCCACATCATCGACTCTGTTTTGTGAATATTCCTTTAGTTCCCGAAGATTAATTCGCAAAAATTATATTTGTAAATAAAAAATTGAATATTTATGGAGCAAATAGGAAAATGGGATATTAACTTACTACATATGTACACGTATGGTTGAATTCGTTTAATCTTTTTAAAGAACATGAAAGTTAGATAAATGGAAAAATTAAACTTCTTATCTAAATAACTGTAAAAGTTCGTGGTTTCTATCTTACAAACCTTTTAACTTTTTCATTATTTGATCTTATTCCCTTTCTTGTCTTAAAAACCTTTTAACTTCACTGTTATGATATTATTCCCTTTTCTTGATCAATTTGCGGTTTTTATCAGTCCGCATTTATAAATTAATAATTACATGTTTGCCAAACATATATAATTAAAATTACTAATAACTTCTATATACATTGCATGAATCCATTTTAATTTTTCAAAAACATCAATGACGGACAATTAGCATTCATGTCAGATTTACGTTTATGTGACTAAATGAATGTCAATAAAACAAAAGAACAAGAGGATTTTGTATTCAAGTATATGTGTACATGTGTATGCACAAGTTTTACATTACCTTGAGCATTTCCAAAAACAGAACTCTCAAGCAGATAACTCCGTTCGAGTATTTCCATATGAAGTTTTTGCACGAGAACTTTCTTCATCCATTTTTCGAGGTAATTGTAAAAGGAAATTTTCAATAAATAAATAAAAAATCCGCGCTTTTCAGAGATGATCATCTCACGACAATGCCAAACGAAGTGACAAGCAAGCTCATCAGCCACATTAGTTTGCATGATAGAATTATGGCAGCATCGTCAATGCGGAGACATCAGGTACTTTACAGATTATGTGACCTTCATGGATTGCCTCATAAACTCCTCAAAGGACGTCAAGGTGCTCTGCCACGCAAGGATTATTAAGAACTAATTGGGTGATGACGAGGTGGTCGCACACATGGTCAACAAGATCGGTGAACACGTCACTCTATTCAATTTATATTACTCCAAGATCTTCAAAACTGTGAATGCATATTGTAACAAGAGGTGGAAGGGGGAATTACCCAAAAAGTCCTAATCATTTTGCAATTGTGCCAATTTAGTCTCAACTTATTTTTTTGACTAATTGTGTCATAAACCTTTTACAATTGTGTCAGTTTAGTCCATCCAGCCAAAATTGGCCGGCCGGCACCGACGTGGTCGCCGACGACATTTTTTAATAATATTTTATTTTTCCTAAATATTTTGTTAATTTTTTAATCTTTTTTTACCTATTTTTTTCTCTCTTTTTTTTCCCCTCCTTCCTCCTCCTTCTTCCTTTGGCTCGGCCAACCGGCCAACCCTCGCCGATTGCCGGACTAAGGCGACTGGGCGAGCTCACTCAGCCACTGGTGAGGGCTCGCCTCACTGTTGCTTTATCTAGTGAGGCGAGCCCTCGCCCGATCCGACAGGGGCTCGCCTCGCTTGTGGCTGGGGCAAGGTTGCCCTCGCCTGACAACGAGGAGAGAGTCCTCACCCCTCACCTCCCCATTGCTAGGTCCTCACCAAATCTGGTGGGGTTCGCCCCGCCAATGGCAAGGCGAGCTTGCCTTTGCCTAGCGATGGTGAGGTGAGCTCGCTCAGCTACCTTAGTCCAGCGAATGGCGAGGGTTAGCCAACCGCCAAGGCCAAAGGAAGAAGGAGGGAAGAGGAGGGAGGAAGAAAAAGGAGAAAAAAAAAAAGGTAAAAAAAGATTAAAAAATTAATGAAATAATTCGAAAAAAATAAAATATTATTAAAAAATATGTGGCCGGCACCGCCCGATGGCCACGTTAGTGCCGATAGGCCAATTTTAGCCAAAAGGACTAAATTGGCATAATTATAAAATGTTTATGACTCAGTTAGCTAAAAAAATAAGTTTGTGACTTAATTAGCACAATTGTAAAAAGTTTAGAACTTTTTGGTAATTCTCCCGAGGTGGAATATTTGGATGGCAAAATTAAGGAAGGAATATTTACTTAGTTTTTGGGCTTTCTTGTCCGTTCTTGCGGCCATCATGCAGCTCGTTCTCGAGGCCATCATGCAGCTCAAACATTATTTAGTATTCTTTCTTACAGAAAGCAAAAATAAATGTGATCAATGCTAGTTCATATATTTCTCACAATTTATTAAAATACCTAGAACATTTTACAAGCAGCTGGTGAAATCTTAATACGTAACTTTTCGACTCCTAACATGATAGTCTCTCACAACTCAAAGCCACCTAAGGAAGTTAAGACTACGTTTTTCCCCTTCCGTGGGAATGAAGTTTTCTCTCGCATATGTTAGAGTTTCCTCTCGCGATATGCTCGAGCTCTTCCTCTTCTGTAATTTCTTCTCTCCTCAGTGCTCAATCTGCACTCCCCGTTCAGCTTCATTCCTTCCTTCTAATCTCCCTCAATCTCCCGCCGATACCTCCTTTTTCCTTTAAGTAATCCTCCCTACTCCTCGGAGTGGCTTGCATGTGAAGTTTTTTGAGTCCACTGAATCATCGAGGCCTTCTTTCTCCCTGTCCCGAGTTTTCCCATCTCTTTATGGCGATGTCCACTGAATCATCGCTGTCCCCTCAATCATCTTATTTAGGTTGAATTTGCATGTATAGCGAGGTCGATCTTCAATTCTGGACATGCAACACCTGGGTCTTAATTCTGCACAGGGTTCTTCTAGGTTGACTTTGCACGTATAGCGCTGTCGGTCTTCAATTCTGGACATGCAACAACTGGGTCTTAAGTCTGCACAGGGTTTTCAGTACTTGTAAGCTTTATGGCAACGGAAGAGCAAGACAGCTCCTCGTGCATTGCGGTGCTGTGTCAAAGATTGGGACGACTATGCTCAGAACAAGAATTGGAAGTTTGGGATGATTTACCTTCCTCAGACAAGCTGAAAGAGTGTCGCCTTATCCTGGTGGGTAATATATTTACCAATCCTACTGTTAATCTTCCTGCTTTCCAAATTGCAATGAAGAAAGCATGGCGTTTAGACCAGGTTGATATCTCCCTTTGTGATGGTGGCCTGTATATAGTGAAATTTCGGTTAGAAATCGAAAAACAGAGAGTACTTGCAGGGAGTCCGTGGCTGTTCTCAGGACATTTGTTTCATTTCCAACCATGGCGACCAAATACGCCATTACACTGCTATGAGTTCTCTCACTATGCCTTCTGGATGCATGTAATAGGATTACCTTTGGAGTGGAACACAGAACACATTCTGCGTAAGGCAGTTAAGCAGGTAGGTCGTGTAATCGAAGTTAAACCAGATACTTCTGGAAGGGTCCGCATACAACTTGATTTGAAAGAACCTTTAAGGACGGGGAAGCTAATTCGTATCGAAGGAAAGACATTCTGGTTTGATTTTCGCTATGAGCGACTCTCACATTTCTGCTATTCGTGCGGGAAGCTAGGACACTATGCGACAGCTTGTAAAGAATATCCTTATGAGGAAGAAAAACACGATGGTTTATCGAAAATCGCCTATGGCCACTGGTTACGTGCAGAGGTCCGACAACATAGCCTGTATTGGGACACGTTCTATAATCCTCAGGAATATATGAAGCAGATGGATGAAGCTGTACCTGAAACTCCCCCTGCCATGCAAATGCCAATCCTAGCTCTACCTCCAATTGTGCCAGATTCAGAAGCTCAAGCAACGACCAACATCATCCCTTCAAGACCCTCTTCTATGATGGAAATAGTCAATCCCGCTCCAAGGACTACTGACTTGGTACCTGCAATGGCAAAATTGAAGAGTGTTCAGACTCCTTCCCTGGAGATTCCCAAGAAAAAAAAGCCAAACATTCTGAAAACGAATAATGCCACGGGATCAGGCAAGAAACAAAAGAGATACTCTCCGTATGATACTAGAGTTGGCTACTCATCAGATCTGGATGAGACTCAACTTATGGACACCCCTGTTTATGCTATAAATGAGACAACACATTGGGCATTGGCGGCTGGTCCCAAACAGCCACCGCATCTCAAATGAAGCTCTTATGTTGGAACTGTCAGGGGTTGGGCAACCCACTGACAATTCAAGCCCTAAAGGCCGTTTTGGCCAAAGAAAAGCCCGATCTAGTTTTCTTAATGGAAACTAAGAATGTCGCTTCAGTTTTAAGTAGATTACAGCGTCGGTTTCATTTTCCACACTCCTTGATAAGGGATCTAGTGGGCCTGGCTGGTGGTCTAGCTATTTTTTGGACTGAGCTTTATGCTTTAACTATTTTGAAGTCAACGGAGAATTATTTTGATCTGCTTTGTTATGATATTTCTGCAGCTACATCTATGCATATCACATGTTTGCATGCTCCTTCTACTTATAGGGCTAGACAAGAGCTTTGGGATAGACTCAGGGAGATCAGTGCTGTACATACCTTTCCTTAGGTGTGCGTGGGGGACTTTAATGAAATTCTCTACCCCTGGGAAAAAGTGGGTAAGAGACCAGCTATATACTCTCGCCTATCATCCTTTCGAGCAGTGATTAGTGCTTGCTCTTTACTAGAGTTGGAAAGCAAAGGGTGTGAATTTACCTGGTCTAATAACAAAACAGGGGCTGACCTGGTAAAGGAGCGATTGGATCGAGTCTTTTGCTCTTTGGAATGGTGATTGTTGTATCCTATTACAGAAGTGTTAGCCCTTCCTGCTTTAGGTTCGGATCACTGTCCTCTCTTGATTACCACATCTACTAGTCCTGTCAAGCGAAAGAAGACTTTTACTTATGAAGCTTTCTGGAACCAAGATCAACAGTGCAAAGAAATAATTCAACATTCGTGGAATATATCCAGAGCAGACAAAACCTCTCTGGCGGCAAAATTGCAGACAGTTTCTCATGAATTAGCAAGGTGGAGTAAATCAAAGTTCAGCAATGGTCATCTTCGTATAGCTCATTTACAACATCAGCTACAGACTATCATGAACAGAAAATATTATCAGAGTGATGATAAAGAGCTGGCCCATTCAATTCGAGACGAAATTCAACAAATCGCGGCAAGAAGAGGAGTTTCGGGCTATGCGATCTCGCATCAATTGGCTGAGGTGGGGGATAAAAATTCCAAATTTTTCCACGCCGATCTTGTACAACGAAGACAAAGAAACAGAATCTGTCTGTTAAAAGATGATCTCCAGCACTGGATAAGAGAACCAGCATAATTAAAGGAGCTAACGTTGGGTTTCTTTTCTAATTTATATAAGTCAGTCGGCTATCGCGACTTTGTCCCCTTTGTAAATCAATACCCTGCAGTGGTAACTAAAGACATAAATGATCATTTGCTGAGAATAGTAACGGAAGATGAGGTGTACCAGGCAACTTTTCAGCTGGGTGCTTCAAAAGCTCCAGGGCCTGATGGTCTTAATGGCCTCTTCTTTCAGCAGCACTGGGAAATTATCAAAGCAGATGTCATTAAAACAGTTCGAGATTTCTTCACTTCAGGTATCATGCCTCGCTCTCTAAACAGAACGATAATTGTGTTGGTTCCTAAGGTTCATCATCCAGAAAGCATTGATCAGTACAGACCAATAAGTCTTTGTAATTTCGCTTACAAAATCATTTCCAAAGTTATGGCCAATAGACTTAAACCTTGGCTTCCAAATTTGATATCCAAAGAACAGGCAGCATTTGTTAAGGACAGGCAGATACAGGATAACATAATGGTGGTTCAAGAAGTACTTCATCAGTTTAAAGTGCACAAGAGCAAGAAAAAGTTCAACCTTCTTTTAAAAACAGATATGCAAAAAGCGTATGATAGGGTGGAATGGGATTTTCTCCAAGCCTACATGCTGCAGCTGGGTTTCAATGACAGATGGGTTCGGTTGGTAATGGCTTGCATCACAACGACTTCCCTAAGTGTTCGTTTCAATGGGGAACAGCTTGCTTCTTTCCAACCATCTCGAGGACTTAGACAAGGTGACCCCCTATCCCCATATATTTTTATTTTACTCGCAAATGCGCTATCAACTCTTATTACTCAAGCTGTGGAAATGGGTCATTTACAAGGAATTAAGTTCAATAGAGCATGCCCCACCTTATCCCATCTATTCTTCGCTGATGACTCTGTTTTCTTCCTAAAAGCAACAATCTCTGAAGCCCAAAACCTTGCCAATATTCTAAACCAATATTGTCTAGCTATGGGCCAAATTATAAATAGGAATAAGTCTAGTTTGTATTTCAGCAAAAACTGCCCGTTATCTCTACAACAAAATATAGCAAGTGAATTCAGAATGCCTGTGATGAATCGTTATGGGAAGTACCTGGGTATCCCTTAAGATTGGGGGCGATCGAAACAGGAGATGTTTTCCTGGATTTTGGCCAAAGTAAACGCCAAATTAGATGGCTGGAAGGAACGACTGTTATCGAAGAGTGGAAAGGAAATACTTTTGAAATCTGTTATACAGGCATTACCTCTGTATGCCATGTCGATCTTCAAGCTCCCCCTGTCTTTATGCAGATTAATAGAAAAAAAGATATCAGAGTTTTGGTGGAGCAATAATAATGGCAAAACAGGAATTCATTGGCAAAATTGGACATCTTTAAAACTCTCCAAAGACTCTGGAGGAATGGGATTTAGAGACCTTGTCAGTTTCAACAAAGCAATGCTTGGTAAGCAAGCTTGGCGTATGTATCAACAACCAAACGCTCTATGGAGTCAGCTTTTCAAGGGATTGTATTTCAGGAATTCATCATTTCAGTGTGCACAAGCGGGAAATCGTACTTCATGGGGTTGGCAGAGTATTTTAAAAGGGAGAGAAGCCATTCTTCCTAGACTTCGATGGTTAGTTGGGGATGGTTCCAAAATTAAAATAAGAGAAGACAATTGGCTACCTACGGGTACATTGGGCGGTACAGTTGGTCAAGGCGAACCGGTTTTAGTGGCTGATCTCATTAATAACTCACATCACACGTGGAATTCAACTCTTATATCCAATCTATTTGACTCTCAGGTCAGTGAAGAGATTTTAAAAATTCCTATTAATCCTTTACTTCTTACTGACCAACTGATATGGACTACTACCTCCTCCTCGGTGTTTATTCGATGCTTCGCGATTACCATCTTTTGTCTTCACACCTAAATACCCAACTCAATGTGCCTTCAACTTCTTATCAGAACCCCATTAAGTTATGGCGAACAATATGGCATATGAAAACCGCTCCTAAAATTCGAGTGTTTATGTGGTTAGCCTGTCAGAATGCCCTTGCTACTAAAGCAAACCTTTTTCACAGACACATCTCACCCATTCCTGTCTGCAGCCTATGCTCTCAAAATATGCCAGAGACTGTAGAACATCTATTCTTCTTTTGCACGTGGACTAGAAAGATATGGACTCATCCTCATATCAGGGTTCAGATCTTACCTACTTCAGTGCAGCGTTTTGATGCTTGGGTCGTAGCTAGAGCCACTGATTCGAAGGAGTTCCATGAATTTGAGGTGATCGCAAATTTGTTGTGGCAGATCTGGCATCAACGCAACAATTTCATCTTCAGAAACCATAGTCCAGACCCCATCCAAGCAGTGGAGGATGCCCTTGCACAGAGCAGGATTGATAAGGTTGTAGACCCAACTCCTCACAGCTTTCCAATCTCATCCCTTAGCCCCGATCAGCGATGGAAACCTCCTGACAAAGGCAGTTTAAAATGCAATATTGATGGTGCTTTTCAATCAGAGGGTTTGCAAGGCTCAATGGCTTGTATCTGCAGAAATTACAAAGGAATTCTCACTGATGTTTTTACCCGAAGCTTCTCAGCTCAATCGGCTTTCCAGGCGGAGCTTTATGCTCTGAAATTCTCGATTCAACATCTGATCCAGCATGAGCGTCACCAGGATCGACTAATAGTGGAATCGGACTGCCTACAGTTGGTGGAGATGGTAGCGGAGAAGAAGAAACCGCCATGGACAGAACGCCTCCTCTACGCTGAAGTCGAAGATCTGCTATCCCAAAGTGCCTAATCTCTCTCTCAAGCACCGCCGTAGACAAGCGAATGCAGCCGCTGATTGGGCCGCAAAGCCCACAGGAACCACGGCCCGCTCCGCAATTGGATCCTTTACCCTCCTTTTATGTTGCCGAGATATAGTGTATGCTGATGCTTTAGCATCTGGATGTCTATCTTCTCTAATATAATATTTCAGTAGTTTCGACCAAAAAAAAAAAAAAAAAAATGACAGTCTCTCAATGCTTCATTTGACCTTACCAATCTAGAGGATTGGGCCAGCATCTTCATATTTGCATTTGCCGAATTGTGCAAGTTGTCTCATCGTGAAGGACTCTTTCATGCAGGACTCTTTCTACATGTTCCATGAAGTTTCGTGAAATTGTCGATTTTTATGTAGTAGAACGCAACTTGTGGATGGCTTCATCTGTCTTTGTCCTTAAGTCAATATGTGGCGTTTCTTTCTTAGTCATACCTTTGCATCTTCATCCAATTTATTGCAGTACCCTCCACTAACATCTATTTGAGACTCCATGGACTACCTACAATGTGGCAGACAGACATGACCGAGGGGCGGAGGCGAAGGGGAATCACCTCCTCTTCCTTCCTTTCTTTTTCAGCATTTAAAAGGAAAAACCTGCAACTCGTTAGGTGCTTATACAAACAAAGGGAACCTAAGGCATATGTTAAGGAAAATGAATACAAAAATATGGTCGGAATGGACATCCATCTTTCATTGTCTTCATGTCATTTTCATCTTCAGTATTCCAATCTAAACCTAGTCTTAGAACTATAATTAGATACATACAATGGAAAGAAATAAACATACACGTTAAAACAACCAAAAGTACAACATAAAGCCAAGACCAATCAAGTGAAGCAAGGTCTAAAATCAACCAAAATTAGGCATCGGGGTTGGCCTTTGCAATTCATGCATAGGTTTTTTTAGACACCTACCTAATTCGTTTTATGACTTATAGCCATTATTGACCACATGTGTTCTCGCATGGCTAACAACGTTTGTAAGTCCATAACAAGGCGTTCAAGGTGATTCTCAAGATTTACCCTCGGTATCATGCATCTCACCCATCATGCATCGCACCTAACATACATCTAGAGATCACATGCACGAGCATAAATTAAACACACAAGCAGATCTTTGGGACCTTATTTCTCAACCAATCTGTTGGGATATATTTAAGGAAAGAAATTTTCCTTAAATATATTTTATTTTATATTTCCTCTTTTTTAGCGAAAACTCGAGTCATAATTTAACAATTCTCCACCTTGGCTCGATGTTTGAAGCCAAGTTATAGTGCTCATCATCCATGCTGCTCTCCCAATGCCTCGATGGACGCTCACTCTCCATAGACGCCAATAGTGCTCAAGTAGAGCTTGAGCTTCGTCACAGGAACAGACTTAGTCATCATGTCTGCCGAGTTATCTACTGTAGCAATCTTTTTAACAATAACAATACCCTTAGCTAAGACATCTCGGATGAAGTGGTACCTGACGTTAATATGCTTCGTTCGCTCATGATAAACTAGATTATACGCCAAATATATCGCACCTTGGTTATCACAGTGTATATCCACACTTTTCTGTTCTAACCCAAAGTCCAAGAGCAAACTTTGTAACCATATTGCCTCCTTCGCTACAAAGGTTAGTGCCATGTACTCTGCCTCAGTCGAAGACAAGACAATGTGATCCTGTAAGGATGCTTTCTAACTAACTGCACCACCTGCTAGCGTAAACACGTACCCTGCTAAAGATCTGCAATCATCCAAGTCACCAGTGTGATCCGAATCCACATAACCAGTGGTCTCACTGCCATTGCTGTCCCTTCGGTATACTATACCCACGTTTGTTGTCCCCTTCAAATATCTGAGATCCACTTCACAGCTTCCCAATGAGCTTTACCAGGACGCTTCATGTAGCGACTAACCACGCTCACAGCTTGTGAAATATCAGGCCTAGTGCACACCATAGCATACATAATACTACCCATGGCACTAGAATAAGGAACACGAGACATATGCTCCTCCTCATCCTTAGTCTGCGGTGATAATTTATCTGAAAGTTTAAAGTGCTTTGCTAAAGGTGTACGTACAGATTTTGCAGACTGCATATTAAAACGCGCCACAATCTTCTCAATGTATTTCTTTTGAGACAGACGTAAAACTCCTGCAGTCCTGTCACGCAAAATCTCCATACCCAAAAATTTCTTTTCTGCACCTAAATCTTTTATCTCAAATTCAGCATTCAACTACCTCTTCAGCACATCAATATCAGACATATCCTTAGCTGCTATCAACATATCATCAACATATAAAAGTAGATAAATCAAAGAACCATTCTCCAATCTCCTAAAGTAAACGCAGCTGTCCATCTGACTTTTTGAATAGTCTTGACTAGTCATGAAAGTATCAAAACGTTTATACCACTGTCTAGGAGACTGTTTCAGCCCATACAAAGATTTCTTTAACAATCAAACATGATCTTCCTTACTCGAAATAGCAAATCCCTCCGGTTGCCTCATGTAAATTTGCTCCTCCAACTCACCGTGAAGAAACGCAATTTTCACATCTAGCTGCTCTAACTCGAGATCCTGCGAAGCAACTAAGGCAAGTAAAACACGAATAGAAATGTGTCTTACCACAGGAGAGAACACCTCATTGTAGTCAATGCCCTCACGCTGTGTATATCCTTTCGCCACAAGTCTCGCCTTATACCTCGCTGCCTCAACACCAGGAATGCCCTCTTTCCATTTGAAGACCCATTTACTTCCGACAATCTTTTGGCTCTTGGGTACTTTGACCAGCTCCCATGTCTGATTTCGATGGAGAGATTCCATCTCTTCACTCATAGCCCCTAGCCACTGCGATGACTCCAAACTAGCCATCGCCTCAGAATAAGACGGAGGCTCATCTGTCTCCACCTCATCACCTACAGTCAATGCATAAGCAATATCTATATAACCATAACGTACCGGTGGTTTAATTTGCCTTCTCTCTCTATCTGCGGCTATAGTCTGCTGCGGCTTTGCTAGTTGTTCACTATCGCTAACTTTAGGAATTGCGGTTTCATCTGCAGTCTCAACCTCTGTTACCTTCGAGGTCTCCGGAGTCTCCACCTGAAGCTCCACCTCACTTATGACACCATGATCTGTCTTCTCTGCTGGTTGTGTCTCAGAACTCTTCTGTTGAAGCATTGCGGTCTTGTTGAAGATCACATCTCTGCTGATTAGAAAATCGGGTGATCTGGGATCGGAGCACCACAGCCGGTAGCCTTTCACCCCTTGTGCATAACCCAGAAATATGCACTTCTTCGCCCTCGGCTCAAGCTTACCATCATTCGCATGAGCATACGCAGGACATCCGAATATACGTAATCCGGAATAATCAATAGGTTTCCCCAACCATACTTCCTCAGGAGTCTTCCACTCGATAGCAGATGATGGAGATCGATTTACCAGGTAACATGACATGTTCACTACTTCAGCCCAAAATTCCTTGCCAAGTCCTGCATGCGAAAGCATGCATCGAGCTCGCTCAAGCAAGATTCTGTTTCCGTTCTGCCACGCCATTCTGCTATGGTGTCCTTGGTACTGTGCGGTGTCTTACAATACCTTCTTTCTCACAGAACTCGATAAAATCTTTACCACAGAACTCCATGCCATTATCGGTTCTCAGGCACTTGATCTGCTTATCTGACTACTTCTCAATCAATGCCTTAAATTTCTTGAACCGATCAAACACTTCAAATTTGTGCTTCAGAAAGTATACCCATACCTTCCTCGAATAATCGTCGATAAAAGTCAGCATATATCAGGCACCTCCTTTTGAAGGAACCGAAGACGGGCCCCAGATGTCTGAATGAATATATTCAACAGGTCGTTTGGTTGAATGAATAACTGTAGTAAACTTAACTCGATGCTGCTTCCCATAGATGCAGTGCTCACATAAGTCCAGGTTTCTTGTTTTCTGACCACTCAACAATCCCTTTTCACTCAACATCGTCATACCTGCCTCACTTATGTGCCCCAAACGCATATGCCATAACTGAGTTAATTTAGAGTCTAACTCACCTGATGAAACAACAACACTTCCAGTCACGGTCTCTCCTAGTAGATGATAGAGAGTATTCACTTTCTTCCATTTCATCACTGTCATGGCACCTCAAGAGATCTTCAGTACTCCACCTTCAGCGGTGTACTTACATCCGATGTCATCGAGTGTCCCCAGAGAAATAAGGTTCTTCTTGAGCTTTGGTACATGCCTCACATCTGTCAATGTGCGAACCACCCCATCGTGCATTCGGATCCGAATTGTCCCTATCCCCACACCCTTACAGACTACATTATTCCCCAAAAGAACCCTACCACCATCTGCAGCTCGGTAAGTAGTAAACCAGTTCTTATGAGGCGTCATATGATAAGAACACCTCAAATCTAGCACCCATTCGTCTCCTGACGAAGTAGCAGTCACACATAAGATAGCTTCTACATCCCTATTGCTCCCCTCAGCAACGTTTGCCACATTACTTGTAGCATTCTGCTTATCAACTTTATTTCTCCGCTTTGGACAATCTCTTCGGATGTGCCCCTCCTTGTGACACTCAAAGCACTTCATGTGTCCTTTAGACTTTCTATTGCGTGATTTTGATCTGCTTTTACCTCTGTTGCTGCTAGGCTTTCAATGTTGTTCTCTACCCCGAATCGTCAGTGCTTGCGCTGCTCCTTTCGCCAGACCGTCATCTCGCAACTTTCTCTGCCACTCCTTAGAGAATAAGGCGGACTTTACCTCCTCCAAGGTAATAGTAGTACGCCCCTGCAACAGCGAATCAGTAAAGTGCTCCCATGACTCTGGTAAAAAGGCTAACAACATCATGCCCTGTTCTTCATCATCAAGTATCTTACTGACGTTCTTCAGATCCAACATGAGTTTATTAAATTCATCTAGGTGGGTTCTGATAGACGTACCTTCAGTATAACTAAACTGAAACATCTTTTTCAGCATGTACAAGCGATTGTTCAAACCTTTCTTCACATAGAGTGCTTGAAGTTTTGCCCATAATGTTGCGGCATCCTTCTCCTCAATAACCTCTAGTAAGACTTCATCCGACAAATTTAATAGGATTATGTTCTTTGCTTTTTGCATAAGCTCTACCCTTTCTGAGGCTTTCATTATAATCGGCAACTCATCTTCACCATCCAGTGCCTTAGCCAAACCTTGTGTTGTCAATAAAGCCCGCATCTTAATGCTCCATAACACAAAGTTGTTTCTCCCATCAAACTTCTCAATCTCAGATTTCCTCTCAGACATAATTGCAATAACATAATTTCCAAACAATAATCAGACAAGAAAAAGCCCCAAATCATAATCAAGAAATCCAACCCCACACTCTGATACCAATTGTTGGGATATAATACACGGAAATGACAGGATCTTGCAATTTATGTCAACGCGAAATCACCAGAGAAATAAACCAGAAAAATTAGGACACCAGAAATTTACGTGGTTCGGTCCGAGTATCGGTACCTACGTCCACGGGGAGAGCCAGCAGCAAATAATCCACTAAAATTGGAGAATCAGAATTTACAATCGCTTAATTGCTCAAGTGTTTCCCGCACCTAGATTTAATCCTAAACCCTAAGTGTATAAATAACAACTCGCTTGGGTATAAACTCACAGCACAAATTACCGTGCGACGAAACTCTCTACGTACGGCTTCGCAAGGCTTCAAGATCTTGGGATCTTCTTCAAGCGGCGTGGACGTGCGGCTTCTCATGTACGTAGGGCTTCGGCAGACGTTGAGCAGCTTCATTCAATTATGCGGCTCCTCAGGTTCTCTACCTTCGTAGGGTTTTATTTTAAACCGCTTTACTGGAGAAAACGTGTGCCCAAAGGTCAAACCAATTGACCTGGGCCCCACCAACTTCTCTTTTGAATTCTTACGGATGCATGTAGAGGACTTCACGTGCAGAGAGGTTTCATCCAAGTTTCTTTCCTCTTTTGCAATTCGGATTCTGCAAGTTTCCGCAAGAAGAAATTTTCCTTAAATATATTTTATTTTATATTTCCTCTTTTTCAGTGAAAACTCGAGTCATAATTTAAAACAATCAACTAAGAGAGTGAACCGTCAGCGGGTCACTTATTACCAAGACATGCGCCAATCATGAACACAAACATTTCTAATGAATGACATGATTATATGCATGAGGGTACTTGTGATGTCTCAAAAAATGGATTTGAAATCATCGATAGCAAAAAGTAAAGTTTTTTAGACAAAGTGATATCTCAGCTATGGAAAACATTCAATTGACAAGGATAGCCCAGAGCTCATATAAATGCACTCACAAGCATCACAGACATTTTGAATACAATTCAAACCATGATTTTCACAATGACAATTCAATATTCAAAGTGATTTGAAGACATTTTGGACTAGGAATATCTAGGCTATAGAACGCATTTAATTGCCAATGCTAACTTGGGGCTTGCATAAATGCACTTACAAGCATTGCAGGCATTTTAAATACAATCCAAACTGTGACTTTTTGTAAGTCAAATCAAATATTGAAAATGAATTTTGAAGGTTTGTTTTTGGAAACATCACATGTGCCAAAGCGGTTTCCATGTACAATTTGGAAAAATGCATTCATTTGAGAGTCATTTGATAATGCGAATCTAAGGGTTTGGAATAAATTTTGTGAAGATGACATGTCCTAATTCCATGTGTGAGTTAGGCTAAGATGCCTAATTCAGCAATTGCAACCAAAGGCTTATAACAAAAATGTTCAGACCAAGCACAGAAAATCAACAAAATTGGATGGTACTCATTGATGATCTAACCATGAAAAAATTACCTAGCATGCTTGACATAAAAAGAATAACTTTCGTGAAGAAACATTTCCTAAAAGTATTAAGCATGATTTTATAAAAATCGAACAACAAACAATAATGCATCAGAAAATTGCTAAAACAGCAGGACCCCAAGTCATTGCAATCAAGATACCTACCAAATGAAGTCTAAAAATCACAAAATTTTCAGACAGCGTAGCCAACATGATAACAAACAAACCATCTTAAGGGCTTGAGTTAAGAATTCGTTTAGAAAAAATGGTACATAAATGGCAAAAGTCTGTCTAAACAAAGGTAAAAACAGAGGTCTAAATTTGACCCCAGATCTAGATTCTACTCTAGCTAAGAAAAAATGAAAAATGGACCAATGAAATTTCTAGGTGGGCTTTACAACTTCCTAGAAGGGCTCAGATCTAATTAAGGTCAACTTGGCGCTCTAACACTGAGGTTTCTAAAAGTGTGCATATCAACCATTAAAAGAACCAGAACATAGACATGTATCATTAAACCTCAAAATCTTACATGTAATGCACAAATGACATAAAAAATCACACATGACTTAGATTCGGATGTGATAATTAATTTGGAAAGTAATTTAACCCTAAGTCGGCATGCAAAAATGTCATACGATTCAATGCCGATACCAGATGATTTAAGATTTGTAATGGCATGCTTGAAAATTCCTAAGTGTAACAAGCATTATTATGATATAAATTTCACATATGAACTGACATTCAATTATGGTGAATCTCATATACACACAGAGTTTGTAACATGTAGTTCAACTGTCAAGAAGGCACTATTGTAAAATTTGATCTCTAAGAGACCCAAACAAGCATGAGAAAGTACGGAAATGATAAGATGTCAACCCGATGCCAAAAGTTAGAAAAACATGACAAATTTTGACTACTTGAGAACATGCATAAATCCTACCAAAAATTTGGCATATATAATAAATGATGATAATCATTTTCCATTAAGGACTTGAAACCTAATTATGATCACACAGATGATGTTAAAAATGGCAAGATAGACACACATTCTCAACCTTCCTAAATTGCACCAACACCTATGCACATTAATGCATGCAATTGACTTATTGAATGACTTCAAAATCACGTGAATCTTACATCAGTAGAAAGAATATGACATATGTTTCATTCTTCATGAAGGCAATAAGATCAAACAAACTCAATTTTATGCTTAAATTTGCCTAAATCGACCTTGGATCAAAACAGGGCAGACAGACCAATACTCAGATCTAAGAGGTTTTGACCTAGCTAAACATGTCCAAAAATTGCAAAAAAATTACAGGAAATTCTTGAGATAAACATTTTCATGAAGACCACTTCGTCAAAAAAATCATCACGAAAGGCGGGGGAAAAATAATAAAAAGCTAAAGGCGGACTAAAGGTCAAAGATTACGGAGCACCAAGAATTTGCAGAAATCGAGCAGGTTGTGACGCTTTTTTCGTGGGTCCAATGGTAGTCAATCGGGCCGTGCAACCTATCAATTTGAAGGATTCGGAGTGTACTTTCAAAGTCTATAAGATTCGAATAGAGATAAGGTCATCTAAGGCCTCATTTTAGCCAAAACAGTGAGCTAGTCACAAAGCATCCAAAATTTGCAGACCATCATTCAAAGCCACAAAATCAACCACAAATCATCTTCAACCTCCATTCAAACTTAGTAAATCCATGATCTAATATTTTAACGACTTATATAAGTACTTGATAAAACCCTAAGTCCAAATCCTAGCTTCAGTGAGCTATTCTAACCTCACTTCATCGGATTCAAGGTTAGAACATTATCTGTTGTGCGATTTCGCCAATTTTGACGTAATCGGATGAAAAAATGCTCGCAGGAATTGGATTGGATTCTGACCTAACCTCTAATGATCAAATGAAGATGGTTTTGATCACCAGTTCACCATAACAGAACCGGTCCAATTAGGACTGGCCTTGAACTATTATTGAAGGGAGAACGAGGGTCACCGGTGCCGTCCAATGCCTGATTTGCCTATTTCCGACCACGGCGAGTTTTTTTTTTTTTTTTTTTTGGTCGGAAAAGCATACTTCATTTAAGTAATAGAAACATAGCAACCCGTGGCAAAGGCCTCAGAGTATACAAGATCCATCAAAGTTGGGGGAGGGGAAACAGCCCAGTTTGGAAGTAAATGGCCTATCTACAGTGATCGGCACCACCTAGGATTGCCAACGATAGTCGATTTGGCTACTAGATAGATCGGACCGGTTTCTATACCACCAAGGAAGATTTGACTGATCGGGATCCTTCCAGCGAGAATTCGACCAAGCTCTAATCACCGACACCTCGTGGACAAGTTGAAGGAACTAGCCGAGGTGATCGGAGGGTGCAAGAACCTCCATTGATCACCGGATTGGCAATCGGAAATACTACAATGAAGACCAGCGTACAAGCCAGTCTTTAAGATGGGCCTTGGACTAGCCGATCTAGTCGCTGCCGGAGAGGATTGCAACCTCTAAGGGAACGGATAGGTGCCAAGGACAGTCGGTGATGGAGGCGCATCACTGAGAGAACTTCGGTGAGCTGCGGCAAGGCACAGCGGTGGGGGACATTCGTGCGTAAGAGGGAGAAAGAGAGAGGATAGTTGGGTAGGAAAATTGAGGAGAGAGAGAGAGAGATTTATGCATTTTTTGTGAATTTTAGCACAAATAAGCCCCCCGTCAAAATTGGAGGGGAAAAATCTATTTATACTAGTCCCAAATTGGCTGATCTAAGCCGTTGGCTCATCCGATGGTCAAAATTCTAATCTAATGGTCAAAACTTGATTTCGATAGTTTGATTATCATCTAGAGGTCTCATGTAATCAATCTAATTGGTCTGATTTGCAAAAAAAAGAAAAAAAGCCAAAATTGAAAGCTACATTAAAATGTCTGATTAGGGATCAAAATGCAAATTTACAAAATTCGAGGACCGATTCATAAAATCTCCAGAAATTGAGGGTGCCAAAGTAAAATTGGCACATTGAGGACCTCAGAACCAACTGCTGGAAGTCCAGAATCAGCTAGCAAGGGGTCGAACCAACCTGCCTCGCCAATAGCCGATCAGACCGGTCAGACTGGTTCGCATCGGTTTGAATAATTATTGATTGGTTCTTGACCAATCTTGTCCGGTTCTGGTTGATTCACTTGCTTGTGGTCCTATGGGTTTAAAACTCATGTGATTTGGTCCCTCAAGGACAAAATTGAAGAGAAAATTTGCTTGATTTGAGTGGGAATTGTCCAATTTTGATTCGATTAAGTCAATTAGACTTCATAAATGTGATCCATGAATCCTATATTAACCTAATTGAGCAATTATTATGAAAAGCAACGGACTAAAATTATGGGTACTTAAGATTGAGCATAAAAGGGCTTAAATGGGCTATTTTGCTATTCAAATGTCAAAATTGCAAATTAACTGGAATCAACTTCAATTAATGTTGTAATAACCTTATTACATGTGTCTACTTTTGTTAGAACAAACGTCGAATCGTAAAAACCTGTGTCTTTTAGAAGTGAGAAACGCTCTCTCGAAATGTAGAGTCATTTTTTACCCTCATGGTACTTTAGAACCTTAAACCCTAATTTCACACTTCCTATTCCGTCTTTGTATCCCTCCCTGTTTCTCAACCCAGTGATTCCTCTCATCCTTTGTCAACCATTGATGTTCTCATCTTTCCAAAATTCTGATTTGGTTTTGTTCCCACCTGATTCCATCACCTTCCCCTCCAGATTTTCACCCATCTTTGACTTCTGCCTCAACTCTATTCATCCTCGTTGCTGGTCGGTGGGCTTTAGAGTTCAATCCTCTCGAACCAACTCTCTTGAATGGTACCTCTTCACTTGCTTCCCTGAAACTTCCATATCGTCGATTGATGCTTACTGCTGAACCTCGAACATCTGCATGTGTGTTCCTCTTTCCAAATTGGCTCTCTGGTCGATGCTAACTACTAAACCCCTGAACTCATGGACGAACATGACGAGGAAGGAGCCTCTTGTCTTGCTGCCCTCTGCTCCCGAGTGGGCCAACTCTGGCCGGAACAGGGGATTGAGGTTTGGAATGATGTGCCACCTGTAGAGAAAATTGAAGAATGCAAATTGATATTGGTAGGTCAAATTCTATCCAATCCATCCATAATATTACAAGCTTTTCAGAGTACTTTAAGGTGTGCTTGGAGAACAGACCAGGTCGACATTTCCGCTTGGGACGTAGGCTTGTATGTAGCTAAGTTCAAATATGAGGTAGAAAAACAGCGTGTTTTGGTTGGGGGCCCCTGGCTTTTTTCTAGCAATTTAGTTATCTCTAAGCCTTGGATCCCCAATACGCCACTACATTATTATGACTTTTCCACTTGTGTATTTTGGGTACAAGTCTTTGGTCTTCTGTTAGAATGGTGCTCTAAAAATATGATAGAAAGGGCTGTTAGGCACATAGGCAAGGTATTGGAAATTCGCATAGAAAATAAGGAGGGTACTTCACTCCGAGCTGGGAAAGCAACGGTTGATCTCAATGTGTAGGAACCTTTGAAGACAGGACAGTTAATCAAACTCAATGGGAAAACATTATGGCTAGACTTTTGGTATGAATGCCTATCACATTTTTGTTATTCCTACAAATAAGCTCGGACACTATGCCATGTACTATAAGGATTAAAATTTTTTAATGAAGCTAAGATGGAGGGAAAAGAAAAAATGCCGTACGGTCAATGGTTAAGGGTGGAAGTTCTGGAACATAGCCCATATTGGAAAGCCTTCTAAGAACCGCAAGACATATCTGAACCGTTAGAAGAGGACATCCTAGAAACTCCCCCACCATCACATTAGTTGGTTGCGGCTCAACCTTCCATCGATAGCAGTAACAGGGGAATTCTTTAATCGCCAGCTCTACCTCCCCTTAAGAACACCGACATATCTACCCAACGTCCTACTCCAATAAGCCAACCATCAATAACTCCAGTAGGCCAGCTGTCAAAAACTCCAACAATAGTAACAATGGACCTTGTCTGTGCCAAGATGAAATCTCCTCAAGACCTGGAAGTGGGCTCCTCTAACCCAAAGAAGACAAAGCAAACCAGAATCAACACCAAAGCAGGCACAAGCAAAAAATTGAAGCAGTATACTCCTTATGTTCTGTCATGCCCCGATCCTCAGGCACGCGCACATCCCTTACTTTTGGTCGATTTTAAGAATGTGATATCTCAAGACTATGTATCGCCGACCCTTTCATTTATATATGCACATACGAAAGCAGTTATAAATCCCTAGACAATAAAATAATGGAATAGAAAAGCAGGCTATATATTTTTCATACTGAAAATTCATAACCACACCTTTTTACACGCATCTGATAGTATTCTACAATACTATATATACATAAGTCTAATCTAACATCTAACAAGGTCTGACAAGATAGGATGGGATCTCAATCCTCATCCAGGTCGTACTCGGGGTTATCCATGGGGTCCTCCTCTACGTACTCCTCTTTGGGTTCCTCATCAAGGATCTCCTCATCAGATTCCTCCTCCTTAGGCTCCTCATCCGGGTCCTGAAATGATTATTCAATAACCACAGAGACAACATCTCAGCAAGTTCTACCCCCTAAGACCCGATTAGTAAACTAATACACCTTAAGGCTGCCTATGCACAACATGAGTTAGAGGACTTACCTTTACCTCATATTCCACCTGCATATTAGCACAGATTAAATAGGCACCCTAGCAATCACATCACTGATCGAAGCATCAATCAAATCAACCTAGTCGATTACACGCTAAGAAGACTACTCACGGTCATTTCCATTCAATCAATCAATTCACAACATCAAATCAAAGTAATGATCAATGGACCTAGTCGATTACGTGTCAATAAGACCACTTCCGGTCATTTCAATTATTCCAACTCAATCCCTAATTATGAATCGACCCTTTCAAGATTCAATGGCTTTACAGTCCCACTCGACCCTTTCAATATCTGATGGATTTATGGTCCCACCTGACCCTCTCAATATCTGATGGATTTACGGTCCCACCCAACCCTTTTTACGATGCCATACTCTGTCACCGAGCCACGTGCATTCTCTAAGAAGATATACCGAGTCTCTGAGCCACATGCATTCTCTAAGGCTACCTTTCCACCAAGGTGACATATCCAATCACCGAGCCACATGTCCTTCCCAGATGACATTCCAATTCATCAGGCCACATGCATTCTCCAGGTGATTTACCAACTCACTTGCAATACTGACAACCGATACCCGACCAATCCTTAATCACATAGTCAAAATTGCATTATTTAAGAACATAACTTCAAAATGCACCATTAAATCAATTCGACGCGAATTAAAGCTCAACTAAATAAACGGACTACTCCACGACAATCAGCACAAAATTCCGGTCACTGGCCATCCTAGTTGAATTTCCGAAAAAAAAAAGTAAAATAATTAATTTCAAAAATTAAATAAATAAATACAATAGTTTCAATTTAGTACAGCATAAAGCTCAATTAAATAAACAAACTGCACCACGATCATCAGCATAAAATCCTGGTCACTAACCATCCCAGTTGAATTTCTAGAAAATAAATAATTAAATAATTACTTTCAAAAATTAATATTAAATTCCTAAAAATTCCATTTAGGCCCGAATTGCCTAATTAACACCCGATAAAGGTCGAGAAAAATCCCAAGAAGTATCCAATAAATTCTATAGGCAATTCTCTATCTAAGTACACTAACCAAACAACTAATATGTAATGTAATTAACTAATAATCACTAATCAATTCTAATCTTACCACCTAATTATGCTTAACTAACACTAATCAACCTTTAAGTATAATTAGCAAAATAAGAAGGCATTAGTGAGTAAAACTCACTCAAAAGGACGGGATCAACGCGAGGATTGACTTTCCTCAAGGAGTGCTGAGCATCCGGGCTCAGGAAGACGGCCAAAACGGGCCAAAACGCCACTGTCATACCCATTTTCTACCTTTTCTATGCGTTGCTGGTTGAGGCAGTTCTGGCGTCAGTTGAAGCGGCCAAGGGCGGCCAAGGGCAAGGCGAGCCTCCGGTGAGGCCGACGGTGGCTGAAGGTGGTCGAGCGGCGGCCTGAGGTGGCCGAACGGAATTGAACCAAGGCAGAATAAAGGTTGGACAGTAGCTCGTTCGGATAAGGACAGACGACGCACGGCGGGCAAGCGTGAGGCGAACGGCGGCAAGGCGGCGTGCGGCGGCTCTTGGAGACGTCGGCTACTACTCTGAACCTAGGCGAGCTGCTTCCGTTTTTGTTCTTCAACTCGCAGGCTTCGAACAGCAGAAAGGGGATGGGAAAGAAAGAGGGGCAAACGGCACGTGGGCGGCCGTGAAGCTGCGACGGCGTGCGGCGTGAGGCGGCGACGACGGCCTTGGCTTCGGTGGTGGCTACGATGGCGAGCTGCTTCTGCAACGCTGGTCTTCGGCTTCCACGGCGTCGAGCAGCCGAAAAGGAGGAAGGGCCCACCACAAGAGAGAGAGGGGAAGAAGAGAAAACCGGTTTCTCCTTTCCTCTCTCACTCTCTCTCTCTTAGGTCATCCACACATGGGCCACCACCAGCTGTCATCCACCCTTCATTTTGTGGACAAAAATGCCCCTTCTAGACGCATTTATGTAGGTTAAGGTGTTGGGTAAAGGTGGCATATGAATTTGCTATTTTCCCCTCTTCAATCTTACTCAAATTTGTTCACTTCTCAACAAACAATTTCAATTGAAGCCTAAATAAATCCATCAAGGTATCCTTGTCCATTTCATGACTTTTCCCGTCATATAATCCAACTTGCATCCCAATTTCACAATAAAAACGGTCCTCTGCAAATTTTGATAAAAAACGGCCCTAACTCAACTTTTTCCCAAAAAGTCTCGGTTGTCAGAAAAATCTTCTGAGATTGAGTTGACGTTCCTAAAACTTATTGCATGACAAACTCTTCAATTTCTGAAATCAGACTTAGATTGGCGGTTAATTTCACTCGAACGTGTTTTGAGCATGACCTAGGCTATCAGGTAGTTTTCAGAACTTTTTAGGACAAATGACCCGTGATCGATTTTCTTTGAGCCACTATGAACCCACTCAACACATTGACGACTCTCGATTGTTGTGAAAATCTCTAGAATTCAAATATGGACACAAGGTACCAAAACGACAGTAAAATCAAATTAGTGCCAGTCGACGAGAGTTTTCCAATTTAGTGGAGTCACCCACGATCGGTCATTCATCTCAATCGAACCGACCTATCTCGGATTTTAAATCGATTTTATACTATGCCGCAATGATCTCTAAAGATGAGCACGGTCGGGAAGTCGATTCTTTGTCAAATTCTCAAGTCTATTTGCCTTAAAGTCCTTAATAACTTACCCAGCTAGTCTAGTTATCTCGTGAGTGGCCAACTCAGAGAACAACACTATAGTTATGTCGATGAAATGCCCAATTTATTTAATCGAAATCAGAACCTGAAAATCTGAATGTCACAACTCTTCCCCTCTTATAAAAATTTCATCCTCGAAATTTAAACCTTTACTAATTCTAATACAAAAGGTGGGGGTATTGTCATCTCATCGAGTCTCACTTTTTCCACACTAATCCTTCGGTCTTGTGGTGTTGTCTGACTAAGGAGACCATTTTGGTACACAAAATATGCTCTTTCTGAACCAACAACTAAACTGAGCTTCTTACATATTCCACTTTGTCGTTCATATCTGATTCTGATCACAACAATTACAATCACTGATTATTGAGCTGACTTTGGCTTGTGATCTTTCTTCATTTCACTTTCTTTTCACCACTAAAATTTTGTACCCTCTACTATGCACTGTTTAAGAAAGAACCCTCTGAAAACTCTGCCAAAATTGTAACCTCTGATCTAGATTCGAAATATAATTCCTCATTGGCATTCCATGCTAGTGAATTATCTAATACTCATACACTTCGGTATACCCATTCAAAACAAGGTTTATTCGTACTGTACCGAAGTGAACCGGTTTCATCTATTGGTCGACCACTATCCTCATAGGGAATCAGTACTTCCCCAACTCTTTAGTAAGCCTGTCATAATGTTCCATTGTGATATATTTTCATTCCCACTTGGAACTCTCGAGTGATAGTAAAAGTTCTCCTAGTTTGTATTATTGAACTTCCACTTACTGACACCTCTGACAGTTACAACCTGCCCAGTGGTATCTATCTTCATATTAGCCTACCTGTTGACACCTAATATTTTTAAAATAATAATAAATTAAATAAAATTCGGTTTTTGAAAATCTTTGTTGTTGAAAATATATTCTCATTTCAAAATTTTAAAACAAATTAACCGTTTGATTTTTGGAGCCATTTTTTGTTGAGAAGATGAGTAGATATCGGGAAATCTTCAACGATTTCGAGTCTTTCCTCTATAAAAGAGGGCAAGTCTTCGGTTCAAGGGGGGCCTCCCTTAATTGTTCGTCCAAAAAAAAAAATAGCAAACTGCAGAAAAATAGAGGCAAATAGGGAGAGAGAGAGAGGTGACGTGAAGTAGAGAGAAAGGTGAGAAGGGTCAGAGAGTTCGTAAGGAAAGAGAGAGGTGAGAGAGAGTGTCAGGTGAAAAGTAAAAAAGAAGAGGAAAAAGCAAAAAAGCAGAAGAGTGAAGAGGAAAAGTCAAATAGCAAAAAAGAAGCTTTTGCTTCTACAAAAGGAACAGAGAAGACAGAGACGTGCGGGCGAAAAAAAAAAAAAAAAAAAGAAATCCTGTTCATCTTCTTCCCTTTCGGCTCCGCAGTTACTCCACTTCACAGCCGTTCGAGTTTCTGGTGCACCGGTCGCTGCGCGGTGTCGTCCGTGATTTCGCCTTGCTGCCTCGCCTCTCCGTGCTCTTTCCGAAGTGTCGCTCGAACCGTCAGCCAGTGACCCGCGACCCCGGTGCCACCGGAGTTGAGTCGAGCCTACACGGCCCGACGCCGCCTCTAACGCCTGCTCCACCTCACCGAGCAACGCCCACAGCAATACTTCGCCGGTTTTTGCCGCGGCTTGCAGCAGCTGCAGCTAATCCCAATCGTCACACTAGCTACCACCACCTCGCCGGATTCTTCCCTGACGACCTCGGCTCTGTTCGTGATCTGCCCAGCCACTCGCCTACACTCGCTAAAGCCGTGCCGCTCCTGACCACAGTAGCCCGAACTAGAACCTGAGCAGCCGACACCTCTCCGTTGCTGTGAGCTCGAGCCGCACACTATTGTTACTCTTCCCAATGCCCGCGCCAGTAGCCTGCGCATTAGCCACCATCGCCGCGACGACCCGACGCTGTGCCCTCCTCCGAACCGACGCCTGTGACCTGCCGCAATCTGTAGTGCCCATCACCGCACGCCTCTGTCCCTTTTGCAGGTCGCCGTGTTACTCCCCAGCTCCGGCCACCAGGACCCATCACCCTTGGCGAACCACCATCATAGCTCGGTCGTTGTTGCTCCCTCACCATTCCTCAAGGTGGTTGTGAGTTAGACTAGGTAAATTCTTGGGCTAAATTTAGTTCGAATATTCGAACTCATAGTTTTTTTTTTTAATATTCTAACTTGATTTGTTTTGATTTATTTTTATCATTAGGAAATTTGTCATATTAAGTTATGATAATCAAAAATATTGACCCGCGAGACGTCGGGTTAGATTTTTGATTATTTCGACTTTTCATGGCAAATTCATGATTTGCTTTGCATCATTGAAATGTCATTGATTTACCTAGATAAATTTTCAATAGTACATGTATTTTGATGCATCATTGTTATTTGCACATCACATATCATATCATATGTCATATCCAGAATTAAGTACTTAGGTCCATATGCATTTCATGTTTAAAGCAATGCATTTTGATTTTTTAGATTCATATAAGATTAGGTTAACTCTCCTTTAATAAAACAAAAAAAGAATAAAAAGTGATATTTAGGTCATATAAATCACACCACATGTTGCACTCTAGTTAGTGGGTCATAGATTAATGTTTTAATATTCTAGTCATGCATTTTTTTTAATAAAAAAGGCGAAGATTAATATTGCATCATTATTTTCTTTTTAATAAGAATCATTAAGTCATTTGAAAAAGAAAACACAAGAGGTCATTTACTTGGTTAGTTAATAAATTAGTTTATAATTGATCATATTTCATGTCATCATTGTTAGTGCAGGTTGCATATGTGTAATAAAAAAATCATTAAAAAATCATAAAAAGAACATGCATATAAAATTATCACGTCATACATTTCATATCATACAACATATGCATATTTAGGGTTATGTAATTTAGATTGCACACATATTGTTATGATTTGAATTATGCCACATGAATTGCATCTCATATGTCATTAAAGTAAAATTCATGCATATTAAGTGTAAATTAAGATTGCATATAATTAATACTTTAAAAAAAAAAAAGAGTAGGTGTCATGTCATTTAGAAATCATGTTTAGGACATGCATTTTATTAGCATTATTTATTTATTTATTTGAATGTTATTTTATTGATTGTGCACCTGCATGACCGCCATTTGCATGTTAGTAGCTTAGATTAAAATTAATCAACATTGTCTGCTAAATATTTTTTTGAAATTAAAATAAAAGGTACCGAAAGGGCGTTAGACTAATCTAGCGTAATCATGTCCCCGGACTTATTGAATCTCTGGTTTGTAAAAATAAAGTATTCTCCCATACTTTATTTGGGTTTCTAATCAACCCTAATTGGTTAGTGGCGGCTCCAAATTAAAATAAAATTGCATGTTTAAATGAATTGATTTCTATCAAGTCGCGATTGGTAGGACTTGGGAGGGTCCGTGCCAAGTCTTCGGACTTAGTAATCCATTAACCTAAACTTTAGGATTGCCTTGAAAATTTAGGTCGCGACAGTACCAATCTAGCCGACGCCGATTCCAATCTACTTGCACCGTCTGGTCAAAAAATGCAATACTACAATGAATTTCTGACAAGATATTTTCCCTGAGTGCTACACTGTCAAGTGCACTCAATCACTCATGGAACCTGAACATTCCATCCCCAAAAATCTTAAGGTCAAATTCTTTCTTACCAATTTCCTCTTATAAGATCTTTTGAACATCTCTATCTATCAACTAGGCACTGATTCTAACTTGAACATCTGGTTCAATTTTGAGGGTGGCTATAAAATTCAAAAGGTAGCCTACCTCAAATTTGAAAACCGAATTTCGAAGCATTTTCAAGTAAAGTCTACACTTTAGCCAGCCTATGCACAATTGAAGACTCTCGGCTCAACACATTAATAACTCCTTTCGTTCCTTCAGGGTGATACTAGATAACACCATTATAGTCCTACCAAAATTCTAACTCACGGCACCGTTTCTTATTCAACTTATTGGGTCTCAACTAGCGGAACGGTTATGCAACAATCTTCTCATGTTGTATCAATACGTACCCAGTCCTCTGCAAGACACATCACTAAAGATTTCATGCTTTCCAAAGCCAAATAAAAAGTTTAGCACAAATGCGGTAGTCAGTTCTTACTTAAGCTTTGGAAACTATCCTCGTACTTGTCTATGCCGATGAATTTCTCTTCTTCCTTAAGAGGTCAAGCCCATGATGATACTAATGCTGAAAATTCTTTCACGAACTTTCTGTAGTAATCTGTCCAATCCCCACGGCTTCTGATCTCTAACATTGTTGTCAATCTTGGTCCATTAACAACTAATTCGATCTTGGCTGGGTCCACGAAGATTCCTTTACCTGTACTCACATGACCATTCTTAGGGGCTCTTGTGATCATCGGCACTTAATGAATACCTTAGAATGTCACTACACCACACGATCACCATTGATCTAGATATTCTTTGAACACTTGGTTTGTCAAATCTATGACAGCGGTTAGAGCATTCATCAAATCAAGTGGCTTTACATTATCCTCACAAGGGCTAAATCAAGTGCAAAATGTTGTCTTCAATATAACCTCCTTCCCGATTCTCAACTAACGATAGCCTGTCCTCAAGTCGATCCTTGAAGACATCAACACTCTTTATAACAAGTCACCCAATTGAGTTGACAATGGTTGATGCATGATTGCAATGAACCATCTTCCTTTCTCTCTTTACAAAACCGATGTTCCCTAAAGTGATGCACTAATATGCATGAATTCCTCATTCATCAATCTTCACATCCGTACCTTCGACTCTATCAATTCAAACAATAATAACTAGTAAGAAGCCTTCAAGAGAATGGCTTTGTTCAATGGCCTGACCATCCTTCTGGCAACACTTTCAGGAATTCTTGGATTACTGAGGAGTCCTCAATTTTCAATTCTTCAATTTGTCTTAACTATAACCATCACCAAGTAACCTCGACAGTCTCCATCGAACAAGTGGGTTGTCTTCAATCGACAAGCTTAAAGAAATCAAATATTCATTTTGACTCCCAATAAATTCGACACTTTCATGTGCTCTTGGACTAAGTTGAATTGCTCCATGACCCCATTCTACTCATGTAGCGTCAAAGTTACACCTCAGCAACTAGTCAAGCATGACTATCACTAGTGATTCCCCTTGCTTTCACTTATTTCAATAAACTAAAGTTCCCCAAATTTCATCAAACTCTGCTACGATACTCTGATAGAATTTTCCCCAAAACATTCTTTCTCTGACTAGTGCCAGGTTGGTTCCATTTCTGTTCTTCTCACCATACCCCAACACTGAATTCATCCATGTTTCCTTCCACAATTTCGACACCTATCTGGTGAGTCTTCTACCTCCTGCCAAGTGCAAGCATGCACTATTTCTTGTATTGGAGACTTATCCCAAAAAGTCCACATTGCGTTCTATGGCGCACTCCTTCTGATCTATCCTATCAACGGTGACAGTAGTAACCATTGTCGAGATTCCATCCACTTATGTGTATACTCCATAAATCACTGTCTGTGCTGGCGACACTTATCACAAATTCCCATCCTCAAAATACACGAGACTAATCCATACCATCTTCCATGGAACAACATGTTCCACTTGTCTGAATGCTGACCTGACTATGCCACCCCTCCTTGGGTGGAATAGAATACTCTTCCCTCAACATCAGTATTTTCCCTGACCGAATTCCAATTCTGTCTGTGTTGAATCTTAACTCAAATATCGAAATCTGTTCCCTAACCATCCCTCCAGGTTGGACCTCAGCAAAGTTAGCAACAACAACAACTTGATTCTGATCTTACTGGCTCATCTAGATCCCAAGGAACACTTGCATCAAATCAATCTTATCGGGCTTAGGATCATTCAACGCTGCTACACTAGTACCAACCTGCGGTGGCACTCTTACACTCAAGCTGGCCAGAGTCAACACTCTACCTTCCAAAACCGCAATAATTAAAAGCAAGCGATTCACACACGATAAACAATTCTACCAATCAGCTATCAAAGACATGCACCAGTCATGAATTTAAAGGCCTTTCCTACTACTATCCCATAGGTCATCGCACCTTATCACTCCAATACCTAACCATTGCTCTGATACTACAAAAAGGGGATGTTACACCCCGATCCTCAGGCACGCGTACATCCCTTACGTTTGGTCGATTTTAAAAATGCGATATCCTAGGGCTATGTATCGCCGACCCTTTCATTTATATATGCACATACGGAAGCAGTTATAAATCCCTAGACAATAAAACATTGGGATAGAAAAACAGGCCATATATTTTTCATACTGAAAATTCACAACCACACCTTTTTACACGCATCTCATAGTATTCTACAATACTATATATACCTAAGTCTGATCTAACATCTATTCACATGTAGACAAGGTTTGACAAGACAGGACGGGCTCTCGATCCTCATCCGGGTCATACTAGGGGTTATCCTCGGGGTCCTCCTCCATGTACTCCTTTTCGGGTTCCTCATCAGGGATCTTCTCGTCAGATTCCTCCTCCTTAGGCTCCTCATCCAGGTCCTGAAATGGTTATTCAATAACCACTAAAATAACGTCTCAGCAAGTTCTACCCCTTAAGACTCGATTAGTAAACTAATACACCTTAAGGCTACCTATGCACAACATGAGTCAGAGGACTTACCTTGGCCTCAGATTCCACCTGCATATTAGCACAGATCAAATAGGCACATGAGCAATCACATCACTAATCGAAGCATCGATCAAATCGACCTAGTCGATTACACGCCAACAAGACCACTCATGGTCATTTCCATTCAATTAATCAATTCACAACATCATATCAAAGTAATGATCAATTGACCTAGTCAATTACGTGTCAATAAGACCACTTCCGGTCATTTCAATTATTCCATCTCAATTCCTAATTATGAATCGACCATTTCAAGATTCAATGGCTTTACGGTCCCACTCGACCCTTTCAATATCTGATGGATTTATGGTCCCACCCGACCCTTTCAATATCTAATGGATTTATGGTCCCACCCGACCCTCTCAATATTTGATGGATTTATGGTCCCACCCGACCCTTTTTACGATGCCATACTCTGTCATCGAGCCACGTGCATTCTCCAAGAAGACATACCGAGTCTCCAAGCCACGTGCATTCTCTAAGGCTACCTTTCCACCAAGGTGACATATCCAATCACCGAGCCACGTGTCCTTCCCAAGTGACATTCCAATTCTCCGAGCCACGTGCATTCTCCAAGTGATTTACCAACTCACTTGCGATACTAACAACCGATACCCAACCAATCCTCAATCACATAGTCAAAATTGCATTATTTAAGAACATAACTTCAAAATGCACCATTAAATCAATTTGACACGAATTAAAGCTCAAATAAATAAATAAATAAATAGACTACTCCATGACAATCAGCACAAAATTCCGATCACTGGCCATCCCAGTTGAATTCTCGAAAAATAAATAATTAAATAATTAATTTCGAAAATTAATATTTAAGTCCTAAAAATTCCATGTAGGCCCGAATTGCCTAATTAACACTTGATAAGAGTTGAGAGAAATCCCAAGAAGCATCCAATAAATACTATAGGCAATTCTCTATCTAAGTACACTAACCAAACAACTAATATGTAATGCAATTAACTACTAATCACTAATCAATTCTAATCTAACCACCTAATTACGCTTAACTAACACTAATCAACCTTTAAGTATAATTAACAAACTAAGAAGGCATTAGTGAGTAAAACTCACTCAAAACGATGGGGTCAATGCAAGGATCGACTTTCCTCAAGGCAGGCCGAGCATCCGGGCTCGGGAAGACAGCTAAAACGGGCCAAAACCCCACTGTCATACCCATTTTCTGCCTTCTGTGTGCTATTGGTTGAGGCGGTTTCGGCATCAGTTGAAGCGGCCAAGGGCGGCGGAGGGCAAGGTGGGGCTCTAGCGAGGCTGACGGTGGCTAGAGGTGGTCAGGCGACGGCTTAAGGTGGCCGAACGGAATTGAATCGAGGTGGAACAGGGGCTGGAAAGTAGCTCGTTCAGATAGGGGTAGACGGTGCACGGTTAGTGAGCGTGAGGCTAACGGCGGTGAGGCGGCATGCGGTGGCTCCCAGTAACGTCGGCTGCTGCTCCGAACCCAAGTGAGCTGCTTCCATTTCTGTTCTTCAACTCACAAGCTTCGAACAACAGAAAGGGGATAGGGAAGAAAGAGGGGCAAAGGGTGCGCGAGCGGCTGCGGAGCTGTGACGGCGTGCGGCATGAGACGGCGACGATGGCCTTGGAGCTACTTCTGCATCACTGGTCTTCGGCTTCCATGGCGTCGAGCAACTAAAGAGGACGAAGGGACCACGATGGGAGAGAGAGGGAAGAAGAGAAAACCGGTTTCTCCTTTCCTCTCTCACTCTCTCTCTCTCTCTCTCTCTCTCTCTTAGGTCATCCACACGTGGGCCACCACCAGCTGTCATCCACCCTTCATTTTGTGGAAAAAAATGCCCCTTCTAGACGCATTTAGGTAGGTTAAGGTGTTGGGTAAAGGTGGCATACGAATTTGCTATTTTTCCCTCTTTAATCTTACTCAAATTTGTTCACTTCTCAACAAACAATTTCAATTGAAGCCTTAATAAATCCATCAAGGTATCCTTGTCCATTTCATGACTTTTCCCATCATATAATCCAACTTGCATCCCAATTTCACAATAAAAATGGTCCTCTGCAAATTCCGATAAAAAACGGCCTTAGCTCAACTTGTTCCCAAAAAGTCTTGGTTGTCAGAAAAATCTTCTGAGACTGAGTCGACGTTCCTAAAATTTACTGTGACATGATAGACTCTTCAATTTCTGAAATCGGACTTAGATTGGTGGTTAATTTCACTCGGACGCATTTTGAGCAAGACTTAGGCTACTGGGTAGTTTTTCAAAACTTTTTAGGACAAATGAACCCGTGGTCAATTTTCTTTGAGCCATTATAAACCCACTTGACACATTGATGATTCTCGATTGTCATGAAAATCTCAAGTGTTGAAATACGGACACAGGATACCAAAACGATAGTAAAATCAAATTAATGCCAATCGACGAGAGTTTTCCAATTTTGTGGAGTCACCCACGATTGGTCATTCATCTCAGCCGAACTAACCTATCTCTGATTTCAAATTGATTTTATATTGTGCCGCAAGGATCTCTAAAGATGAGCACGGTCGAGAAGTTGATTTCTGGTCGAATTCTCAAGTCTATTTGCCTTAAAGTCCTTAATAACTTACCCAGCTAGTCTAGTTATCTCGTGAGTTGCCAACTTAGAGAACAACACTATAGTCATGTCGATGAAATGCCTAATTTATTTAATCGAAATCAAAACCTGAAAATCTGGATGTCACATGTTCCACGACTAAATCAGCATGACAACCTTGATGACACACAACTTATGGATACTCCGATCTTGGACGCCGAAGAAGTCGGCCAATGGGTTGTGGTGGCTTGCCCAAAAAAGCCACCAAGTGACAAATGAAACTTTTGAGTTGGAATTGCCAAGGGCTGGGCAACCCCTTGGCAATTAAATCCCTCAAGGCCTTAGTAGCTAATGAGAGGCCCAACATTATTTTTTTGATGGAAACTAAGAACCAAGAAGTCGTAGTTCGACGGCTGCAAAAGAGACTCAAATATCCTAACTCTTTTTTGCTGAATCCCATTGGTTTAGTTGGGGGGGATGGCTCTTTTTTGGAATGACCAGTTAAATCTAATGTTGGAACACTCTGCTCTAGAGTTTTTTGATGTCATCTGCACTGATCTAAGGGGAGGTAATTAGATGAGACTCACTTGCCTTCATGCCCTGTCTACTATCTACCAACGACATCTGCTATGGGCAACCCTGCGGCTTATTAGCGCCTCCAACGCCCTTCCATGAATTTGTGTCGGTGACTTCAATGAAATACTCTATCACTTGGAAAAAATAGGTAAGCGCTGTGCCGATTCTCATAGAATGCAATCTTTTAGAGATGTATTACATGACTGTTCACTCATGGACATAGAAAGCAAGGGATGTACTTTTACCTAGATGAATCATGGGGTTGGTGATGACTTTGTCAAGGAAAGATTGGATAGGGCTCTATGTACTCTGGATTGGCGTCTCACTTTCCCTGTGGCTGAAGTGTTTGCTTTAGCTGCGGTGGGGTCGGATCATAGCCCTTTACTCTTAACCACTGAAGCCTTACCTTGTCAACGTCATCGGCCCTTTATCTTCGAAGCTTTTTGGATCTAAGACCTTGACTGCAGTGACATCGTTGCTCGGTCATGGTACTCCACACAATCACCTACTTCCACCCTACCATCCAAACTAAAGGCGATTTCCGTCGCTTTAGCTTAGTGGAGTAGATCAAAATTTTCCACGGGACATCATCAACGTGCAGCTTTGCACCAGCAACTTCAAAGTCACACTAATTATACCCTTCATCACTATGACGCATCGTTGGTTACTCACTTGAAAGAACAAATTCAGAAATTATGGCAACAAGAAGAACAGTTTTGGGCGATGTGCTTTAGGATCAACTAGCTGAGATAAGGGGATAAAAACACTAAAATTTTCCATGGAACGACCATACAAAGAAGACAACACAATAAAATTAGTATGCCGCAGGACGATAACAAAGGTTGGGTGCGTGATCCCCGGCTTTTAAAGAAGATGACAATGGATTACCTTTTAAATCTATATCAAACAGTGGGACATCGTGATTATTGGCCTATTCTACAACAATGTCCTTGGGTTATTACTGGTGAGTTGAAAATGTCCTTAACAGTTCCTGTCATCAGGGAGGAGGTTCAACAGGCTACAATCCAATTGGGGGTTACTAAAGCCCCGGGCCCAGACGGTTTGAATGGACTCTTCTATCGAAATCATTGGGATATTCTCTAGGACGACCTATCTTCTCAGTGCAGCAATTCTTCCTCTCTGGAGTCATGCCACTAGACCTCAATAAAATTATCATCGCCCTAATCCCTAAGGTACCACATCCTGAAAGACTAGACCAATACCATCCCATCAGCCTTTGTAATTATGCCTATAAATCATTTCTAAGGTGATCGCCAATTGCCTTAAGCCCTACCTACTTGAGCTTATTTCCAGGGAGCAAAGCGCCTTTGTAAGTGGACCCCAAATTCAGGATAACATTTTAATAGTACAAGATGTGCTTCATCAAATTAAGGTTAGAAAATGCAGGCACCAATTTCGAGCCGTCCTCAAAATGGATATGCAAAAGACATATGACCGGGTGGAGTGGGATTTCCTCCAAGACTATCTCCTCACTCTAGGCTTTCATGCTACACGGGTACAATGGATCATGCAGTGTATAACGATAGTGTCTTTTAGTGTTAAATTCAATGATGAACTTTCACCATACTTACAACCTACCTGAGGTATCAGATAGGGCGATCCTCTATCCCCCTACCTTTTCATCATTCTGGTGAATATCCTCTCACATGTTATACACCAAGCAATTAACATGGGTCATCTCAAAGGCATCAAGCTGAACAGGTGGTGTCCCACTCTTTCTCATATGTTCTTTGCTGATGATGCTATTTTCTTTGTAGATGGCAAATTAATTGAATGTTAGAATTTAGCCAACGTTGTCAATCAATATTGCTTCGCTACTAGTTAGGCTATTAATAGAGATAAATCCGAAATCTTCTTCAGCAAAGCCTATCCACTTAGTCTATAAGAAAACTTAGCAGGAGCACTTTGAATACTAGTGATTGATAGGACTAGCAAATATCTAGGTATACCGTCGGATTGGGGCAGATCTAAATAGGACATGTTTGCTTGGATTTTGGGAAGGGTGAATACCAAACTGGAGGGATGGAAAGAAAGTCTGCTCTCTAAGGGTGGAAAGGAAATTTTGCTTAAGACATTCGTACAAGCAATACCTCTGTATGCCACGTCCATCTTTAGAATTCCTACGTCTATTTGTAAATCCATTGAACAGAAGGTTGCTCGGTTTTGGTGGTAGAGAGATTGTACTAAAGCAAGCATCCATTGAAAAAATTGAGCTGTTCTTAAATGAAGAAAGGATAGTGGGGGTCTCAGCTTTTGGGATCTTCAAGACTTTAATAAAGCCATGCTCGGAAAACAAGCATGGCGGTTATTCCAGAACCCAACAGCGTTATGGAGCACCCCTTTTAAAGGGCTTTATTTCCACTCACATGATTTTATGCATGCCAATAGGGGAGCAAGACCTTCTTGGGGATGGTAGAGTATTCTCTTTGGGAGGGAATCCATATGATCTCATCTACAATGGTCCGTTGGCAATGGACAAAAAAATTAAAGTCCGGGAAGACCGATGGCTCCCTGGCGAAGTCATTGGGGGCCTTGTTACTAGGGATGCCCCGATATTTGTAGCTGAGCTGTTGGCCCTGGACAGCAACAATTGGAACATTTCTCTTCTCAACCAACAATTTCATGCCTCTACAGTCCAAGATGTTCTTACAGATCAGGTTAGACCTTAATACATTTATGATCAACTTATGTGCACTGGGACTGTAAATGGTAAATATTCTGTGAAAAATGGTTATCACATATTTAGACAAGCCATTCCTAGCAGTCGGCGGAACACACCTTCATCATTCTATCAGCCACCCAAGTCACTATGGAAATGTGGCACCCCGATTCACCTGTGGACGCCATAGGTGATCTCTCTTAATTACTTGATCTCATATAACTTCACAGATTGATACCCTTTGACTAGAGATTTTATTTATTTGTTTTTCTTTCTTTTTTTATTTATTTTGAAAACGGTCCCAACACAGCTTATTAGCGGAAGCATAAACAAGTCTCACCATCCCTTACTCCAATAACCATAATGCAATGCACACCAACTATGTGCTTATCATCAAACAATCATGCATATATCACCATGCCATATGTATACATCCATGCGCATGATTCAATTCTCGATCTTTATATTTCAAATAGATCACATCATTTTCTTCCCAGGGACCAATGTTTGCATCCCACAATTTATCGCTTGCATCCCATCTAGCATCGCGAGGAACTTCCGACACACACCTCCGGGCATCTGGCACACACTCTTCGAGCATCTCGTACCCCAACTAGCATCACAAGGTATCCCCCTAGCACACACCTCCGAGACTTCCGGCACACACCTCCGGGCATCCCGACACTCCCAAGGCATCCGGCACACACACTTCGAGCATCCCAACACTCCCGGGGCATCATCGGCTCACACCTTCGACGATCTCGTTATTATCTCAATTTACATTCACACATGTATCTCAATTTCAACATGGCATTTGATGCAATAATATCAAGGGTCTCAACCAACTTTTCATGCCATATAACATGCCATAAATTACCACATATGCATCAAAATCAACCACTCAAAGTATTACATCACATGGATAAATTCATTTATTTTTCAAAACATATCAATTTTTCGGACAAATTAGAATGCATTCCTCTAGTTAAAACTCTAGAAAAATTTGTAAATGGTATTAATAATTTCTGAAAACTTGACACATTATAGATGAAACCTAAAGGCAGATATCTCATGAATAACTCCATACCAAAAGAACCTCACACAAAACAGCACGGTCCATGCATCACAGTTTTCTAAACTTCAATATCTCAACTTGCACAGTTTCGGAAGTAATTTAAATTAAATACCCAAATGAACTCCAAAAATTGTGAAATTTTTACATGTTATAGAAAAGTCCTAAAGCTAAATATATCATGAAGAAATTGAAACTCAAATCGTTCTATATTAATAGATATAGATGATTAATTCCCCCTGTTCTTGGTGTCGCCTTTTTCCAGATTATCATCTTCCAAAGGAAACTCATTTCACCGACCTATTTTTGTTCATTTCCTCTAAAATTTTTATATGTTCTACCTCAAGAAGTACACTACAACTTTCATTTAAGAGATCAAAGTGATATTTTTACAAGAAAGCAATCTTACAGACCACGAAATCATTGAAGGTCAGCACAACAATTTCCAAATCTAATTTCTGCAAAGAAAAATCAATTCACTAACCTATACTTGTTTGTTTTGCCTCAAATTTTAGTATGTTGTTCCTCAAGATGTTCTCTACAACTTTCATGGAGAAATCAAAACAATATTCCAACTAAAAAGTCACATGCAGCACACAAACTCATGGATGGTCGGACTGGTTTTTCCAGAAACAGCATGCTAGGCCAACGAATTTCTCCCCATAACTTCGACTTTTCCTCACATCTACCGCAACCAACATTCACCATCTTCTACACACACATCGTAGCAAAGAAAAGGGTAGGTTTTAGGACTCTACTTGCCTCAAACTTAAGCACAAACATCAACAAAGATGGTGGGCAAAGCGGCGAACGAACGGCCGTGAGCTAGGTGGACGATCGGCGGACGGTCCTCCTCCTTCCTCTCGCACGCACGGCCTCTCCTTTCTCTCTTCCTTTCTTCCTTTCCTTTCCTTTCTCTCTTTCTCTCCTCTCTCTCTTGAACAACACTCTCTCTTTCTCTCCCTTTTCCTCTCCTAATCCACCCCCTATTTCCCCCTAATTTCTTCCCTTCAACATTAGCAATCATTTGATTGCATGCAGCTGCCCAAAGGAGCCAATGGGGGCAGCCACACTTGGCTCAACCTCCTTGCCACTTGGCAACTCACATGCAAGTGTTAATGGGCTTCAATGTTGGGCCGGTCTTGGGCCTTCATGGGCCGGTCGAATAGGGGGCTGCGTGGGCTGGTTGGACGGTCTTTGGGCCTAAAAATCAGCCCACCCTCTCCTATTCCTATTCCATTTAATCCTCATTTAAATAAACACATAATTTCAACTTATAAGCCCACAAAACTTTGTAATTCAAATCAATAAAAATTCTACTTATAAAGTGCACCACCAAGAATAAGATTTCTATTTCAATTTGCACCTTAATAAAATCATTAAGTCACTTGTAGACACATCTCCATCCAAACAATTGTCCATTACAATGCTCGGCCTTAAATTAATTGAAATTCATTGATTCAATGGCTAATACAAAATCCAGTGGCACTTCCATCACCTAATCATGGTTCATGGTACTTCAGAGGTTGTCATGAGATTTTAGGATGCCACAGGAAAAACATTTGGGTTGTGAAACTTGCCCCCAAAATTCGACCTTTCCTCTGGTCATTATGCCATAATGCCTTAGCCATGAAAGCCAACCTATTCCAATGATGCATCACCATTGATCCGACATGCCCTCTCTGCTCTCAACTCACACTAGAAACTACAAACACCTCTTTCTTTTTGCCCATAGACGCGCCGTATATGGTCGCATCCACATATCAATATCCACATCACTCAACAGTCGGTAACAAGGATGGATGCGTGGTTAGTAACTCAGATCAAACAACGACGTACCTATCTTGGTCTGGAAACGATTGCGTCTCTTTTGTGGTAGATATGGAAGGTGCGCAATAGGTTTGTCTTTAGCTAGCAACACCTTGATCACCTCCAGGTCATAGATGTGGCATTTGCCCAGGTACGCACCGCAAACCTATCCGCCCAACCACTGATGCGAACAAGTTGATCTTCTCTTCCATCCGATCTATTATGGCAGCCACTAGAACCTGGAGTGGTGAAAATTAATATTGATGGGGCCTATCATCATAATAGTACAACAGGCGCGATGGCGAGCATACACCGAGATCACTCAGGCTCTCTTATACATGGCTTTACTTGTAATTTCCCAACGGCTTCAACTCTGTAGAGCGAGATCCAAACCTTCCTCATCACCCTCGATCATCTGCTGCAACGAGGTCTAGATTAGAACCACCTTGTCATTGAATCCGACTATCTAGTGTTGGTGGAAGCCGTCCATGATCCGCACACGACGCCATGGGAGGCGAGAGCTCTCCTTGCAGAAGCGGCATCCAAGTATTCTTCTTTCCATAACCTAAGTGTGCGACACTATAGAAGAGAGGCCAATTTTGTGGTTGATTGGGCCGCAAAGGCCCATTGTAATGGCACCTTACCACCGGAAGCCCATGCTTCACTTCTAGACCTTCTGTATGCTGAAGCCCATGCAACAAGCTTCTCTGTTTCTTTACCTTGATTATATATTATTTCATTTTCCGAACAAAAAGAAAAAACTAATTACCCATGTGTAGGACCACCTAAAGTGTTCAAATTGACTCTGAATTGAGATGCCAAAACTTAGGCCAAAACAAAATCGGGGTCTAATGTTAAAATTGGACCTAGATTCATGCAATTGGACCTTATTCTTGAAGGGATTAATTTGAATTTCTTCAATTAAATCATGATGGCTCAGTTTTCTTTCCTTCAAGAGAGTAAATCTCTCAAATTAGGAAGTTCTAATGCGAATTTCTTAAAATCGACCTCGGGTTTAAGCTTATCTTAAGAAAATGAGTGGAAAATAGTTGTTTGTTCGTGGATAATGAAGAATCAATTTAACCTCCTAATTAGAGCATAAAATGACAATTTATCTTTTGACATAGGAAATCATGAAATTGAGCACACGAGCGGTTTTAGAATAGTCTCTAGACCAAATGTCGAAGAAGAAACTACACCTAATCGTGATTAAAACAAAAGTAATTTTATTTTTGGTTGATTTAGAATTTAAAACTGAAAAATTCATAATACAAGGCTTGTAATCGGATTTTTTGAAATTTTCGACATACAAGTCAAACTGACACAAAAAATAAAAATAAAAAAGGTTTTTGTGCATATTTTATTTTTCTTAATTTTTTAGTAAAAAGTTTGACTAAAAGTCAGCTATTTAGGTGACTTTTCTAAAATGTTGATTTTTCAATCAAATATTCAGATTTTTAGAAACTTGATTTGGAAAAAAGCTAAATTAAAGCTAAATGGCATTTTTTTTGTGCGAAAATCCAATTTTGACCTAAGGTTGACATTTGATCAAAGGATATGTCACGCCCCGATCCTCGGGTACATGCCCATCCCTTGCCTTGGTCAATTAAAAATTTGCGATATCCCAAGACGTATCGCCGACCCTTTTATTTTAATGCGCATGCGGAAGCATATAATAAATCCTCAGATAATAAAATAATGGGATAGAACAGTAGGACTAAATTTCAAACCCTTAAAAACATTCACTCTTATATACATTGCAAACTGGTGCACATATATATACAAGGTGAATTATTAAGTCCAATTCAACTTAAGCTAGTTTAAAAAAAAATAAGGTCTACAAGCAAAAATGGGGTTCTACAAGCTACGGGTCATCGTCCTCCTCTTCATCATTCTCCACACTTCGACTGGAGCCTTCAGCAGACTACACTGGACTTTCGAGATCTTCAAAATCCAAGTCTACTGCATCTAGGGACCTGAAATAGTTATTTAATAACCAATGAGACAATGTCTCAGCAAGTTCTACTCCCTAAGACCCGATTATTAAACCAATACACTTTAGGGCTACCTATGCACAACACGAGTCAGAGGACTTACCTTAGCCTCAGATTTCACCTGCATATTAGCACAGTTCAATAGGCACCCTAATAATCACATCACAGATCGATATCTCAATCAATCGACCTAGTCAATTTCATGTCAATCGGACCATTCATTGGTCATTTCAATTCAATGAATCAATTCACAATATCATATCAAAGCAAATCAATTAACCTAGTCGATTACATGACATCACGACCCATGCTTGGTCGGCACATTCAATACTATCTATAAGTTCGACCATAGTCCAGGACTGCTCACTCTAAGCTAATATATAGATAGTATAACTTGCACTAAACTGATAGGGTTAAGGTATACTGCTCTCGCTAAGTTGACATATCGCCCGTAGGCTGATATAGTATACCCGTATACTGCTCTCGCTAAGCTGACATATCGCCCGTAGGCTAATATAGTACACTAGTATACTGCTCTTGCTTGACAGGTGAATCTAGTTCTGGGAAGACCTTTTCTCATCATGTCTACAGAACCAGAAATCCTCGAAGCACCAGTTTCCCTTGCATCTTCTTCATCATCCTCAACCCCTCCAGAATTCCATGTTTCAAATGCTTCTAAGATAGATTATCTTTACGAAGTCTCTCTTAGTGATGAAACCAAGATCTCCGAAACTCAGCTTCCTCTTATGAATCCTTATTCTACTTTTGCTAAACCCACCTCATCATTCTCACCTATCCGCTCCATTCGCCAACTTATTCACCAAACCCCAAAGCAAGTAAAGGAGTATGTCCAGTCTTCCAAATTCGATCAGCATCCTATTCCTGCTACTGAAAAGGAATACTTTGTTACTCTTCAAATCCCTCCAGAATTCCCCAGACAATGGGTTCAACAGGGATATTCTCATGTCCACTATGGAGCTGTTCGTCTTGCTCTCACTTTTCATGGTCGAAAAGGTTTGCCAATTGTGGCAAGAATTGCGTTGTTAGATACCAGATTTTTACAATACCAGCATGCTTGCATCGGTACTGTTCAAACTACTCTGAATGCCGGAATAGTATTTGTGACTTTGTATCCAAACTTCAACATCGCTCTTTCAGATCCCCAACTTCTTTCTTTCCTGAAAGTCCATGGAGCCCCTCAAACTGCTGACTCTATAGCCGCAACCCTACATTACCAAATGGTTTATCGAGTGCAGAACCATGCCCTCGACCTTAACTTCAACAATGGTAATGAGGATGCGTTGTTCATCTCCATGCAGAATGACCAGGCGTCCTGCATCCATGTTCCCAGACAGATCCCAAAGGATACGTTGGCCAAGCTCCTTCCAGAGACTTGGATCACCAACGATGAAAAGCTACACCAGCATAACAAGCCTTTCCAGTCCACGGACTCAGAGTTTGTAAGGAAAAAAGATGGAACTGTTTCCATCAAATTTGGCAAAGAAAAGGAAGAAAGTCCTTCTATCTTCCAGACCCTTTTCATGATTGAACCATGTGTTCCAGAATCTATTTCTGAACCAGATCCAAAAAAGCATGTTTGACACTTCGACGGTGATGGACAACCTGTTCATTACTATAAGGACAATTATGGTCATTGTTTTTGGGATCCTTTTTGCCAATGTTCCTACTGTACAAATTCTCCTGACGAGGTAGACCCTCTTGCAAAAATCCCACCTCGAAGGAAAAAATCCAAGGATAAGGTGTACCAAAGGTACTTAGACGGAGACTCCTCCGTAGATACTCTTGGTGAGGGTGATAAATACCAGTTCATGGTCTCTTATGCACCACCTCCACCACCAAAGTCCAGTACTGCATCCCAAGTCTTACCAGATCTACCAAAATCACCTCCACCCTCTCCTCCCCAGAAAAAGCAAGCTCTCTCTCCATTTTATAAGTCAATCCTCAAATGGGCTAAGAAACATTCTTACCCACTTGAAGTCCCAGCAGAAGCACCACCCACTTCTTTTATTGCCATGTTCCAAGACACTGATTTTCCTCCTCTTGTCAAGGAAAGCTCTAAACTCTCCTTCCCTGTCCCAAAAGAATTTATTGATCCCCATGGCAGATATCGCCATGTTCCCAAAATTCCTACCCCCATAGATGTGGATTTTCACAGGAGACTGAAGAAAACCTCTGCTGCTGAAGCTGTTCTAAACAGGCAATCAGAGACCCTGTTGGCACAAAACAATGCCTTCAAGGCTATTGATTCCAAGATTGAAAGTGTGCAAAAAGATCTCCATAGATGTGATGAAGGCACCAAAAAAATACTTTCTGAGTTCTAGAAAAGGCTTCATGCCTTGGAATCAGGACAACATCTTGGGTATCATTATCTTGACAACCCAAAGCCAGAGATAGAAAAGCTCAAGAAGCAGATCCAACTTCTTAAAGAAGGAAGGTTCAGACCTTTCGATCCATTGGCACCTCCTGTTAGAACTGGGTATCTACCCCCACCTCCAGAGACGTCTATTTTTGCCAGTATTCCAGAAGATCCCTACAGAAGAGAACCAAATATGGCAGAAATACGAAAGCGCCTCAAGGCCCTGCAGAAGGAAAAAAGGAAAAGAAAAAAGCTCACCTACAGAATCAAGTTCAATTGTTATAAGAGACAAGCCAGAGCAGATGATGCTATCAAATCCATTAGAATCCTTTCTAAATGACCTGGGTACTCAGGAACCTGAACCTGTTATCTAACAGACTGAGCCTAATCCTACCATCCCAGAAAAGCAGATTATGTTTCCAGCTTAACAAACTTCTCATACTACATCAGATTCAGCATCTCTTTCTTCTACTTCTTCCTTCTCAACTCCTACAGTTGAATCTCCCCCCACGGCACCATTAACCTCACAAATATTCATGGCTGATTCTCCTCTGGATTATGAAATGGAATCAAACTATTCTGATCCAGAGACTGGACAAACAAGCAATCCTACTAGGCATGTGTCCATGGCATCAAAACAGTTCTTCACTATCAACGATATTCCTTATCCGAAATGGCCAGAAAGGCTTGAAGAATTTCATACTTGGTTGAATACACAGTCCATCACCAACCATGATATGAATAATGTCCTTTACAACTTTGTTACAAGGTTCACAGGGAGCCTTAAATTTTGGTGGCAGTCACTTACAGAACAAGACCAGATCTTGTTTCTGATGTCACCCAATTTCAGCCATGCCCTCACTTACTTATACCATGTTTTTGTGGGAACTCCCGAAGATCTCATTGAGATAAAAAGAAGATAATTCTTCGAAAGAAGATGATGCTCCCTTCAAGAAAAGCATCTTGATAAGCATTATCGAATAATGCTTCAGCTCTTTTACCAAATTGGCGCAGATCCAAATTCAAAGCATGTCTTCCTCACATCCATTCCAAAAGAGCTATCCCAGATGGTTGAAAGATCTTTCTTTGGAAAACAAAAGAGAATACAAAATATTCCTTTGGGAGAAATCCAACAAGAAATCCATCTATGCCTTGAAGAGTTATGCTTAAAGCGCCGGATGGTCCGTACCTACATTACATATGACAAGCGACTTGAATCGACTTGTTCTCGCCAGAAGTTAAAGATCAAATGCTCCAAGAAAGACTGTGATGGTACTTGTGGCCAGTATTCCCGGAAGAAAAAGCACTACAAGAAGTATTCGATAAAGAAATCCAAACATGGCTCCAAGCATTTCCGTAAAAAGAAGAAATGGCGATACCTACGAAAAAGGAAGGATCGCACAGGCCATAAGAAATCAAGCCGTTGCTACAGTTGCAACAAGAAAGGACACTTTGCCAAAAACTGTCCCCAAGCGAAAAAAGGTCAAAATCATCTGATTGAAAATGAAACAGGTATTTCTCTTGAAAATGGTGACATTGAATCCTTATTTTCTGCTGATGAAGAACCAACGGAACAAACTCTTTGTGTTATTCCCTTCTATCAAACTTCCAGTGAAACGGAGTCTGACGAGTCAGAATTTGAAGACATTTTTCACATATCTCCCACATCTTCAGAGCCAAATCCTGACATATTCTCAAGTCAAACTCATTGTCCCCATTTCCCCATAAAAATCCTCACCTCGAAGTTTGCCAAACCCACCAATGTCATTGCTCTCATTGATACTAGAGCAAGTTGTTCAATTCTAGATACTAAAATTATGCCTGAAGAATTTTGGACTCCCTACATCCGATATTTCAATTCTGCTTCAGGAGATACTTTCTCCATGAATATCAGAACCACTCCAGTCACCTTCAAGTTTTTTCCTCAGTGTTCCATAACCACAAAGATTTTTGGATCAAGCCTTCCTAATAAAGACCTGATAATTAGGTGGGACATCATGACTCAAATCTCTCAACTCCGAATCATTCCTGGAAAAGGTCTTAGACATAAGGACCAATTCTCTGAATTCGTCAATATTCAGAGACTCTTTTCCATTCAGATGAGCTTATTAGATCCAATCATGCAAAAGTTGCTAGAATCCTACTCAGAATCCCATTCAGAATTCGCTGAAAAATGTTCTCATCCTTTATGGGAAAATCCTGAATTCTTTGTTTGACTTCCTTTCAAAACGAATGAAGACATCAACCCAACAAAGGCGAGTCATATGGGAATGAAGCCAGAACACTTGAATTTAGCTCAAAGGGAATGCTCAGAACTATTACAGCAAGGCCTTATTGAAATCTCCAATTCTCAATGGGCTTGTGAAGCTTTTTATGTCAATAAGCGTGCTGAGCAAAACAGAGGAAAAATCATATTGGTAATCAATTATCAACCTCTCAACCTTTTTCTCCAAGATGATAAGTTTCCTTTACCATCCAGAGATTCTCTCTTTACTGGTTTAACCAAGGCCCATATCTATTCCAAATTCGACCTCAAAGCCGGATTTTGGCAATTGGGCATCCATCCTGAAGATAGATCCAAAACAGGATTCTGTATCCCGAACCAGCACTTCCAGTGGAAAGTTCTTCCTTTTGGTTTAAATGTAGCACCATCCCTTTTCCAAAAGGCCATGTGTCGCATTTTCCAACCAATTTTGTCAAGTGCAACAGTGTATATCGACGATATCCTGCTCTACAGTGCTGACGAACAGAGCCACTGTTAACTCCTTGAGAAATTTGCAGAAATCGTGAAAAAGCATGGCATTATGCTTTCTCAAAGGAAAATGAATATTGTCCAGACAGAAATTGAATTTCTTGGTATGCACCTCAACAAAGGTACATACTATCCAGGGCCACATATCGCTCAAGAACTACTGAAGTTTCCCGAAGACAACTTCACAACAAAACAAGTTCAACAATTTCTTGGGATAATCAATTATCTCAGGGATTTTGTCCCAAATATTGCAAAGTTCTTGATTCCTTTGCAATCTATGCTGAAGAAGAATCCCCCACCTTGGGGAAAAACTCAAACCAAAGCAGTCGCTGAGCTTAAGGAGATTATGCAGAATCTCCCACCATTGCAAATACCATCAACAGGTAAAAGAATTCTTCAAACTGACGCCAGTGATGAATACTGGGCAGCCGTCCTCTTTGAAGAAATTGATGGTAAGAAGCACCTTTGTGCTTACAAAAGTGGAAAGTTTTCTCTAGCTGAAATGCATTATCATTCCACTTTCAAGGAAATCCTAGCAGTGAAAAATGGAATTAAAAAATTTGAATTCCATCTCATTGGCCATCACTTTCTGGTAGAATTAGACATGGCATCTTTCCCACAGATGACCAAGTTTAAACAAAAGCAGATTCCGAACTCTCAAATGCTTCGATGGGCTGAATGGTTTTCAAAATACTCTTTTGAAACCAAACATATTCCTGGAAAAAAGAATATGCTTGCTGATTTTTTGTCAAGACCTAAAGCACCAGCTAAAATCAACATGTACATCAAGAGACCTGCTTTCCATATGCTCAATCATGGTGTGATATACAAGATTGAAAAGATCAAAGACTTGCCAAGCTGGAAATTTCCTCGGAAATTATTCAGCAAATCCGAGAACGACGATCTTATTCGAGAACATGGAGAACCTCATGTGGCAATGCCACACAGACCTTTTCAGATTCAATGGAGGTTCGATTCTTTATCCTTTCGGGTTAAATTTGAATTATCATTTTATTCATCCTCTTATCTGGAAGGAAGATGATTTCCCTGATCAGCTCAAAACGCTGTTATGGTACTTAACCAATAAGTACTTGATAGCCATTGAAATTCTCACAAGAAGATTCATTGCCAATCTCACCAGGATATTCATGTTCGGGAGAAATATCGAAAAAGAAAGTGATAAAAATCTCTTAGACTTTCTTAATTGGTTCTATCATCCTACATGCTGGAAACAAGACCTAGAAAAAGAACTGAGAACCATGACACCAAATCCTGAAGTTCACACCATCCTGTTTTTCCAACGTCCATGGAATTTTTGCAGAAATAATGGTTGTATTCTTGATGGACCACTCGAAATAGGAACCACATCCTATAAACCTCACTTGAACAACCGAGAAGCCCAGATTCACAAATCTTATCCAAGATCTGTTCGATGTTGCGAAAACGAATATCGAGAATTCCAGAGAATCCTATGCCAATAAAACAAAACCATTCCTGAAGATATTTGGAATAATGTATCCACTACATGGGATCATTATGACCTAGCACCAGAAGCTAAGGAAGCACTTAGGTAGTACAGACAAGTTGCATCGTCCCAAGAACTTGAAATGACAAGCGAAGATGACATTGTCCAATCCACTCAAGACCCCTATGCACGCTTTGGAGGTCCCCTGTCCCAGAATCCCTACGAGCAAGGACCTTCGTCCTCATTTCAAGACATGGACACATCTTACTATGCACAGCCATCCAACTGGCCTCAGCCAAGTTTTCCTGCCAATACTACCAGTGAAAATACAGATTGGGCAGCAGAAGAAGCATCCCATTGGGCTCATGAAGCATCCTCATCTCGAAGGCTGAACCAAATCCTTTCACCTAAAGATCTTGAAGCTCTTCAAGAAAAATACGAGGCACATCTCCTAGAAGAAAGCTCAGATAATGACTTAGTATGCAGCTACAACGCCCGTGACGGACGAGACCGTTAAGTCCGTACAGTTTTACGGTAGCAAGCTACTGTTCACTTTTACTATAGCACTAGGCTAGGGAATGTACTGTTCACAGTACAATCAGAGCCCGTAGGATGATATAGTATACTATCCGACCATTCAATCCATTCCATCTTTTATCCTTCTTGATAAAATAGCCGTGTGTGGGGACACGATCGGCCTTAGCCAAAATATAATATTTTCCTTTCCATAACTCCCACATTTTCTATAGTCCACTTAAATAGTTTTGGCATTATTAATCGATACCCGGTTATTTTTCAATTAATAACCAATGATTATCCAATTACAGAATAATTCTCATTTTCACAAATAATTCAATTCAACAAGAAATAAAGCTCAATTAAATAAACGGATTGCGCCACGACAATCGCATAAAATTTCGGTCGTTAGCTATCCCCGCCTAATTTTCGGAAAATAAATCATTAATTAATTTAATTTCGAAAATTAATAATTAAATACTAAAAATCCAATTTAGGCCCATAATGCCTTATTGGACACGAGAACGGATCGGGAAAAATCTCGAGATACATTCGATAATTATTAGAAGCTTTCTACTTGCTAATGACTAAGTATAACCACCTAACATGCATCATTACGTCACTAATTTAATTGTTCTAAACTAATCTAACCGCTTAAGTGCACTTAATTAAATCTAATCAACCCTTAAGCATAATTAGCAAACTAAGAAAGCATTAGTGAGTAAAACTCACTTGATAAAAAGCGGGGATCGAATCATCACGACAGCGACTGAAATCGGGCTTTCGACGACACCAGCGGGCTTGGACCGGGCCTTAAGCTTGGCCCAACAAATCTCAGCCCAACTGAGATTTGTTCTTGATTTTGGGCTGGACCCAAAAGCTGATGTTGCCGCTAGGCTTGCGGACTATGCGGGTTGAAACATAAAATTTCGTGGGCTGAAGGTGGGCCGAACCAGCTTGGGCCTCTAGTTGCGGCTCACTTTGGGCTGGGCTTGCGCTTGTGGATTCGGTGGCCCAAGGAGTTGAATTGGGGGCTTCTCTGGTTGGCTTCGGATGGGCTTTGGATGGGCTTCGAAAGGGGAAGCTTCGCTGGAGAGCTGCTGGACTCGCGGGAGAGAAGATGACGTGAGCTGCTGGGTTTCGGTGGAACTGAAGACACGGTCAAGGCAGCTGCTTCGGTTGGGGAACTCACGCGGATGGTTGGCTGAGGGAATTCGGTGGAGTCGAGCTGCACGAGGGGATGGCAACTGCCGTTGCTGGCAGAGGGGCACACGTCCAAGAAGCCACGGAAGTCAACGTCGTGGAAGAAGTTCGCTGGAGTAGACTCGGCAGAACATGGCTTCGTAAGCTGAAGGTGCAAGGGCGATGCTTTGGTGGGTTGTGGGCCGAATGGAAGAGAGCCAGCGAAGGAGTCAACAAACCGGCTCTGTTGATTGACTCTGGTGGATGCTTCGGTGAGTGAAGCTGCAGGAGATGGTGAAAGACGCGTGGATCGGTGAAGCAGAAGGAAATCAGTTGCTGGCGTCTTCAATTGAGGGCTTTGTCAAGGGGGTTTTGATCGGCGTGAGGTGTGTTGGCGTGAGCGGTCAACAGGGAAGAAGCATGTGCGAAGACTACTACAGGGCTTGCTCCGTAGAGAAAAAGAAAGAAAGAGATAAGGGAGAGGGGAAAAGGAAAGCGACATGAGAGAGAGATATTTGTTTATTGGATAAGTGCAGACTTGGTCAAAGATAAAAAGGTGAGGTTGAATTTCCGCAGGGGGGAAAACCGTCGGTGGGCAGCTAAGAGAGAGAGAGAGAGAGAAAAAACTAAAAGAAGAACGTGTGGGTGGGGAAGTTCGCACGCGGAGAGAGAGGAAAAGAGATCTGTGCGGCAGAAGGAGAAATGGAGGCGTCTGTGCGAGGGGCGTGGGTTCAAGGAAAAATAAGGATAAAACAAAATAAAACCAAGTTATAGTTTTGTTCAACTTCCACACAACAATTTCAATAGGTCAAGCTAAGCTAAGTTCTATACTTACTTGATCAAATTGAAGTTTCATTGAAAGCCAAAATAAGAACTCACGACATGACAGGACTTCTAATTTCTGAAATCGAATTCAAATTCGTGATTATTTTCAATCAAATGTGCTTTTAGTGTGACCTTAACTATCGGGTAGCTTTTAATAATTTTTGGTGCAATTGACCCGTGGTCGATTTTCTTCGAATCACAATGAACCCATCCAACATATTGGCAACTTTCGGTGGTCGTGAAAATCTCAAGGTTTCAAATACGGACATAGGGTACCCACAATGATAGAAAATCGGTTTAGTGTCGTTCGAAGAGAATTTTGAAATCAGGTGGAATCACCCACACTTTGATCACCATCTCAGTCGAATCAAACAATCTCTGGTCTCTGATCGATTCTTAATTGTGCCGCAATGACCCTTGCAAACTAGCATGGTCGAACAGTCGATTCCTGATCGAATTCTCAAGTCTATTGGATTATAATTCCTTAACAGCTTCACCTGATAGGTCAGTTATCTCATGATTGGCCATCTTAGAGAAGATGTCACGCCCTGATCCTCGGGCACGCACACATCTTTCTACTTGGTCGATTTTTAAATGCGATATCCCAGGACAATGTATCGCCGACCTTTCAATTATTATGCACATGCGGAAGCAGTTAGAAATCCCCAGACAATAAAACAATGGGATAGAAAAGCAAGGCCATATTTTTCATATTGAAATTTATAACCAAACTTTTGCACATGACATCATTCAGAGAATTTCATAACTATTCACATCAATTGGAGTTCACAAAAGAAGATGGAATCTCAATCCCTTCAGGTCATACTCAAAATCTCTCTCGGTATTATCTTCTTCTTCCAAAAATCCTTCTACTCAAGTTTCACCTCCGAGTTCTCCTTCTCAAATTCCTCCTTAGCTCCTCAAGTGGGGTCCTGAAATGTTTTTCCCCAAACTGGGATGAGACTACGTCTCAGCGAGTTCTACCCCACTAAGCCCAATTAGTAAACTATTATACTATAGGCTGCCTATGCACGCATAGGGCAGAAGACATACCTTGGCCTCATATCCCACCTGCAAGTCGGTACAATTCATAATAGGCACCCAAGCAATCACCTCACAGATCGAAGCATCGATCAAATCAATCCAGTCAATTACATGCCAACAAGACCACTCACGATCATTTCTAATCAGTCAATCAATCCACGACATCAAATCAAATCAATGATCAATCGACCTAGTCGATTACATATCAGCCTGACCATTTTCCGGTCATTCAAGCTATTGCTATACAGCCTCAATTGATGAAACCAATTACCGAGCCACGTGCATTCTCCGAGGTAATGCATTAATTTACCGAGCCCACATGCCCTTTAAAATTCCATTTTGAATCAGCGAGCCCACGTGCATTCTCCGAGGCGATGCATCAAGTCACCGAGCCCACGTGTCTCTTCAAGATGCCAAATGTACTCATTGGGACCACGTGCATTCTCCGAGGTAATGCATCAAATTACCGAGCCCACGTGTCCTTTTAAATGCCAAATGTACTCATTGGGACCACGTGCATTCTCCGAGGTAATGCATCAAATTACCGAGCCCACGTGTCCTTTTAGATGCCAAATGTACTCATTGGGACCACGTGCATTCTCCGAGGTAATGCATCAAATTACCGAGCCCACGTGTCCTTTTAGATGCCAAACTTAATCACCGAGCCACATGCATTCTCCAAGGCGACATACTTCATCACCGAGCCATGTGCATTCTCCGAGGTGATATATCTAATCATCAAGCCCCGTGCCTTTCATGATGATTCATCCCATTTCTAAAGTAATTATCCACAACCTTAATTCGTACTCAATTCACCCAAATAATCAATTTAGGAACACATCCTAAATATCCACAATTAAATCAATTTGGCACAAATTAAAGCTCAATTAAATAAACGGACTGTGCCACGACGATCAGTACGAGATTTCGGTCGTCGGCCATCTCAAACTTAATTTCCGAAAAATAATTAATTAATTAATTAATTTCGAAAATTAATTATTAAATATTAAAAATTCCATTTAGCTCAAAATAAGGCCCAATTAATTAAACGGACTTCACCACGGTCATCAGCATAATTTTCCGATCACGGGCCATCCCAGTTGAATTTTCAGGAAATAAATAATTATTTCATTTAATTTCAAAAATTAATTAATATTAAAAATTCGATTTAGCTCAATTTAAAGCCCGATTAAATAAACGGACTTCACCACGGTCATCAGCATAATTTTCCCGTTCTCGACCATCTTCCTTGAATTTTCGAAAAATAAATAATTATTTAATTTAATTCCGAAAATTAATATTCAAATGCCCAAAAATCTCACTTAGGCCCAAATCGCCAAATTGAAGCCCGATTAGGGGTCGCAAAATTCCCGAGACGCTTCCAATAAATAGTAGACCACGTCTACTTGCTAATTGCGCAATCAATTTATTTAAATCACATCACAATTGACTAATAATTGCTAATTTATTCTAATCTAACAACCTAAACATAATTAATTAAAACTAAACCAACCTTAAAGCATAATTAGTCAACTAATCCGAGATTAGTGAGATTACTCACCAAATCGCGCGCAAATCGGATCAATCCGACGGCGGTGACGCGAGGAACGATTGTCCCCACAGCACGGCTCGGGTTCGGGGCCGGGAAACGGCCCAAAAGCGGGCCCGAAGTCGCTGAAACCCACTCCGTGGGCTTGCTGGTTCGGCCGCAAAACAGCAAGAAAGAGAGAGGGTTGGGGGCGGCAAGAGGTCGGGAGAGCAGGTGGTGGCTTGGCGAGGCCGAGCGGTGGCCCACGGTGGCCGGAGGTGGCCGGATCGTGGCCGAACGGAGTTGGACAGAGGATGGGCAGTAGCTGCATCGCACGGGGGAGCACGCCTGGGCGCGAGGGATGACCGGCGGAACGCGCGGCGTTGTGCGGGCGGGCGTCGTGGGCGGTTCGGCTCCGGTGCGGCGGCGGGACGGTGACGGGGGTCCTCGGCGAGCTGCTGCTCTTCTTTCTTGGTTTTGGTCTGGTCCGCACAAGGAAGAACGAAGAAGAAGAAGAAGGTCACGTGGGATGAGGGAGAAGAGAGAGGAGAGAGAAGAGAGAGAAGGGATAAGGGTTGACCGGTCAATAAAAGAGAGAGGGAAAGTGAGCGGTGGGGGAATCGCACGAGGGGGAGGGGAGAGGAGAGAGAAGAGAGAGAAAGAAAAGAGAGAAAAGAAAGAAAAGAAAAGAGAGGGAGAGAGAGAAAAAGAAAAAAAGAAAATGCATATTTCTTTATTTCAATTTTCCTTTTCTCTTTTCCTTTTCCTTTCAATTTTCTTTTTTGGTCTTAAAATTTTCTTCCGATAATTTCTTTATTGAAATTTCGGACCCGTCAATAAATTGACGAGTGATGAGACAGGATCTTATTTATCCAGTCAAATTAAAACCCGAAAATCTGGATGTCACAGAAGAACTCTATAGTCACATTGATGAAAGGCCCGACTTATCCGATTGAAATCAGAACCTGAAAATCAGGATGTCACAGGATAAACCAAAGGTCAATCCAATAGTCAATCGGTTAACTTTTCGGTTTTTTATAAATAAAAAAAAAAAGAGTTATAAATTGTTTATAAATGACAAAGCAACAAAAAAAAATAGAAAAATGACACTTTTTGGCCAAGAAAAGACCTTAGTCGCGATCAAAATCCCGAATCTCGATTTATTTACATTTATGACGTGTCAACTACAAATCATGTGTCAACACTGCTCAAGAACCAACTCCTGCTTTTCTTCTTGAACATGCTATATGACCTGACTAAAGGTCTAGATAAGCATCTCAAGCTCATCAATATAACCACCATGTATTTCGATTACGAACTAGGAGACTCGAGCCGATATCCAACACTTTGCGAGAGCAAACGTCTTCTTCATCTAATGCACACATGTTGGACTTCTAGCTTGCCTAATGTGCCCCGGCTATATGGCAAAGCCCCCTGTTAAATGAGAAACTCATGTTCATGTCCTCAGCGATGGAGCTTAGGGAATCTGGAGTCAAGTTAAAGGCAACACGACGGCAACACATGAAAGACATCAGATTCAAGAACGGGAAACTCGAGATACCCGTCTTGATTGTACAGGACCACATTAAGTCACAATTTTGAAACCTAATTGCGTATGAGCAGCATCGTCAAGGCGGAGACATCAACTACTTTACGGATTACATGACCTTCTTGGATTGCCTCATAAATTCTTTGAAAGATGTCCAAGTACTTCAATGCGCAGGGATTATTAAGAACTACTTGGGTGATGACAAGGTGGTTGTGCAGCTATTCAACAAGATGGGTGACTACGTCACTCTATCCAATTTCTATTACTCCAAGATCTTCAAAAGTGTGCATGCATATTGCAACAAGAGGTTGAACGTTTGGATGGTGAAACTAAGGAAGGAATATTTCCATAGTCCTTGGGTTTTCTTGTCTGTTCTCGTAGTCATTGCATTGTTCCTTCTCATTGTAGGGCAAACAATGTTTACTATTCTTTCATCCACAAAGAAAAAGTAAATATGATAATATATTTCTCATGGTTTATTGAAATACGGGGAATAGTTTACACACAGTTTGTGAAATCTAAATACACAACTTGATAATCTCTTAACACATTGTTCAACTGCACCAATCCAAAAAAATTGGCAAGCATTTTTATATATGCATTTATCACAATTGTACAAGTTGCCTCCGTCTTGAAGACTATTATTTTCTAGCTAGCAGGTAGAATGTAGGACTCTTTCCAAAAATTCCGTGAAATTTTGTGAAATGGTCCGTTTTCACAAAGTACAATGCAACTTGTGGATGACTTCATATTTCTTTATTGTAGTACCCTCTACCGTCGGAAGTACTGATGACCAAGGTCAATGGGCCAAAGAAAAATGTTTTTGACTTTTGAATAAATGGTTGGTGTATGCAGTAGTCTCATTTTACCTCAAGGTGATAGGAGTAATTTCATGCTAGGGAATTGTAAATTACAATAATATTTGAACAAAGGATTATTTAATTAGATTAAATGGCCGACGAGGATGAGCCTCTCGGGCTTCGGAAATCCGGGCTCAAAAAGCCTAAGCCAAAATGCATTTATATGCGACAACGCAAGGTTTCTTATTCTCTCTCTATTAAAAAAGAAAAGGGTTTCTTATTCTCTCTCTGTTCAAAAAGAAAAAGGTTTCTTATTCTCTCTCTTTCCTCTGCAAGAAAAAAGCTGAGAGAGCAATGAGCATCTAACCCGCTGATTCTTCCTCCATCGTTCGCCTCAACATCTATTAGCATCGTCGCCCTCTTCTCTCTCGCTCTCGCCATGTACGATCACATGTTTTCATGCAGAAAAAGAGAAGAACTGGATACTGCATGATAGTAGCTGGTCAAGCTTGGCGAGAAGAATGAGCAACCACCAGCGTAATCAAGTCTTACGAATTTCCCTTCCTATTCACACTGAGAAAAAAAGAGCATTGTCATGCCCCAATCCTTGGGTACGCGCCCATCCCTCACTTTGGTCGATTAAAAAATTTGCAATATCCTAGGATGTATCGCTGACCCTTTTATTTTAATGCGCATACGGAAGCATATAATAAATCTCCAGACAATAAAACATTGGGATAAGACAGTAGGGCCAAATTTCAAACTCTTAAAAACCTTCACTCTTCTATATATACAAGGTGAACTATTAAATTTAATTCACACTAAACCAATTTAAAAACAAGGTCTACAAGCAGAAGTGGGGTTCTACAAGCTACAGGTCCCATCCTCCTCTTCATCATCCTCCACACTCTAACTGGAGCTTTTAGCAAACTACACTGGACTTTCGAGATCTTCAAAATCCAAGTCTACTACATCTAGGGACCTGAAATGGTTATTCAATAACCAATGAGACGATGCTTCAATAAGTTCTACCCCCTAAGACCCGATTAGTAAACTAATACACCCTAGGACTGCCTACTCACAACACAAGTCAAAGGACTTATCTTGGCTTCAAATTCCCCTTACAAATAAACAAGACCACTCATCAGTCATTTCCATTCAATCAATCAATTCACAACATTATATCAAAGCAATAATCAACCGACTCGATTACATATCATCTAGACCATTTCCGGTCATTTCAACTATTCCAACTCAATTCCCAATTATGAATCACGGTCCTTAGGACACAACTTATCTATAGGTGGTAATCATGGCCCCACCAAGCAACTTTCTTAGATTTAGTGGCTTTACGGTCCCACCCGACTCTTCTAGGATTCAATGGCTTTACGGTCCCACCCGACCCTTTCAAGATTAGTGGCTTTATGGTCCCACCTGACCCTTTCAAGATCCAATGGCTTTATGGTCTCACCCAACCCTTTTAAGATCTAGTGGCTTTATGGTCCAACCCAACCCTTCAACTGCGGCCAATGATATTGCACTTCGTAATTAAATTCCTCAATTTCATAATATCTTGGCCTAATTTGTTGGTATCAAAGATACTCAATAAAATATCGTGTGTGGGTACACGATCAGCCTAGCCAAAATAAAATAGTTTCCTTTCTATAAATCCCACTATTTTCTATAGTCCACCAAAATATTTTTGGCACTGTTAATCGATGCCTGGTTATTTTTCAATTAATAACTAAAGATTATTTAATTTAGGAATAAATCCTAAAATCACCAATAAATCAATTTCTCACAAATTAAGGCTCGAATAAATAAGCGGACTGCACCACGACAATCGGCACGAAATTCCGGTCACTGGCCATCTCAGTTGAATTTCCGAAAAAATAAATAATTAGATAATTAATTTCGAAAATTCAATAAATAAATATTAAAAATCCAATTTAGGCCAGTGGTGCCTAATTGGAACTCGAAACGGGTCGGGAAAATCCCGAGATGCATTCAATAAATATTAGAAGCTCTCTACTTGCTAATGACTAAATCTAACCACCTAACATGCATCATTATGTCACTAATTTAATTGTTCTAAACTAATCTAACCACCTAATTGCACTTAATTAAATCTAACCAACCCCTAAGCATAATTAGCAAACTAAGAAGGCATTAGTGAGTAAAACTCACTTGACAAAGCGAAGACCAGAACACTGCAACAGCAACGCGACGATGGCCGAACTTGGGCTCGCGACAACAACCACGGGCTTGGAACTGGACCTTAAACCAAAGATGGGCTGCTCCTTAGGCTGAACTGAATAAGCTGTTGGGCCCAAAACTTGGCTGAGTTGGGATGGACTAGACAGCTGAACTTTTCGTGGGCTTCAAATGGCCCAACTGCTAGGCTTGAACACAACTGAAGATGGGCTTCGTATGCTGGGCTGAAGAACTCAATTCATGGGCTGATCTTGGCTGAAATGTGGGCTGAGAACTTGGGCAGCCGCAGGGCTTGGCTGGGCCCGAAATTCATGAAGTTGGGCCCGTGGACCTCAACCAAACTGGAGATTGCTGGGCCGTGAAGTTCGTTGGCTTTGCCGGGGTCTTCGAGCTGAAGATCGGCCACACTTTGAGAATGGCGTGAGTCGCTCGGTGGACTTGCGGCTCGGACGATGCTGCTGCTGTGTGGTTGACCGAACAAGAAAACGCAGAGGTGGGGGCTCGGACGAAGAGGAGAGAGGAAGCGGGCAGGTGGCAGCTGCTGGAGTAGCTTCGGACGATGAGGGGCACGCGACAAGTCAAAGGCAGAAGCTGCCAACGGTTTCGGTGGGGAGAATGGACCAAGAACGTGGAGCTGCTGGCGTCGTGAGGCGTGAGAGGGGGAAAAGACTTCGGTTGCATCTTGCTGGCGTCTTCAAGTCAGCTTCAGGGGAACTTCACTTGCGAGGGTTGACCGAACAAGGAGGAGCTCGGATACGTGGGTGGCAGCAGGCGGTGGACGTGTGGCTTCAGTGATTTGCTGGCGGTTGAAGACGCACGGAGAGGACGCAGCTGCTTCGGTGGAATTCACGTGGCCTTGAGGAGGAGAGAAGCAGCAACGTCCGCGAACTGAGGAAGATGGACGTTGGCCGCCGCTTCGATCGAAGGAGGAAGTGGCTGTGGACGCGTGGAGTGGCCGCTTCGATGGTTGATCAAGCAAGAGAAGGATATGGAGAAGGGAGCAACAATCTCGGTGGGGCTGTCTCGGTCAATCTTGGTGGAGAGAAATGCTGGCTGTTGACTGGAACGTGGCCGCACGGCATGGAAGAGGAGCAGCAACTTCCATTGGAGAGTCTTGCTCGAAGAAGGGATCCAAAGAAAATGAAATGTAAAAGCGTGAAAGGGGGAGGCCGGCCAAGAGACGTGCTGAAGAAGCCGAATGAGAAGGGGCCAAGTCAAAATAAAATATCCCATTCATGATTAACAAACCATAAAAGTCTTCAGCCCAACCAATGGAGAATTTGCTCCAATTTCACCCAAATTAAATCATTTTGTTGTAGATAACTATGCCTGTTTTCAGCCAACCTTTCCAATGGGTCACTCAAGAGGCCATTTCTCCACAATTCCACATCAAATGAAGTCAATTTCAGGATCAAACTGCAGTAGTCCATCACCCCTACGAATTTGAACCAACTCCTCACCATTTACTTAAATTTGGTGACCCAAAATTTCTCTAATAATGCCCATCCAAATTTCCGTTAATTTTCGCAACATCCGAAACGATTTTCTGTAAAAATCCCAAACTCGACGGAATTTCTCTGAAAGACAAGATGACGTCCTATAAATGAACCATGACATGCTCGAACGTCTGATTCCCAAAACCGAATTCAATTTCGTGATTAAATTGACCGAACGCAATTTTAGTCCGATCCGACCTACCGGGTGGCTTTTAGGAATTTTGCCGCGGTTATATCCCTTAACGCCTTCACACAATAGATCGATTAACTCATGAGTGATCAGCTCAGAGAAAACGGACTATCAGTACGTTGATGAAATGTTCATTTCATATATTCGGGACGGGGTCGAAATTCAAGATGTCACAAGCATAATGTTGAAGGATGAGACCGTTTCTTTCAATTCTGAGTTATGGTCCATTAATTAACATGATTCCGACAAGCACTTAAAATTAAATCATACACGTTCGATCTAATTAAGGACGCCAAAATCACGTTAAATAACGTGTCTCGGCTAGACAAAGTCACTAAAGCATCAATTTTGTCTTCTCTTGGTTCAGTTACCGATTGCTTTCATCCTTCTATAGAGGGTTAATCGCACAAATAATTTCTAAACTTACGTCTACCATTTACGTAGTACTAGGCCAGTGGCAGCCTTGCCTCCCTAGGTCCAAAAATTCCTTATATAATTAATTATTTTTTTAAAAGCAGTCATTTATATGTTATTTAGCTAGGAGCTTGTCTTACCTTCTCTAAGTGGGATCCTTTTGAAGTCTTCCAGATCAGATCAAGATCATAAGATCCTACATATTTGAAGTATTAAATTCTTGCTTAAATCATTGCAAGTAGATGGATATTAACCTTTAAAAGAGGGATAGTGAAGCTTAAAGGTAGCATTCTCATGTGAGAGATTACTCTGGTTTAAATTCTTGGTTGCCAGGTTTTCAACTTACAATTAAAGCACCATATCAAAGATGCAAAAGCATAAAATCTCCTTACCTAGGATTTTAAGGTGTATTAAATAGGATCACCATAAAATAATCACCATAATAATCAAGAAGAAGCCTCCCAAGAAATTACTTTCGTGCCTTCTCCGAATTTCTAATCCTTTATATTGTCCTTCTCTCTCTTGGAATACATATCGTCTCTTTCTTTCTTTCAAAGGATAATATATTATTCCCCTCAATCTGGGACACACTCTCCAATTTATACGCAACAATGCAAGGTTTCTTATTCTCTCTCTGTTAAAAAAGAAAAAGGTTTCTTATTCTCTCTGTGTTCAAAAAGAAAAAAGGTTTCTCATTCTCTCTCTGTTTAAAAAAAAAAAGGTTTCTTATTCTCTCTGTTTCCTCTGCTAGAAAAACGCTGAGAGAGCAATGAGCATCCAACCTGCTATTTGTTCCTCCATCGTTCGCCTCAACATCTATTTGCATCGTCGCCCTCTTCTCTCTCATCGTCGCCCTCTTCTTTCTTGTTCGAGGTCGCCGGGTCCTAGTGGTGAGGGCTCATAAGCCTTGACCTAGATTCGAGGTGAGGGTTGCAGCCCTCTCCCAGATCCGATGAGGATCGCCAACCCTCACTCAATAGGCCAAGGGCCAACATTGGCTGGGCGGTCTTGCCAGATCTGGGAGAGGGCCGCGACCCTCAACCCAAAGCTACACGAGAGATTGTAGGCCCTCACCACTAGTCGGCCGGGGTCGTCGAGCCTTGGCCAAGGGCCAACGACCCTGATCAACCCTTCCCCCATCATTGACGACCCTCCTCGGCGAGGGCGATGAGGGCTGAGCCCTCGCTGTTTTGCAATCTTCATCCGTTTTTCTAAAATAATTTAATTTAATGAACATTTATATTAAAATAAATTAAATTAAAAGGTAAAACGACATAGTTTTGGTTTTTCATTATTGACTCAAATCTCCGACGAGTCACGTAGACAAATTATATTATTAAAAAATTATCATGTAGGATTTTCGGCCAAGGTCACCAGACTTTTAAAAAAAACAAAAACAAAAAAAGTGACACTTAAGTATCCCATGCCAAATTTGGCACTTGTATTGTTCTTTTGCCTTTCCAAAACTCAAAACTCGTCCGTAGAGCAAAAGGGGGTTCTCCCAAGCTCAAAAAGCCCATACAGCTGTTAATTTATTCTCAGAGCAATATTATAAGGAGCAATATTACGGGGTTCATAATTTTTCCTCAGCTATCCATCTGTTTGTATTGAATGTCCACACCACGTGTTCAACCACGGTGCTTAATTTGCATTGTCCATCGATATTCGCACAAAAATACGAATTTGTCCTGAAATTTATTTAGAGATTAGATTATTTTCTACTAGTTTTTGAAATTTAGTTTTAAGAATTATATGCGTCACAAAAAATAGTATGATGACCAAAAGTTAAAATTGAAATAGTTCATTAGAGCGCATTTTTTGTAAGTTGCCCTAAATCAAAGGGAAGCACATGTAAAACAATCATCTTGCTTTACTAAGTGCTTATTATCACATTTATTAATACAGCATGCTGGGATCTATGACCGTTCCATTGTGCGAGATCATACCTCAATCCACATCGAGAATATGCTTTGAAGTATGCCTTACACTTCGCCGAAGTGTAGTATATTTGGGGTTCGTCATCAACTGCACAAAGTCAACGAGAAAACCTATGACCCAGAGATCCTAGCCATCGGCCTTATCACTACAGAAATGACAAGTTCAAATTCATGGAGGAGCAAAAACTACGATACCTGCAGCAATTGCTTGAGCATATGCCGACTCTCGGCGAACTAGAACAGCAGGTGCGTAACTACTATGTGGAAACCATTGACCTCTCCCAGGAAAAGTTTCTTGCGATGATGCTCATTGATGGCTGTTTCATCGTTGAGTTGTTCCGTAAGTACAATAATATGATGCCGAAAGACAAAGACGACCCGGTTATGCGTGGATGTGGGATTCTAAATAGCATTAGGCGCGATTTACTGCTGCTAGAGAACCAACTCCCACTTTTCATCTTGAGCTATATGACCTGACTAAAGGTCCGGACGAGCATCATGAGTTCAGCAAAGTCGCCATCATGTACTTCGAGGAACATCTTCTGCATCTATATCACGCGTGGTGCACTTCTGGCTTACCAGTCATGCCCTCGGCGAATGAGCTAAAGAAGTTAGGAGTCAGGTCAGTCATGCCCTCGGCAATTGAGCTAAGGGAGTCAGGAGTCAGGTTTAGGGCTGCGCAAGGGCGCGAACTGAGCGACATCAAATTCAAGAATGGGACACTCGAGTTACTAGTCTTGTATTTAGAGGACGACACCAAATCAAATTTTCGAAACCTGATCGCATACGAGCAGCATCATCAAAGCAGAGACATCAACTACAGATTACGTGACCTTCATGCATCGCCTCATCAACTCTTCAAAGGACGTCAAGGTGCTTCGCCATGCAGGGATTGTTAAGAACTACCTAGGCGATGACAACGTTGTTGCACAGATGTTCAACAAGATCGGTGACCATGTCGCTGTATCCAATTCCTATTACTCCCAGATCTTCCCAAATGTGAATGCACATTACAAGAAGAAGTGTAACGTCTGGATGGCGAAATTGAGGAGGGAATATTTCCATAGTCCTTGGGCTTTCTTGTCTGTTCTCACAGCCATTGTGTTGCTCTTTCTCGCAATAGCACAAACAGTATTTTCTATTCTTCCTTACACAAACTAAAGTTAAATGTGATGAATGCTGGTTCATATATTTCCCCCGAACCATCTACTTGTGCTCTATAGCCAATAGTATTCTCTTGGTTTTCCAATGAGGACAAACCACATGTGCTTAAAGAAAGATATTGAAAAGTATTTATGCTTTAAATGAGGTCAACAAATCTCTCTTCATTTGGCACTAGATGATTACAATAGAAAACCAACAGGACATTAGCAACGAAGTTGGTATAAGGTTCAAAAAGAAAAGAGAGAAGAGGTACAACCAACTTAGATGATTACAATAGATATGGTGGGATCACCCTACGAATTCTCTTCTTCCCACAAAAATATCCAGCTGGCTCTCTGATCATGCTTGACCTAAAAAAAGAGTTGCAATTCAACTTAGACTACAACTAAAAAGAACACGCAGCAGCTTTGTATCCCTGAACGATTTGATTGAGTCCACATCAATAGCAGGAGAAGTTCTCCAAATGATATTATCAGCAACCTCTGCATCTGGATGTATACTCCCAAATACAAAATCAGCCTTTGGACCGTCTCCTGATCAGCTATACTTGCATTAATAGAAATGTCACGCCCCGAACGCCGAGGTCGCGCACATCCCACTTTTTGGTCGATCAAATATGCGACACCCCAGGATACGTCGCCGACCCATTCATTTTATTACGCATGCGGAAGCGAAACAAATCCCCTGACAACATTTAACTTGGGATAGAAAGGCAGGCAATCAATCACAATACCAAACACCCATTCACAAACACATAGGTTTAAATACAACTCTGGACTATCTACAAAATAGACCAGCTCAACGGATGGGGAACTATCCTAAAGCCAACTCAGGACACGTTCACCGATACTTCAGTCTCCACCTTTCCAGACTTAGGGCTTCGGGTCCTCCACGACCGCCATCTAGGGACCTGAAATTTTAATCCCACAACCGGGATGAGACGATGTCTCAGCAAGTTCAACCCCCTAAACCCCTATTAGAAAGAAAATACGCCCCGGGTGGCCTAGCCACATCACACAGAAGACTTACCTCGCATTAGCCTTCATCTGCAGGTTAGCACAATTTATATAATTCAATCACGTACAATTAGGATATCCAAACAACCATGGCACAATCACATCATCAGAACAATTCAACCACTTGGATCGTCTCAGCGATCAATCGACTCGGCCGATTACATGTCAATTCTAGTGAATCAATTACTACTTCCAATCTCGACCCTATAGGAAGGCTTAATAACCAGTGGCAATCACGGCCCCACTCGGCACGACCTTTAATTAGGTGGTCCATCACGGCCTCACTGGGCACGACCTCTCATAGGTGGTCCATCCCGGCCTCACTTGGGCACGACCTCTCATAGGTGGTCCATCACGGCCTCACTAGGCACGACCTCTAATAGGTGGTCAATCACGGCCCCATTAGGCACGACCTCTCTTAGGTGGTTTATCGCGGCCCTATTAGGCACGACCTCTCATAGGTGGTTTATCACGGCCTCACTAGGCACGACCTCCAATCGGTGGTTTATCACGGCCTCACTAGGCACGACCTCTAATAGGTGGTTAATCACGGCCAATCTCCCATCAATTCCCACACTTAGGGTTTTCTAAAGAATTCTCATAAATCGCAATCACACTCAATTCGCCACAACCAATCATCAAACTCAAATTCTACATGCACAACAGCGATCGGCACGAAATTATGAGCAAATAAGGTCCCAACGAAATTTTCGAATTTTAATAAATAATTAAATTTATTCCGAAAATTAATTAAATAATAATATCCATATTTTCGTCATCCACGCCCAATTTATAATATCCAACCATCAATTTCAAAATCCGAACACACAAAGCGATCGGCACGAAATTCTGAGCAACCGGGGTCAAAAATAATTTTTCCCGTTTTTTTTTAATTAATAATATTTTAATAATTTCGGAATATAATATAATATTATAAATTCCAGAATTTCGAAACAATTTAAATAATTCAAAAATAAAACCCTATTATGTCACGTCAAGGCTTTATATTAAAATAAACATACTTAACTTTAAACTAAACACACATTAACTTAATTAAACATCATAATCAAATCATCAACCAAATAAACTAATCTAACCACCTAACCTTGCTTAACTTAGACTAAGCACACTTAAAGCATAATTAACCCTCTAAGCGAGGTTTAGTGAGTTAAACTCACCGGATTAGCGAACCGAGCGGACCAAAACGACGGGGACGCCGAGGAGAACAACTTTCCTCAAAGCGGGCCGAGCATCCGGGCTCGGGAAGGCGGCCAAAACGGGCCAAACGTCCGCTGCATACCCATTTTTCTGCAACTTCCGGTGGCTGCTGGTTGGGGGCGGATCCGGCGACGATTCGGCGGAGGAACGGCGGAGAAGAGGGGCGGCAGCTTAGGCGAGCAAGGCGGCAGCTCCGGCGACGGCGAACGGCCAAGGGCAGCAGCTGGTCGACGGGGCTTGGTCGCGGGGGGCGGACGAAGGCACGGCCGAGGCGGAGTCGAGCGAGACGGCGAGGCGAGGAGAGGCGTGCGCGCGGGGCGTCGCGCGGTCGTGCGAGGCGGCGACGACACCGGCACCGGCGGCGACGAGCGACGGAGGAGCGGCGTCGGGGCTGGCGAGCTGCTGGTCCGGCCGAATCCCTCTCTCTCTCTCCTCCTTCCCAAGGTTGAAGATGATGGGAGAGCCCCACTTTTTGAGAGCCAATTACCACTTGCCACTTGTCAAGCTCTCATTCGCTTGGCTTCAATCAGCATGACATCACCTGCATGATGTCATCTTCCACTATCTCCTCTCCCACAACATTATTCAATGGGTCCATTTTATTTTTCCGCCGGGGCATGAAACTTTGTACACTTAATTCAATCATTTCTCAATCAATTCCATCCAATTGAAGCTCAATTAAATTAACCCAATGTCACCATGTTTCAATTCAAATATTTACTTGACTATAGAACCAACTTAAGTCCCAAAAGCGCGACCAAAAGTGGCCTACTAACTTCTCGAGCCAAATTAGCCATTTCTTGATTATTTTGCTAGAAAGCTCAGCTTGCATGAAAAATCTTCCAAAGATGATTCAATGATCTTGAAATGATTTGTGACACATCCAGACTTCCAATTTCTAAATTCGATCTCAATTCCACGGTTAATTTCACTTTGGCACGATACTAGCGCGGCCCAACCTACCGGGTAGCCTTTAGAAATTTTCATGCATTTGACCTGTGGTTGATCATCTCAAGCCACAATGTACATCTTTGAAACATTGGCGACTTTCGGTTGTCGGGGTAATCCCAAGGTTTCAAATACGAACACAGGGTACCCAATCGATAGAAAAGTCGGTCCAGTGTCGATCGACAAGGATTATGCGATCCGGTGGAATCACCCACATTCAATCACATGCCTCTATCGAGTCGACCTATCTCCGGTCTCTAATCAACTTTTATTTGTGCCGTAATGACCCTTGCAGATTAGCTCGGTCGAAAGGTCGCTTCCTGGCCAAATTCTCGAGTCTGATGCATTAGAAACTCTTAACGGCTTCACCCGATAGATTAGTTTTCACATGAGTGGCCGACTCAAGGAAAATAACTATATGCGTGCCAACGAAATGCCCGTCTTAATTTATTGAAAATAGAACCGGAAAATCGGGATGTCACAACTCTTCCCCTCTTATAAAAATTTCGTCCTCGAAATTTAAACCTTTACCAAATTCTTAAACGAAAAGGTGGGGTTACAGCCAACTCATATAACCTTCTCTTTCTCAGGTTGCTCCTTCGGTACCAATGTTGCCAAATCACTGCTATCTTGTCCAAACCACTTCGGATTCAAAATACTAAACACTTGCCCACTTAAAATTCCACAGGTCTTCAACACAAAATTTGCGAAGCTAAACTGGCGATTCTGAGCAGTCTCTAAACTGTCTCTGATAATTGCAACTGAATCACTGATTTCTGACCCAACTCTGGATTTGCGATTTTCTGATCTCTGATCTTGGCGACTGCAATCATTGACTACTGTACTGACCCTGGCCTGTGATCTTTCTTTCCCTGACTTCATCTCAGCAATTGAAATTCTGCACTCTCTGTTATGCACTGATTAAGAAAGAACCATATGAAAGCTCTGTCAACTTGGAACATCTGATTTAGAGTTGAAATATAATTCATCCCTAGCACTCCATGCAGATGATTTATATGATGTACACACTCTTCGGTGTACCCACTTTGTGACAAGACAGAATCTCCAATTTCTGAAATCGAACTTAGATTGGCGGTTAATTTCACTCCGACATGCTTTTAGTGTGACCTAGGCTACTGGGTAGTTTTCAGAGCTTTTTAGGACAAATGACCCGTGGTCGATTTTCTTCGAGCCACGATGAACCCACTTGACACATTGGCGACTCTCGAGGGTCGTGGAAATCTCGATGATTCAAATACGGACACAGGGTACCAAAACGACAGTAAAATCAAATTAGTATCGGTCGATGAGAGTTTTCCAATTTAGTGGAGTCACCCACGATCGGTCATTCATCTCAGTCGAACTAACCTATCTTTGATCTTAATTCGATTTTTAACTGAGCCGTAATGATCTCTAAAGATGAGCACGGTCGAGAAGTTGATTCCTGGTCGAATTCTCAAGTCTATTTGCCTTAAAGTCCTTAATAACTCACCCAACTAGTCTAGTTATCTCGTAAGTGGCCAACTCAGAGAAAAACACTGTAATCGCATCGATGAAATGCCCAATTTAACCAATCGAAATCAGAGTCTGAAAATTAGGATGTCACACACTCAAAACAAGATCTATTCGTACTGTCTGGACAATGCTGAAATTGCTATGATGAGCTTCCCATAAGATATCTTCTTTAATCTCTGCATCGTCAATTACACACAATCATCCTCAAAACCTTAGCGTTCTGCCTTCAGAACTCTGAAAATCAACCTCTCTCTCATCTGCATTCTCTTATAAAGTCTCATGAATTTTCGAATCTATCCACTGAAGCATATTGATTTTGATATGAACTTTAGGCTCAATTCTGAGGATAATCATAAGATTCAAAAGGTGGCCTACCTTAGATTTGGAAACCGAATTTCGAACTTTCTCAAATAGGATCCAATCCTTGAGTACCAACTGTCCAACTAAGGACTCTCGATTCAGTGCATCTGTGACTTTGCTTACCTTTCCAGAGTGATACCAAATATCATAGTCATAGTCCTTAATGAGTTCCATCCAGCGACGCTGTCTCATATTCAACTCCCAAGATCTCAACTGATGGAACACATATGCCACAACCCTATCCTGCTGTATCAACACACAACCCAATCCTTTAAACGACGCATCACTATATATCTCATCACTTCTATGACCAAATGGAATAGTAAGCACAAGTGCGGTAGTCAGCCTCTTTTTAGGCCCTTGAAAGATACACTCGCACTTATCTGACCACACGAACTTTCCTTACTTCCTTAGTAGTCGAATCAACTGCAACGCTGACGCTGAAAACCCTTCCATAAAACTTCTGTAATATCTGGCTAATCCCCATAAACTTCTAATCTCTGTCATTGTAGTCAACCTCGGCTAACTGTTCACTACTTCAATCTTGGACGGGGTCTACGGAGATTTCTTCGCCTGAAATCACGTGACCTATGAGCGCAACACGAGTCATCCAAAACTCACACTTGCTAAACTTAGCATAAAATTGAAGAGTCCTCAAGGTCTGAAGTATCATCTTCTAATGTCTCTCGTGCTCCTCAGCACTCTTGAACACACTAGGATAACTTCAATGAACACGATCAAGACTGATTCAAGTACTCTTAAACATTCTGCTCATTAGACCCAAATAAATAGCTATGGTGTCCATCAAACCATACGGTATTACAGCGAACTCATAACTGTCATATCGAGTACGAGATGCTAACTTCGGTGTGTCCTTCCTGATCCTCAATTGATGATACCCTGACCTCCAGTCGGTCTTGAGGATTATCGACATACGAACACAACGAACCAACTTTCTTCTTCACAAATAGAACAGGTGCTCCCCAAGGCGATGCACTGGAACGTATGAATCCCCTATTCAACACTTCCTGCATCTGCACCTCCAATTATTTTAACTTAGGTAACACCATCCGGTAAGGAGCCTTAGGGACTAGCTCTGTTCCGGGTGCTAATTCAATCGCGAACTCCATTTCTCTTCCTGACTGCAAACTTGACAAATCTTCACGAAACACCTCCAAAAATTTCCGCACCACGATTATGTTCTCCATATTCGGCTCCTCAACTGACGCATCCATTACAACTGCCATGCATATTCGATAACCAATAACCAGAACCAAGTCATCTTCAATGACCATAACAAGGATCGAAGTTCCTCTTCGACTATCAGTAATTCAAAACTTTCATACGCTAACTGAACAAACTGAATTATATCAATACCACGATTCAAATAGCAGAAAGCTCCTTGAGCCAAACCCTTTTCATAAATGACTTCCAAGTCATACATAAGCAAACCCATCAGGTACAACTATAGTCAAAGACTCATCTTCCTATTACTTAGTTACAACGACGGAAATTCCACAACCTTCACTCAAAATTCTGTTGCGTTACTCTGATAAAAATATCTCAAAAACATTCATCTTCTGATTGATGCATGGTCGATCCCATCATGCTCCTCTAGCCATCCTAATGGCGTCCTATCTGCAGTAACAGTGCTTACACTCTCCTGAACTTACCGGACAGTTCTTAACCTGACGGCCATGCTGGCCACATTCAAAGCATGCTCCCCTTTTTCTCTGAGACCGGACTAACTCAAGCCTCATTTCCATAAACTCGACACGCAATCAGAGAGTCCTCTACTTCTCATCAAGGAACATCATGCACCCTTCCTTGCACTGAAGTCCATTCCAGGTACCCCACTAAATGTCCCGAAGCATGATTCCTCTGTTCTGTCTTATCAACGGCGGTGACAAAAATAGCTATGATTCCATCTGTCTGTACGGAAATCTTTGATCAGATGACTTTACTGGCGACACCTGTAACAAGTTCTTTCCCTTTTACAGCACGAGACAGATTCATGTCCTTTCTTACAGACACGACACCCATCCATCAAATTGAGCACTGACTTACTCTTCTGGTTGGGTGAAACAGGGCACCTTACTTTTGACATCGGCCTTTCTCCCCAATCGACTTCCATCTCTATCTAACTGAACCTTGACTCAGATACGGTAGCTTGATCCTCGATCATAATTCCGGATTAGGCCTCAACAGGCGCAACAACAACAGCGGTCACAACACTGGCAACGGTAGAAACAACAGCAACATCAACGGCTCGGTCTTGAACTTACTGACCCAACAAGCTTCCAAGGAACACTAGCGCTTGAACGATCCCATCAAACCTAGGATTGCTCGGTGCTACTACACTCTAAGTACCGACCTGCAGCGGTACTCTCACACTCGCGCTGGTCTAAGCCAGCGCTCTACCTCGGGTACCGACTCTTGTCAGTATCCTACCCCGAGGCATAGGTCCTACCGACCTTCACCGAGGAGTCCTCCACTCCTGGTCACTCATCCTACAGGCTCTTTATAGACACCTGTTTTCCGATTCCAACATCAGGTTGAAATTTGAGTGACCCCACAAACAAGCTACCAATCAGCTATCACTCACATGCATCAGCATATTAAAAGCCTTTCCTACTAACTATCCCATGACTCATCGCACCTTATCACTCCATACACAGACCATGCTCTGATACCACTTAGACGGGGATGTCACGCCCCGAACGCCGAGGTCGCGCACATCCCACTTTTTGGTCGATCAAATATGCGACACCCCAGGATACGTCGCCGACCCATTCATTTTATTACGCATGCGGAAGCGAAACAAATCCCCTGACAACATTTAACTTGGGATAGAAAGGCAGGCAATCAATCACAATACCAAACACCCATTCACAAACACATAGGTTTAAATACAACTCTGGACTATCTACAAAATAGACCAGCTCAACGGATGGGGAACTATCCTAAAGCCAACTCGGACACGTTCACCGATACTTCGCCTCCACCTTTCCGACTTAGGGCTTCGGGTCCTCCACGACCGCCATCTAGGGACCTGAAATTTTAATCCCACAACCGGATGAGACGATGTCTCAGCAAGTTCAACCCCTAAACCCCTATTAGAAAGAAAATACGCCCGGGTGGCCTAGCCACATCACACGAGACTTACCTCGCATTAGCCTTCATCTCGAGTTAGCACAATTTATATAATTCAATCACGTACAATTAGGATATCCAAACAACCATGGCACAATCACATCATCAGAACAATTCAACCACTTGGATCGTCTCAGCGATCAATCGACTCGGCCGATTACATGTCAATTCTAGTGAATCAATTACTACTTCCAATCTCGACCCTATAGGAAGGCTTAATAACCAGTGGCAATCACGGCCCCACTCGGCACGACCTTTAATTAGGTGGTCCATCACGGCCTCACTGGGCACGACCTCTCATAGGTGGTCCATCCCGGCCTCACTGGGCACGACCTCTCATAGGTGGTCCATCACGGCCTCACTAGGCACGACCTCTAATAGGTGGTCAATCACGGCCCCATTAGGCACGACCTCTCTTAGGTGGTTTATCGCGGCCCTATTAGGCACGACCTCTCATAGGTGGTTTATCACGGCCTCACTAGGCACGACCTCCAATCGGTGGTTTATCACGGCCTCACTAGGCACGACCTCTAATAGGTGGTTAATCACGGCCAATCTCCCATCAATTCCCACACTTAGGGTTTTCTAAAGAATTCTCATAAATCGCAATCACACTCAATTCGCCACAACCAATCATCAAACTCAAATTCTACATGCACAACAGCGATCGGCACGAAATTATGAGCAAATAAGGTCCCAACGAAATTTTCGAATTTTAATAAATAATTAAATTTATTCCGAAAATTAATTAAATAATAATATCCATATTTTCGTCATCCACGCCCAATTTATAATATCCAACCATCAATTTCAAAATCCGAACACACAGCAGCGATCGGCACGAAATTCTGAGCAACCGGGGTCAAAAATAATTTTTCCCGTTTTTTTTTAATTAATAATATTTTAATAATTTCGGAATATAATATAATATTATAAATTCCAGAATTTCGAAACAATTTAAATAATTCAAAAATAAAACCCTATTATGTCACGTCAAGGCTTTATATTAAAATAAACATACTTAACTTTAAACTAAACACACATTAACTTAATTAAACATCATAATCAAATCATCAACCAAATAAACTAATCTAACCACCTAACCTTGCTTAACTTAGACTAAGCACACTTAAAGCATAATTAACCCTCTAAGCGAGGTTTAGTGAGTTAAACTCACCGGATTAGCGAACCGAGCGGACCAAAACGACGGGGACGCCGAGGAGAACAACTTTCCTCAAAGCGGGCCGAGCATCCGGGCTCGGGAAGGCGGCCAAAACGGGCCAAACGTCCGCTGCATACCCATTTTTCTGCAACTTCCGGTGGCTGCTGGTTGGGGGCGGATCCGGCGACGATTCGGCGGAGGAACGGCGGAGAAGAGGGGCGGCAGCTTAGGCGAGCAAGGCGGCAGCTCCGGCGACGGCGAACGGCCAAGGGCAGCAGCTGGTCGACGGGGCTTGGTCGCGGGGGGCGGACGAAGGCACGGCCGAGGCGGAGTCGAGCGAGACGGCGAGGCGAGGAGAGGCGTGCGCGCGGGCGTCGCGCGCGGTCGTGCGAGGCGGCGACGACACCGGCACCGGGCGGCGACGAGCGACGGAGGAGCGGCGTCGGGCTGGCGAGCCGCTGGTCCGGCCGAATCCCTCTCTCTCTCTCTCCTTCCCAAGGTTGAAGATGATGGGAGAGCCCCACTTTTTGAGAGCCAATTACCACTTGCCACTTGTCAAGCTCTCATTCGCTTGGCTTCAATCAGCATGACATCACCCGCATGATGTCATCTTCCACTATCTCCTCTCCCACAACATTATTCAATGGGTCCATTTTATTTTTCCGCCGGGGCATGAAACTTTGTACACTTAATTCAATCATTTCTCAATCAATTCCATCCAATTGAAGCTCAATTAAATTAACCCAATGTCACCATGTTTCAATTCAAATATTTACTTGACTATAGAACCAACTTAAGTCCCAAAAGCGCGACCAAAAGTGGCCTACTAACTTCTCGAGCCAAATTAGCCATTTCTTGATTATTTTGCTAGAAAGCTCAGCTTGCATGAAAAATCTTCCAAAGATGATTCAATGATCTTGAAATGATTTGTGACACATCCAGACTTCCAATTTCTAAATTCGATCTCAATTCCACGGTTAATTTCACTTTGGCACGATACTAGCGCGGCCCAACCTACCGGGTAGCCTTTAGAAATTTTCATGCATTTGACCTGTGGTTGATCATCTCAAGCCACAATGTACATCTTTGAAACATTGGCGACTTACGGTTGTCGGGGTAATCTCAAGGTTTCAAATACGAACACAGGGTACCCAATCGACAGAGAAGTCGGTCCAGTGTCGATCGACAAGGATTATGCGATCCGGTGGAATCACCCACATTCAATCACATGCCTCTATCGAGTCGACCTATCTCCGGTCTCTAATCGACTTTTATTTGTGCCGTAATGACCCTTGCAGATTAGCTCGGTCGAAAGGTCGCTTCCTGGCCAAATTCTCGAGTCTGATGCATTAGAAACTCTTAACGGCTTCACCCGATAGATTAGTTTTCACATGAGTGGCCGACTCAAGGAAAATAACTATATGCGTGCCAACGAAATGCCCGTCTTAATTTATTGAAAATAGAACCGGAAAATCGGGATGTCACAAGAAAGGCCATGCTACTCTGTAAGAAAACAGCAAACCATTGAGCTTCTTAACATGAGCCTTATTTTGCTGATAAATTTGTCTGAAACAGCCCCAAGTGAGGACAGCAATTGTTCCTTGGGAAGCCTTGTCAAAACAACATTAAATTCTCATTCAAATACCGACATTTAATAACAAAAACGCAGGTATAATTCCTATTAGGATGGTCTAAAGCACATTCATTCATGTCAGCCAAGAAACTATGCAATTGGCAAGGAGGTAAGTTTATTCACCTCCTTTCTCTGCACATTTGATTTCATGCATTTAATAACAAAAATAGAATTAGCTTAAAGTCTAAACATAGACTAAAAAAATAGTACACCCACCAAGCATTCATCCTTGTAACAAAATTTTCCAAATTGCACAACACATCTCTCCTTCCTACCAAACCAAGCACAATGCACCCAATGACACAATGACATCATATGATCAGTAGATAGTACATCCATCATAGGTTAGAAGCCACGGGTTAGCAGCTTCAACAAGTCGTAAAAGCAAACATGTGCATGAAACATGTATAATAACCCCATGTGGCACTTCTCATGTGATTAGTATGCTAACAGGAGTTAGGTGAATCTTCAGTCATATCCGACTAAGAGGACACTTCCTCCCTTGCCACTTTTGGCATTTGTTTTTTTATTGGGTGTTTGACCATTTGTTTTGGCTGTCGATGCAGAATATAAACCATCTCTTCCAATGAGCATGTAAGAAGAAGAACCACAACTTGTAAAGGTAAGAAACTCAATATTGAAGGGTAATAAAATACTAATCACAAACCAAAAACTCTCAACAGGAATCTTGACGAGGCAAAAAGGTACTAACTCTTGTAAGGGCATAACCAAAGAGCAAGAAAAACACTAGAAAGGGGGGTGAACAGAATCAGAAAAAACAACAGACGGTATAAACAACAATGGATTTGGAACAATTAGAACTCGTAATCACTCACCTAAGTTGAAGCAAAGCTCCATTTGCATTAATCTTGGCCAACAATTGCGAATTCGGCAAGGAACCGAGAGAGATGAAAACACGAACAAACAGCACCACTGGGGTCTAGGTAAGCTATCAAAATGAATAGCTACCAAAGAAACGGTTACTCATAGTGGTTTAAGTCTATGCTTTTACCAATATGGCATTGTAAGCAAAATATTAGTGTAATTAAACCAAGGATCTAAGGAAAAATACAAAAATGGAAGGGGGGGCATATCATGGGTACAAAGTTAATTTTCAACTTAACCAAGGATGTTAAGGATTCTTGCTAATGTGAAAGACTTCAAGTATCATAAAGTCTAAATAAGTAGGGTAAAATATGGCTCGCTTCCAAGGATATACATATATATATATTCATATAGAAGCAATGCAATCACAGAGTTAAAAGGGAAAAGTTATTCATATAACATACTACTTGACATAGTATATTAATTAGCTGACTACCCTCATTGGATAAAATGGACAACATGAAGCATCAAAGTGAATATAACCTGTTGGAGAACAAATACCAGCTATTCATTCCATTTGAAGCAAAGGAGGCCACAGGATTTCGTAATTGAAGCAAACAAAGACAGATTCTCCACACTCTTTTGCTGAAATTAAAGGGGCTAGTCCTACACTCAAGGCTCTTAGGCCCATTATGCTTTAGAGATCATTCTTACACCAAACTGATGAGGAACTGTAAAATTGCCCTTACTCTTTCTTCATGTTCTGCAGTCAGTCTACATCCATGCAATATGAGCATAGGGACAAGATGCATACCGACATGGAGAAGAAAAGCTCCATGTAAAAGCTGCTTACCCAACAGAAAAAAGCAGTTTCACTCTGGAGTCGCCCATTAGAAATTTTACAACTGGATCCACATTTCTCCTATCGAATAAATAACCAAGACCAAATAAATTCACAATAAATATTAAAGCTAGGCAACCTTTGTCACGCGCACAAAAAGGTTATCAGGATCGAGATGCTAAGTGGGATCCTTTTGAAGTCTTGCAGATCAGATCAAGATCATAAAATCCTACATATTTGAAGTATTAAATTCCTGCTTAAATCATTGCAAGTAGATGCATATTAACCTTTAAAGGAGGGATAGTGAAGCTTAAAGGTAGCATTCTCATGTGAGAGATTACTCTAGTTTAAATTCTTGGTTGCTAGGTTTTCAATTTACAATAAAGCACCCTGTCAAAGATGCAAAAGCATAAAATCTCCTTGCCCAGGATTTTAAGATGTATTAAATAGGATCACCATAAAATAATCACCATAATAATCAAGAAGAAGCCTGCCAAGAAATTACTTTCGTGTCTTTTCGAAATTTTTAATCCTTTATTTTGTCCTTCTCTCTCTTGGAATACATATCGTCTCTTTCTTTACTTCAAAGGATAATATATTATTCCCCACGATCTGGGACACACTCTCCAATTTATACGCAACAACGCAAGGTATCTTTTTCTCTCTCTGTTCAAAAAGAAAAAGGTTTCTTATTCTCTCCCTGTTCAAAAAGAAAAAGGTTTCTTATTCTCTCTCTGTTCAAAAAGAAAAAGGTTTCTTATTCTCTCTCTGTTCAAAAAGAAAAAAAGGTTTCTTATTCTCTCTCTATTCAAAAAGAAAAGGGTTTCTTATTCTCTCTCTTTCCTCTGCTAGAAAAAAGCTGAGAGAGCAATGAGCATCCAACCTGCTATTTGTTCCTCCATCGTTCGCCTCAACATCTATTTGCATCGTCGCCCTCTTCTCTCTCGCTGTCGCCATGTACGATCGCATGTTTTCACGCAGAGAAAGAGAAGAACTGGATATTGTGTGATAGTAGCTGGTCTAGCTTGGCGAGAAGAATGAGCAACCACCAACGTAATCAAGTAAGTCCTGCGAATTTCCCTTCCTATTCACACTGAGAAAAAAAGAGCATAATGTTGAAGGATGAGACCATTTCTTTCAATTCTGAGTTATGGTCCATTAATTAACATGATTCTAGCAACCACTTAATATTAAATCATACACGTTCGATCTAATTCAGGGCGCCGAAATCATGTTAACTAACGTGTCTCCACTAGACAAATTCACTAAAGTATCAATTTTGTCTTCTCTTGATTCAGTTACGGATTTCTTTCATTTTTCTAGAGAGGGTTAATCACACAAATAATTTCTAAACTTACGTCTACCATTTAAGTAGTACCAGGCCAGTGGCAGCCTTGCCTCCCTAGGTCCAAAAATTCCTTATATTCTTAGGTAGAAATTAATTTTTTTTTTAAAAGCAGTCATTTATATGTTATTTAGCTAGAAGTTTGTCTTACCTTCTCTAACCTGAAATCCTCAATTCCCATCGCGTTTAATAACATTTATGTATTTTATCTTGGTTGAATTTCATTCCAATTATTCTTCTTATGTAGTTTACAACTATTCAGCGTGGTTCTTACACCTTCAACATCGATGGTAAGTAGCTCACAATAAGAACACCCCAATTAGTTTTAAAATTCACATGCTAATGTCTAAAAGGTTGTCCTTGCTTGGTGGCTGGAGAGAGAAATTTTTGGGACTCAAATTCTTAAAAGGAGACCTAAATCCTTAGAATGCCAAAGTTTAGTCCAATGTCAAAAGTTACGAAATATATATTTAAGTGTCAAAATCGAAGGAAAATAGATTAGTCAAGTGTTAACGGTGAGAAAATCTAGTCAAAATGCTAACGTAGCATTTTTTTTTTATGAGACAAGTGAAAAATGACGACGTGACTAAATAAGCAAAACACGATGTTATTTTGCATGCTAACATGGTTAGTAAGCTGAAAACAACGTCGTTTTCCCTCAAATTTGAATTTTAATATAAATATTACTTAACTTAAATTTGAAACTGAAATTTGTTTTAAAAATAAAAAATAAAAGGAGGGTTGTAGAACGGCGAGGGCTATGTAAGCCCTCCTCGCCGACACCTCGCCACTATCACCCAGAAGGGCCAGCGATAGTGGGGGTAGAGTTGATCGAGGTCGCCGGGCCCTAGTGGTGAGGGCTCGTAAGCCCTGGCCTAGATTCAAGGTGAGGGTTGCAGCCCTCTCCCAGAGCCGACGAGGGTCGCCGACCCTTGCTTAATAGGCCAAGGGCCAACACTGGCTAAGGGGGTCTTGCCGGATCTAGGGGAGGGCCGCGACCCTCGCCCCAGAGTTGGGCGAGGGATTGTAGGCCCTCACCATTGGTCGGCCGGGGTCGTCGAGCCTTTGCCAGGGGCCAACGACCCTGATCAAACCTTCCCAAAAGTCAAAACTCGTCCATAGAGCAAAAGGGGGTTCTCCGAAGCTCAAAAGTAAAAAGCCCATACAGCTGTTAATTTATTCTCGGAGCAATATTATAAGGAGCAATATTACAGTGTTTGTAATTTTTCCTCAGCTGTCCATCTGTTTGTATTGAATGTCCACACCACGTGTTCAACCACTGTGCTTAATTTGCATTGTCCATCGATATTCGCACAAAAATACGAATTTGTCCTGAAATTTATTCAGAGATTAGTTTTTTTCTACTAATTTTTGAAATTTAGTTTTAAGGATTATATGCGTCCCCAAAAATAGTATGATGACCAAAAGTGAAAATTGAAATAGTTCATTAGATCGAATTACTAAGTGCTTATTATCACATTAATTATGTCCTAGCCAATACAGCATGCTGGGATCTATGACTGTTCCATGGTGCGAGATCATACCTCAATTCACATCGAGAATATGCTTCAAAGTATGCCTCCCACTTCGCTGGAGCGTAGTATATTCAGGGTTCATCATCAACTGCGCAAAGTCAACGAGAAAGCCTATGACCCAGAAATCCTAGCCATTGGCCCTTATCACTGTGGAAATGACAAGTTCAAATTCATGGAGGAGCAAAAACTGCGATACCTGCAACAATTGCTTGACAGGAGAAAGGAGAGCGTCGACAGGTATATGCCGACTCTCAGGGAATTGGAACAGCAGGCGCGTAATTGCTATGCAGAAACCATCGACCTCTCCCAAGAAAAGTTTCTTGCGATGATGCTCATTGATGGCTGTTTCATCGTTGAGTTGTTCCGTATGTACACTATGCGAAATCTGAGAGACAAAAACGACCCGGTTATGCATAGATGTGGGATTCTAAATAGCATTAGGCGCGATTTACTGCTGCTAGAGAACCAACTCCCACTTTTCATCTTGAGCAAGCTATATGACCTGACTAAAGGTCCGGACGAGAATCATGTGTTCAACGAAGTCGCCATCAGGTACTTCAAGGATGAACGAAAAGGCCCCAGCCGAAATTTGACGATTGGCAGCGGGGAACATCTTCTGCATCTATATCACGCGTGGTGCACTACTGACTTGCCTGAAACCCCCCAGCTGGACCGCATACAAGTCATGCCCCCCGCGATTGAGCTAACGGGGTCAGGGGTCAGGTTTAGGGCTGCACAAGGGCACGAACTTAGCGACATCAAATTCAAGAACGGGACACTCGAGTTACTGGTCTTGAAAGTAGAGGACGACACCGAATCAAATTTTCGAAACCTGATCGCGTACGAGCAGCATCGTCAAAGCAGAGACATCAACTACTTCACGGATTACGTGACCCTCATGGATTGCCTCATAAACTCTTCAAATGACGTCAAGGTGCTTCGCCGCGCAGGGATTATTAAGAACTACTTGGGCGATGATGAGGTGGTTGCGCACATGTTCAACAGGATCGGTGACCACGTCACAGTATTTGATTCCTATTACTCCGAGATCTTCCATAATGTGAATGCACATCACGAGAAGAAGTTGAACGTCTGGATGGTGAAACTGAGGAGGCAATATTTCTATAGTCCTTGGGCTTTCTTGTCCGTTCTCGCAGCCATTGTGTTGCTCTTTCTCACAGTAGCACAAACATTATTTACTATTCTTGCTTACACAAAGTAAAGTTAACTATGATGAATGCTGGTTCATATATTTCCCCCAGACCATCTACTTGTGTTCAATAGCCAATAGTATTATCTTGGTTTTCCAATGAGGACGAACCACATGTGCTTAAAGAAAGATATTGAAAAGTATTTATGCTTTAAATGAGGTCCACAAATCTCTATTCATTTGGCACTAGATGATTACAACAGAAAACCAACAGGACATTCACAACGGAGTTGGTATACAGTTCAAAAAGAAAAGAGAGAAGAGGTACAACCAACTTAGATAATTACAATAGATATGGTGGGATCACCCTACGAATTCTCTTCTTCCCACAAAAATATCCAGCTGGTTCTCTGATCATGCTTGACCTAAAAAGAGAGTTACAATTCAACTTGGACTACAACTAAAAAGAACACGCAGCAGCTTCGTATCCCTGAATGATTTGATCGAATCCACATCAATAGCAGGAGAACTTCTCCAAATGATAGTATCAGCAACCTCTAAATCAAGATGGATACTCCCAAATACAAAAGCAGCCTTTGGACTGTCTCTTGATTAGAAGGCCATGCTACTCTATATGAAAACAACAAACCAATGAGCTTCTTAACATGAGCCTTATTTTGCTGATAAATTTGGCTGAAACAGCCCCAAGTGACGACAGCAATTGTTCCTTAGGAAGCCTTATCAGAACAACATTAAATTCTCATAGAAATCAACTGACATTTAATAACAGAAACGCAGGTATAATTCCTATTAGGATGGTCTAAAGCACATTCATTCATGTCAGCCAGCAAAATATGCAATTGGCAAGGAGGTAAGTTTATTCACCTCCTTTCTCTGCACATTTGATTTCATGCATTTAATAACAAAACTAGAATTAGCTTAAAGTCTAACACAGACTCAAAAAATAGTACATCCACCAAGCATTCATCCTTATTACAAAATTTTCCAAATTGCACAACACATCTCTCCTTCCTACCACAAGCACAATGCACCCAATGACACAACGACATCATATGATCAGCAGATAGTACATACATCATAGTTTAGAAGCCACAGGTTAGCAGGTTCAATAAGTCGTAAAAGCAAACGTGTACATGAAACATGTATAATAACCCCATGTGGCACTTCTCATGTGAATCTTCATTCATATCCGACTGAGAGGACACTTCCTCCCTTGCCACTTTTGGCATTTGTTTTTTTATTGGGTGTTTGACCATTTGTTTTGGCTGTCGACGCAGAATATAATCCATCTCCTCCGATGAGCATGTAAGAAGAAGAACCACAACTTGTAAAGGTAAGAAACGCAATATTGAAAAGGTAATAAAATACTAATCACAAATAAAAAACTCTCAACAGGAATCTTGACGAGGCAAAAAGGCACTAACTCTTGTAAGGGCATAACCAAAGAGCAAGAAAAACACTAGAAAGGGGGGTGAACAGAATCAGAAAAAACAACAGACGGTATAAACAACTCGTAATCACTCACCTAAGTTGAAGCAAAGCCCCATTTGGATCAATCTTGGTCAACAATTGCGGATTTGGCAAGGAACTGAGAGAGATGAAAACACGAACAAACAGCACCATTGTGGTCCAGGTAAGCTATCAAATGATTAGCTACCAAAGAAACGGTTACTCACAGTGGTTTAAGTCTATGCTTTTACCAATTGTGCATTGTAAGCAAAATATTAGTGTAATTAAACCAAGGATCTAAGGAAAATACAAAAATGGAAAGGGGGCATATCATGGGTACAAAGTTAATTTTCAACTTAACCAAGGATGTTAAGGATTCTTGCTAATGTGAAAGACTTCAAGTATCATAAAGTCTAAATAAGTAGGGTAAAATATGGCTTGCTTCCAAGGATATATATATATATATATATATATATATATATATATATATATATATATATATATATTCATATAGAAGCAATGCAATCACAGAGTTAAAAGGGAAAAGTTATTCATATAACATACTACTTGACATAGTATATTAATTAGCTGACTACCCTCATTGGATAAAATGGACAACATGAAGCATCAAAGTGAATATAACCTATTGGAGAACAAATACTGGCTATTCATTCCATCTGAAGCAAAGGAGGCCGCAGGATTCCATAGTAGAAGCAAACAAAGACAGACTCTCCACTCTTTTGCTGAAATTAAAGGGGCTAGTCCTACACTCAAGGCTCTTAGGCCCATTATGCTTCAAAGATCAATCTTACACCAAACTGATGAGGAACTGTAAAATTGCCATAACTCTTTCTTCATGTTCTGCAGTCAGTCTCCATCCATGCAATATGAGCACAGGGACAAGATGGATACTGACATAGAGAAGAAAAGCTCCATGTGAAAGTTGCTTACCCAACAGAAAAACAGTTTCACTCTGGAGTCACCCATTAGAAATTTTACAACTGGATCCATATTTCTCCTGTTAAATAAATAACTAAGATCAAATAAATTCACAATAAATATTAAAGCTGGGCAACCTTTGTCACACACACAAAAAGGTTATCAGGATCGAGATGCTAAGTAGGATCCTTTTGAAGTCTTCCAGATCAGATCAAGATCATAAGATCCTACATATTTGAAGTATTAAATTCTTGCTTAAATCATTGCAAGTAGATGCATATTAACCTTTAAAATAGGGATAGTGAAGCTTAAAGGTAGCATTCTCATGTGAGAGATTACTCTGGTTTAAATTCTTGGTTGCCAGTTTTTCAACTAACAATTAAAGCACCATGTCAATGATGCAAAAGTATAAAATCTCCTAGCTCGAGTTTTTAAGGTGTATTAAATAGGATCACCATAAAATAATCACCATAATAATCAAGTAAAAGGCTGCCAAAAAATTACTTTCATGCCTTTTCCGAATTTCTAATCCTTTACTTTGTCCTTCTCTCTTTTGGAGTACATATCGTCTCTTTCTTTATTTCAAAGGATAATATATTATTCCCCTCAATGTGGGACACACTCTCCAATTTAACCCACCCCCACCCCCACCCACCCCCCAACTCTCTCTCTCTCTCTCTCTCTCTCTCTCTCTCTCTCTCTCTCTCTCTCTCTCAAACTCACTTTCACTGGCTATTCTAGGTTTTTCAACTGTTTAAAGTTTAAGGTCAGTTCTAATCAGTATACATCCAAAGATATTATGCTTCTAGGCCAAGTTAAATCGTGCGCCAATTTCTCAAGGATGTAGAGGTCTCTCTCATCTGGTTGCAGAAGGACAGAAGCTTTGTCTCTCTCATCTCCAAAGGACAGGACAATTCAGTCAAGACTGAAGAAGAAGTGATGGTGACTCTACACTTCTTCGCTTTCTACTGTTCATTCATCTCCATCCCTTTTTTCTTAATTCTCCAAGCCTTATATTTTCCAAATGGAGCTTGAACATGATTAAGAAGAAAGTGGCACATGAGCTAGGGAAAAGAGGCCTAATTTCATATTTGCTCCAGCTAAAAAGGCAGAATTGCCTTCTAAAGCTTGAACAGTGGAATCGTAGTTGGGATCGCCATCCTAAGATACAGATCACAACCCCTGCAGACTACCGTTTTTCTTAGAACCCAAATTGTTCAAAGTTTTTGAGTCGTAGAATCAAATGATCGTGATCCTACAATCCGGATTGCGATCCTAACAACCACGCACACATGCACGCACGTGTACATAGAAAAGAGTCTTGTGATGGTGTGAAAGAAAGTGCAAGAAAGAAGGAGACTGTAGGTCAGATTGAACAACGTACTTGGTGCCAAACCCCACCAGCTAATTTCTCAAAGCAAAACAGTAAAAAATCATTAACAAAGGGCCTTTTGAATACTGCAAGAAAAGTGGATGACAAGGTAGAACAATGTTCTTAGATTATATAAGAAACATCAACTACCTTTCACCAATTCTCAACTCTTTACCTACTTTCCTCAGCACAATTAAGTCTGCTTTACATGGCTAGCCATTATATGGAATTATCTCTGCCAGGAGTCCATTCAGATAGCTTCTTTCAGGCAGGTTCAACACTAGCCCTCTTGGACAATATATCCAGAATTTGCATAGGCACCATGCAAAAGCTGAGGAGACAAACTGCTTGACCATGTAGAGAAAGGAAAAGTAGAAGAAAAGGAGAAGGAGAAACCAAAAGGAGGCCAAAGCTGAGAAAAATGTCCCTAGGAAGAGCAATATGCTCAACAAAATCCCAAAATGCTTCACATGGCCTAATTGGATGAAAATATTAGAGTAATTTTCCTCAACCTGTGTCAAGCAAAGTGACATTGAGAAGAATGTGTTATGAGCACTCAAACAGAAATGATGTCAAAGTAAATAGGAATTCAATGATGTTAATCCTTTGTCAGAGTTGTTGGTGGCCGATGGTGATGTTACATTGGATTTTTATATCAACACCGAAAAAATCCTTCATAATATTTCCATGTAATTCACCCACTTATGCAACATTATTTGGGATTTTGTTGACATTTTGCTCAATTCTACCTCTTTTTCCTCCCTCCTCTTCCGCATTTTCTTCTCCTTTCTCTTCTCTTTCTCTTTTGCTGCACCATCATGTAAAGTAGAAAGATCAAATCATAAAAGCTAAATTCAAGGGCCCAAAATGAAATGCTTAACTGTGTCAATAGAGCAAGTTGAGAAAGCAAAGGCGAACTCATGCAATAAACACTGCTGGCAGAACAAGTTGCACACACATTTTACCTGTATCACATTTCAGAGCAAGAAATAACACTCAAAATCTAAACCTGGCTTCCGCTCACTGAGTTCACCTCCTAATCAAACTCAGGTCCATTCTCAATTTTAATAGCAAATGGCTAGGATGATTGGTTCCAAGTCTTATTGAGACCCATCACCAAATTTTGAAACTGGAACCAACCTTATGGACCCCAGAACTGACTTTGAAACCGAACCTGCCAGTTTCAGGTTCCACCGTGAAACAGCCACTTCTTCGTTTCTTTTCGGTTTCATTCTTTTTTTTGTTTCATTGCAGCTTGGTCATGCTACAATATGCAGCAAACCATATCAATCCCATGAAGTTAGTTACCTGCCTGCGCTACAACAATTTAGAATCCATGGACACAAAACTTTCCTGATCATCAAAAAAACATACACACTTGCAGGCAAAAATCCAAAGAAAGCGTCATAAAAGATCACAACTACCAGTAATCTGAAACAGCACTTCACCAAAATGACTGCTGCTGCTTTTGATAAAAGAATTTCCACTTGACCTCCCTTGACCAAACGACATTAGAATATAGAAAGGCAGAAAAAAACGCCAGCTGATCATTCTTTAGCTAAGCAGAACATGTCCACAGGTAAAATTGTGTAAAAATCACATCAAGTCCTGAGCTCAGGAGGATTGCGAATCCAAGACTCAAGAGCCAATTACCCATCGACCATCCCATCTTCCTCGCGAATCCACGGCTCAAAAATGGAGACAAGAAAACCATTAATGGATAGCAACCATGTAAAACACATCGAGACGCACCGTGACAAAACCAAACCATAGGAAACAAAGGGGAGAATTAGGGAAAATAGGCCGCAAGAGGTGAGGGGCAAATTTAGAGCGTTCGTGAGTTTACATAAGAAACCGAACCGGAATTCACTTATTCAAGTTTTTGGGAACCGAAGATCGGTCCGGGCAGTTCTGATTTGGACGATTTCTTTTTGCTCATCCCCACGGCTAACAACAGTACTTCACTCTTTATCAAGCTTTCATGTTTAATTGGTGTTGGGTGAAGGTACAATTCCCAAAAACTGTGAAAATATTATAAAATGGTAAAAAATTTCAGGTGAAGTAAAGTGCCATAAAATTAACAGTTAATATCACGAAAATCATCAAATTAGTACGTTTGCAATAAATTTATCTAAAATTAATTTCCAAACTTAAAAAACTTCAAATTAGTATACATGTGACGAGTTTGCCCCAAACTAATTTTTTAACCATAAAAAACCTCAAATTAATATATTTGTGATAAATACACACTTCATTAGTTTCCATTCAATTGGATTAATACCACAAAAAACTACAAAACTACCATCCATGTGACAAACTAAGCATACAACATCAAACTGTTATACTCATCAACTATCACGTATCATTCGACTCAGAAATTCGACAGTAAAATTTAACGAAAACTAAAGGATGATAAATTTGTCACAGGTATACTAGTTTGATTTCTATGATCAAAAAATTAATTTGAGGTAAATGTATTATGACTATATCAGTTTGGGCTTTTTCATGGTTTCCTAAATTAAAATATATCCAAACTAATGTATAGGAAGCAAAATCATGTCAGCTAGGACAGTTTATGGGACCTAGTCCTTAAATGAAGTAGTAAACACGAATGCTACTCTTAAAGGGCAGTCTAACCAGGATCTCTACCAATAATGATGCTAAAAATATTAGAAAAGGAAGCATATTAAGTGCATAAAATGTCAAGAATTTCTCCGCTCACTTATATTTACCAAAAGCAAGCTCGTATGATGGTGAAATTTAAGACAACAATCAAAATCTTTCATACGTATGCACCTCCACAACAGGCAAAAATAAATGTTCCTTCTCGTAGTAGAGCAAATAGTATTTACTATTCTTTCTTACATAGAGCAAAAATAAATGTGATCATATATTTCTCACAGTTTATTGGAATACGGAGAATAGTTTACATATAGCCTGTGAAATCTAAATACACAACTTGATAATCTCTTAACACATTGTTCAACCGCACCAATCCAGAGAATTTGGCAAGCATCTTTATATATGCATTTGTCACAATTGTACAAGTTGCCTCCGTCGTGAAGACTATTATTTTCTAGCTCGCAGGTAGAATGTAGGACTCTTTCCACAAATTTCGTGAAATTTTGTGAAATGGTGCGTTTTCACATAGTACAATGCAACTTGTGGATGACTTCATATTTCTTTATTGTAGTACCCTCTACCGTTGGAAGTATTGACGACCAAGGTCAATGGGCCAAAGAAAAATGTGTTTGAATTTTGTATAAATGGTTGGTGTATGCGGTAGTCTCATTTTACCTCGAGGTGATAGTAGTAATTTCATGCTAGGGAATTGTAAATTACAATAATATTTGAACAAAGGATTATTTAATTAGCATCTGTTTAATTAAATGGCTAACGAGGATGAGCCTCTCGGGCTTCGGAAATCCGGGCTCGAAAAGCCGAAGCCGAAATGCATTTATACGCGACAACGCAAGGTTTCTTATTCTCTCTTTCCTCTGCAAGAAAAAAGCTGAAAGAGCAATGAGCATCCAACCTGCTATTTGTTCCTCCATCGTTCGACTCAACATCTGTTAGCATCGTTGCCCACTTCTCTCTCGCTCTCGCCATGTACGATCGCATGTTTTCAAGCAGAAAAAGAGAAGAACTGGATACTGCATGATAGTAGCTGGTCTAGCTTGGCGAGAAGAATGAGCAACCACCAACGTAATCAAGTAAGTCCTGCGAATTTCTGTTCCTATTCACACTGTGAAAAAAAAAAAAAACATAATGTTGAAGGATGAAACCATTTCTTTCAATTCTGAGTTATGGTCCATTAATTAACATGATTCTGGCAAGCACTTAAAATTAAATCACACACGTTCGATCTAATTCAGGGCACCAAAATTACGTTAACTAACGTGTCTCAGCTAGATAGTCACCCAAGCATCAATTTTGTCTTCTCTTGGTTCAGTTACCGATTGCTTTCATCCTTCTAGAGAGGGTTAATCACACAAATAATTTCTAAACTTACGTCTACCATTTAATCAGTAATACCAGGCCAGTGGCAGCCTTGCCTCCCTAGGTCCAAAAATTCCTTATATTCTTAGGTAGAAATTATTTTTTTTAAAAAGCAATCATTTATATGTTATTTAGCTAGAAGCTTGTCTTACCTTCTCTAACCTCAAATCCTCAGTTCCCATCGTGTTTAATAATATTTCTGTATTTTATCTTGGTTGAATTTCATTTCAATTATTCTTCTTATGTGGTTTAAAACTATTCAGCGTGGTTCTTACGCCTTGAACATCGATGGTAAGTAGCTCACAATAAGAACACCCCAATTAGTTTTAAAATTCACATGTTAGTGTCTAAAAGGTTGTCCTTGCTTGGTGGCTGGAGAGAGAAAATTTTGGGAGTCAAATTCTTAAAAGGAGACCGAGATCCTTAGAATGCCAAAATTTAGTCCGAGAGGATATTTAAGTGTCAAAAGTTAGAAAATATGTATTTAAGTGTCAAAACCAAAGCAAAATAGATTAGTCAAGTGTTAACGGTGAGAAAATCCAGTCAAAATGCTAACGTAGCATTTTTTTATGAGACAAGTGCAAAATGACAACGTGGCTAAATAAGCAAAAAAAAAAAAAAAAACGATGTTATTTTGCATGCTAACGTGGCTAGTAAGCTGAAAATGACGTCGTTTTCCCCGAATTTGAATTTTAAAATAAATATTACTTAACTTAAATTTAAAACTGAAAAATTTTTAAAAATAAAAAATAAAAGGAGGGTGTTAGAACGGCGAGGGCTATGCAAGCTCTCACCGCCGCCTCGCCACTATCACCCGGAAGGGCTAGCGATGGTGGGGGTAAAGTTGATTGAGGTCGCCGGCCCCTAGGGGTGAGGGCTCGTAAGCCCTGGCCTAGATCTGGGGTGAGAGTTGCAGCCCTCCCCCAGATCATCGAGGGTCACTAACCCTCGCTTAATAAGCCAAGGGTCAACACTGGCTGGGGGATCTTGTCAGATCTAGGGGAGGGCTGCGACCCTCGCCCAGAGCTAGGCGAGGGATTGTAGGCCCTCACCACTGGTCGGCCGGGGTCGTCGAGCCTTGGTTAGGGCACAACAACCCTAATCAACCCTTCCCCCATCATTGCCGACCCTCCTCGGCGAGGACGCGAGGGCTAAGCCCTCGCTGTTTTGCAATCTTCATATGTTTTTCTAAAATAATTTAATTTAATGGCCATTTGTCCTAAAATAAAATAAAAGGTAAAACGACATAGTTTTGGTTTTTTTTTATTGACTCAACTCTCCGACGAGTCACGTAGAGGAGTTATATTATTGAAAAATTGTCACATAGGATTTTCGGCCAAGGTCACCAGACTTAGAAATCAAATATCTCAATTTAAAAAAAAAAAAAAAGGTGACACTTAAGTATCCCGTGCCAAGTTTGGCACTTGTGCTGTTGTTTTGCCTTCCCAAAAGTCAAAACTCGTCCATAGAGCAAAAGGGGGTTCTACGAAGCTCAAAAGTAAAAAGCCCATACAGTTGTTAATTTATTCTCGGAGCAATATTATAAGGAGCAATATTACAGGGTTCGTAATTTTTCCTCAGCTGTCCATCTGTTTGTATTGAATGTCCACACCACGTGTTCAACCACGGTGCTTAATTTGCATTGTCCATCGATATTCGCACAAAAATACGAATTTGTCCTGAAATTTATTTAGAGATTAGTTTAAGGGTCATATATTTCGCAAAAAAAATCCATGAAGAATTTTGGAATGGTCAATTTTCGGATAGTAAAATGCAACTTGTGAAAGACTTCATACGCCGTTCTCATAAAGTCACTTTTTAATGTTTTCTTACGTCTTTCTTAGCCTTTTGCCTCTTCATCAACTTCTAGGAACCTTCGGTTCGTAAAAGTAACTTCCATCTTCAGAATTGTTGACGACCAAGGCCAAAAGAGATGAATGAAAGTGTGTTTTCTTTTGTGGGGTCTCAAGTAAAACGTGTTTGTATTTGGTTTTAAAGGTTGATGTTTGGCGGAGTCTCATTTTATCTATACCCATATCACCGAATACACAATACCACGAAAAGAGAAGAATTGGTGTAGCTTGGCAAGAAGAATGAGCAATCACCAATTCAATCAAGTCATCATGAATTTCCCTTCTCTTTTCCGATCCTCCACTGTTAGATCATTTTTGTAGTTTTTCCTAATATATTGATTTGTTTAAATTCGATGCCGGTCCACATGTTCAACTACGGTGCTTAGTTAGCATTTTCCATTAATAATCACACGGAAATGCAGAATTTGTCCTGAAAATTTAATCGTAAATTAGTTAGTTTGTTTGTTTGTTTATTTATTTATTTATTTTGAGGTGGGCGCCCGGGGAGGATGTTTGGAGATTAGTTTAAGGGTCATATATTTCCCAAAAAATAGTATGATGACCAAAATCAAAAACTGGCAAGAGTATGTACATAGACATTTTTCGTAAGTTGCCCTTACTGAAAGGGAAGCACATGAAGAACCATTTTAAGAACATGAAAAACCATCATCTTGCTTTATTCCGTGCTTATTATCACATTAATTATGTCGTAGCCAATACAGCATGCTAGGATCTGTGAGCATTCCAGGGTGCAAGATCATGTCTCAATCCACATCGAGAACATGCTTCGCTGTATGCCTCCCACTTCGTCGGAGCATAGTATATTTAGGGTTCATCATCAAATGCGCGAAGTCAACCCGAAAGCCTATGAACCAGTAATTCTAGCCATCGGCCCTTATCACTATGGAAATGACAAGTTCAAATTCATGGAGAAGCAAAAACTGCGATTACTGCAGCAATTGCTGGAGAGGAGAAACAAGGGGAGCGTCAATAGGTACGTGCCGGCTCTCAGGGAACTGGAACAGCAGGCGCGTAATTGCTATGCAGAAATCATCGACCTCTCCCAAGAAAAGTTCCTTGCGATGATGCTCATTGATGGCTGTTTCATCGTTGAGTTTTTCCATAAGCACTATATTATGAAGGAACGGATGCACGAAGACGATCTGCTTTTGGAGTCATCTTGGGTTCAATACTGCCTCCGTCGCGATATACTGCTGCTTGAGAACCAACTCCCGCTTTTCGTCTTGAGCAAGCTATATGACCTGATTAAAGGTCCGGACGAGTATCAAGAGTTCAGCGAAGTCGCCGCCATGTACTTCGATTTTGAACGAGGAGGCCCCGACCGAAATTGGACGATTGGCGAGGGGGAACATCTCCTGCATCTATATCACGTGTGGTGCACTTATGGCTTGCCTAGAAAGCTCCCGCTAAACTGCATACCAGTCATGCCCTCAGCGATTGAGCTAAGGGAGTCAGGAGTCAGGTTTAGGGCCGTGCAAGGGACCCTACTGACCGACATCATATTCAAGAACGGGACACTCGAGTTACCGGTCTTGTTTGTGGAGGATGACACCGAATCAAATTTTCGAAACCTGATTGCGTACGAGTTGCATCGTCAAAGCAGAGACATCAACAACTACTTCACGGATTATGTGATCTTCATGGACTGCCTCATAAAATCTTCAAAGGACATCGAGGTGCTTCGCTGCGCAGGGATTATTGAGGACGAATTGCGCGATGACAAGGTGATTGTGCAGATGTTCAACAAGATTGGTGATCATGTCCTCGTATCCGAATTCTATCACTCTGAGATCTTCCAAAATGTGAATGAACATTGCAAGAAGAGGAGGATTGACTGGATGGCGAAACTGAGAAGGGAATATTTTGAGGTGAAACGGAGGAGGGAATATTTCCATAGTCCTTGGGCTTTCTTGTCCGTTCTCGCAGCCATCGTGTTTTTCCTTCTCACAGTAGCATAAACAATATTTACTATTCTTTCTTACACAAAGTAAAGTTAGATGTGATCAATGCTGGTTCATATATTTTCCCTGGACCATCTACTTGTGTCCTATAGCCAATAGTATTATCTTGGCTTTCCAATGAGAACGAACCACACGTGCTTAAAGAAAGATAGTGAAAAGTATTTATGCTTTAAATGAGGTCCACAAATCTCTCTTCATTTCGAACTAGATGATTACAACAGAAACCAACAGGACATCAGCAACCAAGTTGGAATATGGTTCAAAAAGATAAGAGAAAAGAGGTACAACCAACAGCCAACTTAGATGATTACAATAGACATGGTAAGATTACCCTACGAAGTCTCTTCTTCCCACAAAAATATCCAGCCGGTTCTCTGATCATGCTTGACCTAAAAAAAGAGGGTCACAATTTAACTTGGACTACAACTAAAAAGAACACGCAGAAATTTCGTATCTCTGAACAATTTAATGGAATCCACATCAATAGTAGGAGAAGTTCTCCAAATGATATTATCAGCAACCTCTGAATCAGGATGGATACTCCCGAAAACAAAATCAGCCTTTGGGCTGTCTCCCAATCAGCTATACTTGCATTAATAGAAAGGCCATGCTACTCTGTAAGAAAACAGTAAACCAATGAGCTTCATAACATCAGCTTTATTTTGCTGATAAATTTATCTAAAACAGCCCAAGCGAGGGAAGCAATTGTTCCATGGGAAGCCTTATCGGAACAACATTAAATTCTCATCGAAATCAACCAATATTTAATAACAGAAATGCAGGTATAATTCCTATTAGGATGGTCTAAAGCACATTCATTCATGTCAGCCAACAAAATATGCAATTAGCAAGGAGGAAAGTTTATTCACCTCCATTCTCTGAACATTTGATTTCATGCATTTAATAACAAAATAGAATTAGCTTAAAGTCTCTAAACAGACTTAATAGATGGTACGTCCGCCAAGCATTCATCCTTGTCATTTTCCAATTTGCACAACGCATCTCTCCTTCCTACCAAACCAAGCACAGTGCACCCAATGACACAACAACACTGCATGATCAGCAGATAGTACATCCATCGCAGGTTAGAAGCCGGAGGTTAGCAGGTCCAATGAGTCTTAAAAGCAAACATGTACATGAAATATGTATAATAACCCCATGTGGCACTTCTCCTGTGATTAGTATGCTCGTAGGAGTTAGTTGAATGTTCATTCATATCCGACCAAGAAGACACTTCCTCCCTTGCCGCTTTTGGCATTTGTTTTTTTTTTTTTTTTATTTGGTGTTTGACCATTTGTTTTGGTTGTCAATGCAAAATATAATCCATCTCTTCCGATGAGCATGTAAGAAGAAGAACCACAACTTGTAAAGGTAAGAAATGCACTATTGAAGGGTAATAAAATACTAATCACAAACCAAAAACTCTTCACAGGAATCTTGACGAGCCAAAAAGGCACTCACTCTTGTAAGGGCATAACCAAAGAGCAAGAAAAACACCAGAAAGGGGGGTGAACAGAATCAGGAAAAACAACAGATAGTATAAACAACAATGGATTTGGAACAATTAGAACTCGTAATCACTCGCCTAAGTTCAAGCAAAGCTCCATTTGGATCAATCTTGGTCAACAATTGCGGATTTGGCAAGGAACCGAGAGAGATAAAAACACGAACAAAGAATCCTAAAATTTTGTCCAATTCGACTTAAGCAACCAAGAGGAAGCCCAAAACAGCACCACTGTGGTCTACGTAAGCTATCAAAATGAATAGCTACTAAAGAAATGGTTACTCACAGTAGTTTTTTTTTTTTTTTTTGGTCAAAAGAACTGGCATTTACTAGATTAACTCAGAGTCTTACATAATACCGATGGAGAAAGATCGGCGCATGAAATATTCCAGAGAGGAAAAGGGGGAGAAAGCAGCCAATTACTTGGTAGAGTGTTAAGTCGATGATTCCGTACGATCCAATCCACTGCGGCATTTGCTTGGCGTGGACAATGGATTACCGTTATATTTTTATTTTGGGCTAGCCCATTCCTGCACCGCTAGACTACATCTTTTAGGTTCCATGGAGGTTCAGCCCGGCCCATCACCATTTCTACAATTGCGGAACAGTCACTTTCGATGAAGCACTTCCCAGTTCGACTTCCAGAGTTCTCCACATGCGTCGGCTTCAGTTCGTGTGTGTACGATATACTGTGTGAGATTGCCTCTGCTTCCGCTTCACTTGTCGAAGAAACCCTAACGGTAGCCGCGAAACCCTTGAGAGTTCTTCCATCCGAATCACGCATCACACCAGCGACCGAACAGAGAAATTCACCTTCACGCCATGCCGCATCCACGTTTAGTTTCAGATCCGGCCCGTCTAGAGGCTTCCAGTGAGCAGGTTTGTGTCGGTTGGGTGTTCGTTCGTTTTGATTTGGGTTTCTTCTACTAAACGAAAGTTGTTGTTCCTGCGCTGTGATCAACAGATCTACTCACAGTAGTTTAAGTGTATGCTTTTACCAATTGGGCATTGCAAGCAAAATATTAGTGTAATTAAACCAAGGATCTAAGGAAAACTACAAAAATGGAAAGGGAGGCATATCATGGGAAAGGTAATTTTCAACTTAACCAAGGATGTTAAGGATTCTTGCTTACTTCAAGCATCATAAAGTTTAAACAAGCAAGGTAAAATACGGCTTGCTTCCAACGATATATATATATATATAGACACACACATAGGAAGAAGCAATGCAATCACAAAGTTGAAAGGGAAAAGTTATTCATATAATATACCACTTGACCTAGTATATTAATTAGTTGAGTACCCTCACAAGATAAAATGGACAACTTGAAGCGTCATGAGAATATAATCTGTTGGAGAACAAATACCAGCTATTCATTCCATTTGAAGAAAAGAAGGCCGCAGTGTTCTATAATAGAAGCAAACAAAGACAAATTTTCCGCACTCTCTAGCTGAAATTAAAGAGTCTGGTCCTACACTCAAGGCTCTTAGGCCCATTATGCTTCACAGATCAATCTTACACCAAGTTGATGAAAAACTGTAAAATTGCCCTTACTCTTTTGTATGTTCTGCAATCAGTCTCCATCCATGCAAGATGAGCACAAATACTAAATATTCATTCAATCTAAAGAAAAGGAGGCCGAAGAATTTCTTAATAGAAGCAAACAAAGACAAACTTTCCACGCTCTTTGGCTGAAATTAAAGAGGCTGATCCTACATTCAAGGGTCTTAGGCCCATTATGCTTCAGTGATCAATCTTACACCAAACTGATGAGGAAACTGTAAAATTGCCCTTACACTTTCTTAATGTTCTGCAATCAGTCTATGTCCATGCAATATGAGCACAGGGACAAGACAGACACTGACATGGAGAAGAAAAGCTTCATGTGAAAGCTACTTACCCAACAGAAAAGCAGTTTCACTCTGGAGTCACCCATTAGAAATTTTACAAATGGATCAATATTTCTCCTATCAAATAAATAACTAAGAGCAAACAAATTCACAATAAATATTAAAGCTGGGCAACCTTTGTCACACACACAGAGACAAACACACACACAAAAAGGTTACCAGGATTGAGATGCTAAGTAGGATCCTTTCGAAGTCTTTGAGAGCAAATCAAGATCATAAGATCCTAATATTTGAAGTGTTAAATTCTTGCGTAAATCATTGCAATTAGATGCATATTAACCTTAAAAAGAGAGATAGAGAAGCTTAAAGGTAGTGTTCTTATGTGAGAGATTACTCTGGTTTAAATTCTCGGTTCCCAGTTTTTCAACTAACAATTAAAGCACCATGTCAAAGATGTTAAAGCATAAAATCTCCTTGCGCAAGTTTTTAAGGTGTTAGAGGTCTCTCTCATCTGGTTGCAGAAGGACAGAAGCTTTGTCTCTCTCATCTCCAAAGGACGGCACGGTTTAGAAAGCCAACAGTGGTCGACGCCCATCTCATCATTTATTCAAGACTGAAGAAGAAGAAGAATAGATGGTGTCTCTGCACTTCTTCGCTTTCTACTATTCATTCATCTTCATCCTTTTCTCTTAATTCTCCAAGCCTTATATTTCCCAAATGGATCCTAAACATGATTAAGAAGGAAGTGGCACATGCACTAAGGGATGAAGGCCCAATTTCATATTTGCTCCAGCTAAAAAGGCAAAATTGCCGTCTAAAGCTTGAACATTGGAATCGTAGTTGGGATCACTAGCCTAAGATACAGATCACGACCCCTGCAGACTACCATTTTTCTTAGAATCCAAATTGTTCAAAGTTTTTGAGTTGTAGAATTGAATGACTGTGATCTTACAATCCGAATTGCGATCCTACCAACCATGCACACATGCATGCACACACACGCACACAGAAAAGAGTCTAGTGATGGTGTGAAAGAAAGTGCAAGAAAGAAGGAGACTGCAGGTCAGATTGAACAACGTACTTGGCCCCAAACCCCAACATCTAATTTCTCAAAGCAAAACGGTAAAAAAATCATCAACAGAGGGCCTTTTGAATACTGTAAGAAAAGTGGATGACAAGTTAGAAAAATGTTCTTAGATTATATAAGAAACATCAACTACCTTTCACCAACTCTCAACTTTTTACCTGCTTACCTCAACACAATTAAGTCTGCTTTACATGGCTGGCCATTATATGGAATTATCTCTACCAAGAGTCTGTTCATATAGCTTCTTTCGGGAAGGTTCGACACCAGCCCTCTTCCACGATATATCCGGAATTTGCATAGGCACCATGCAAAAGCTTAGACAAAACTGCTTGACCATGTAGAGAAAGGCAAAGGTGAAGAAAAGGAACAGGAGGAACAAAAAAGAGGCCAAAGCTAAGAAAAATATCCCTAGGAAGAGCAATATGCTCAACAAAATTCCAAAATGTTTCACATGGCCAAATTGGATGAAAATATTATAGAGAAATTTTCCTTAACCTGTGTTAAGCAAAGCGACATCGAGAAGAATGTGTTATGAGCACTCAAACTGAAATGGTGTCAAAGTAAATAGGCATTCAATGATGTAAATCCTTTGTCAGAGTTGTTGGTGACCAAAGGTGACGTTAAATTGGATATCTATAGGGGTGAGCGCGGTTCCCGAGTAGAACTAGGAACTGGAGAACTGAACTGGAGGTTCCGGTTTGATTCCCAGTTCTTAAAGGAATGGTTCTAGTTCCCGGTTCCATTTTTCCGGGAACCGGAACCAAAACAGGTCGCGGAACCAGAATCGAAATCGGAACCGGTTTCGAAATTGGTTAGGGTTCCAAACGGAACCCCCCCCCCCCCGTGAGACTCCCGACTCTTAGACTCTTCCACTTTCAGTTTTTTAGGGTATCACCAAACGTTGCTCTAAGTCTCGCCGCTGGACACCACTCGCCCTCAAGGCCACCGTCGCCAAACGCCAGTCGCCGACATTGCTCGCGCGAACCCTCGCCACTCGAGGCTCGTCGCTGCCGTGCTCTGCCTCGACGCCCATCACCGACTACCCGACACCCATCGCTAACTACCCGTCGCTGTCTGCTCTAAGCCGAGCTCATCTCGGCTTGAGAGTCGCGACCCACCGCCTCTACTCATGCCAAAAGCCCCGAGTGGCCGACGAGTAGAAGCCCCGACGACGCCGTGCTCTGAGCCGAGCACGTCTTTGCTAGAGAGTAGCGACCCACCGCCTTTGCTTGTGCCAAAAGCCCTGAGTCGCCAACGAGCAGCAACCCCGATGAGCAAAAGCCCTGACGACACTGTGCTCTAAGCTGAGCTCATCTCCGCTCGAGAGTCGCGACCCACTGTCTTTGCTCGCGCCAGAAGCCCCGAGTCGTCGACGAGCAAAAGCCCCGACAAGTAGAAGCCCCGATGATGCCAATTCTGCTGTCTCCGCTCGCGACCCACCACCGATGCTTGCGCCAGAAGCCCTAATGACACCGATTCTGCTGTCTCCACTCGTGACCCATTGCCTCTGCTCGTGCTAGAAGCCCCAACAACGCTGATTCAACACTCCGCTCGCGACCCACCACCGTTGTTCGCGCCAGAAGCCCTGACGACTCCTGCTGTCTCCGCTCGCGACCCACCACCACTGTCGTTGCTCGCACCAACAGTCGCGACGCCTGACGCCATTGCCCCGAAGACCAGCGACCGACGTCCCTGCAGCCTACTCACTGCTTAGCGCCAGACGTCGTTCGCCTGGTGAAATTGGATTTCTAGACCTTCTCTCCGAGGGTATGATTTCGGGGTTATACCATCAAATGCTATGAATTTCATTTATACGATCTCAGGGTAATACCAACGTAAGGAGTGAGTGACTGATTTGGTGATTCTTGGACTTGCTCAGTGATTATAGTTCTTTGGTGGCATTTTCATTGTTTTTGGAGTTTAAATTATGGATGAGCAAGTTGTTGGCAGCAAATTTTGAGACAAGTATTGTTATTCCATACTATTATTGTCGAGGAAGCTCTCTTAGCTCAGGATCAAGTGTGTAACAGACATGTAAACCATTGTGTTTGAGGCTTTGCAGAATTGAGGGAAAAAGGGAGGTGATGTAGCTCTTGTAGAGTGAATAACAGGACCATGTAGGAAAATGTTAATGATTCCAGGCTCACTTTTCAGCGAGAATTATTGCAAATAAGGACAATGCCTTGAAATTTAGCTATATCAAGGTTTTGGACTTGAATGTCAGATTTAGAAAAGCATCTTCTAGGTTGTTAAAGAAATGTGTTATTATTTTTTATGAATCCATCTTGTATTTTCTTGCCTTTTGACTATCATTGTACGATTTCTGGGCTCAATATCTTAATTTGAAGGTTTTCCCTTATTGGAAGATACCTAACATGCTTCAAGTGCGACATTTCGTTCATAAGGGGTTGGTGTTTATGCATCGTGTTGACATTTAAGTCACCCTCATATAGAAAGACTCGGTTGCTCTTTTACCTTACATAAACATGTTACTGTTTAATCTTCCTTAAATAATAAGCATATGTGCTTGTGCACATATAACTAAATCACTACTAAATGGTTTGGATTATCATGTCTACCACTTGTGCCTACAAGGTGCATGCTATTATTGTTATGAGTGGTCAAAATGTGCGTCTAAATTAATATTCTATTATTATTGTGCAATGCGAAGTTAATGTATCAAGATAACACGTCAATGGAGGTGGAGGGACGTGAGGAGATGACTACGTTTACGGAATTGGAGTTTTCCAACGATGAAATTGAAGAAGAGGCACCCCTACCTCGAGTGCCACAAATAAGGTACCCGGTTCTCATCTTTCCCATGATAAGAAATATACATCCAAATGCTGGAATCATTATTCAAAAATTAGTAATAAGGATGGAAAAAAAATCAAGTGAAGTGCATTCATTATGGGCCAATGCTTAAGTACCATGTTGCTAACGGTACTTCTGTAATGAGGAAGCACTTGACCACATGCAAGAGGTTTCCCCGTAATCTAGATAAGAGGCAGAAATTCTTTGTACCACGTAATGTCAACATGGCTGACAAGGGAGGAGGAGATTCTAGTACTGGTAGCGTCTTATCGACATGGACATTTAATCAAGAACGTTGTAGGCTAATGTTTGCTCGGTTCATCATCCTTGATGAGCAACATCTTTCCTTGGTTGAGCGTGTTGAATTTCATGAATATGTTAGTGAGTTACAACCTCTCTTCAAACATATATCACGTTTCACAGTGGCAAAAGATTGCATGAAGTTGTTTTTATGTGAAAGAACTTCTTTGAATAATTATTTTGGAAATATTAATTCTAGAATCGCACTCATGACTGATACATGGACTTCCAATCAAAATCTGAATTATTTGTGTCTCACTGCACATTTTATTGATGAAAATTGAAAGTTGCATAAAAGAATCATCAACTTTGTGGTGATGCATAGTCACAGGGGTAAGGAGATTGGAAAAATAGTGGAGGGATGCATTGAGGAGTGGGGAATAGAAAAAAAAGGTGTCGACAATGACCGTGGATAATGCTAGCTCAAATGATGTTGCAGTTAGCTATTTGAGGGATAAACTTTCGAAACAAAAGTCATTAATATTAGATGATAGTATTTTGCACATGAGGTGTATAGCTCATTTATTAAATTTGATTGTGAGAGATAGCTTGACTATGGTACGTGACTCCATTGCACGTATCCGAAATGTGGTTAGATATGTAAGGAGTTCTCCCACAAGAGTGCAAGGATTTCAATCTTGCATTAAGAAAGAAAAGATCGCTTATAAGAGTTCGGTAGTTCTTGACGTTGCCACTAGATGGAACTCCACTTACCTCATGTTAGACACCACCATAAAGTTCAAAAAAACTTTCGAAATGATGGAATATCAAGATCCATCTTTTGTAAGTGAGTTTAATCATGAAACTCCTAGTGAAGATGATTAGGAAAATACTATTATTCTTTCGGATTTTCTCAAAGTATTCTATGATGCCACCAATCAGATATCTGAGACTTCATATGTTACTTCAAATAATTATTTTGAAGGGATATCTCTTTTGTATAGAAATTTCAAAGATGCGATCAATGCTTCGGATCCTAAGCTTCAAGATATGGGTGTGAAAATGAAAGAAAATTTTGACAAATATTATGGAAGCTTGGATAAAGTGAATATGATGGTGTTCATTGCAGTTGTGTTAGATCCTAAAGCTAAGTTAAATTATGTGAGTTTCTTGTATGAACAAATTTATTATGATGAATCGAAAATTAAAGAGATGCATTACAAGGTGAAGGATACATTTGAGCGTTTGTATAAATTTTATGAGCAATCTTCTCTTATTTCAAGTGATCAAGATTTTGATGGCCATAATTTAGGTGCAAGTAGCAATAGTTCAAATTCCAATACCGATACGGGTGGTAGTGAAGGAATAAATAAACATAACGCCCAAACTTGAAAGAAAATGTTTTTATACACGGATGAACAAGGGCAGGATGACAACAAGTCCGAGCTTGATGAGTATCTTCAAGAAAAAAATGAAAATGATCTTGGTCTTGACATTTTGATTTGGTGGAAGACTAATGGCTCAAAATATAATATCATTTCCTTGATGACTCGAGATATTTTGTCAATTCCTATAACTACCGTTGCTTCATAATCAACTTTTAGTACATCGGGTCGTTTGCTTGATGGCTTTCGGAGTTCTTTAACTACAAAAGTAGTGAAAGCTTTAATTTACACTCAAGATTGGTTTAGAGCCGTTTGTGTACCGCTTGATGTTGAAGAATGTATTGAGAATGCAAAACAATTTGAGTTTGGTAAGTAATGTTTATATCTTTATATATTATAATTCTTTTTGTATATCTGATAAGTGAATATTTTATTTAATCTCTTCTTCTTTTTTTCAGATATGGTTGGTCTTAATGCGGAGATTATCGTCGATAAATAAAGTTGGTGGTGTCGCATTTGCAATGGATCCAATGGTTGAGAAGTCAAGCAAGGTTTTTTGTTGGCTTATTGATGAGCAACTTTGTTTGTCGTAACTTAATGCAAGCTCATTTTATGTACATTGAATTTTTTAATTATGTTGTCAAAAAATTTAGGAGCTTTTAGATGGGCAAAATGGCATGCTTCATGGAGTATTATCGATATTGATTTTTTTTTTCTGTGTCTTTACTTAGGATTTTGAATGATTTTCATTCATGTCTTTGCAAGGTTTTGCTGTGCCAAAGGAATCACAGGGAAAGGTTGCAGAGTTCACACTATGGAGTAGATGAAAATTTGAGATCTTGTTGGCACTTATGGTTTTTCATCTCTTTAGAAACTTCTTTAGAAACTTCTTATTAGTTTTGATTATGTATGTCCAAATTCTTGACAGTTGGCATCGGTATGTTTGCTAAGATATTGGAAGTTACCGTATAGTATACGCGTACATTATAGTTTTTTTTGGTAACGTGCGCATACGTTATATTTTTTTTTGGTAACGTGCGCGCACGTTATAGTTTTTTTTTGGTAACGTTCGCGTATGTTATATATATATATATATATATATATATATATATATATATATATATATTTTTTTTTTTTTTTTTTGGTAACGTGCACGTATATTATAGTTTTTTTTTTTGTAACGTGCGCGTACATTATAGTTTTTTTGGTAACGTGCGCGTACGTTATATATATATTTTTGGTAACATGCGCATACGTTATAGTTCAAATCTGAAAATAACAAAAAATAAATAAATAAATAAATAACCTATTGGAACCTAGAATCGACCCTGGAACCTATGACAGGGTAGGTTTCAGGTTCTCGGTTCTGACGGATAGGTTCCAGGTTCTTCATTTTGAGGAACCTGTACTTGAGGTAGGTTCCAGGTTCCAACCAGAACGGAACCGGAACCTGGAACCGCTCACCCCTAATATCTATATCAACACCAAAAAAATCCTTCATAATATTTCCGTGTAAGTGTAATTCAGCCACTTATGAAACATTATTTGGGATTTTGTTGACATTTTGCTTAGTTTTGCCTCTTTTTCCTTCCTCCTCTTCCGCATTTTCTTCTCCTTCCTCTTCTCTTTTTCTTTTGTTGCACCCTCCTCTGAAGTAGAAAGATCAAATCATAAAGTTAAAATCAAGGGCCCAAAACGAAATGCTCAACTATGTCAATGGAGCAAGTTGAGAAACCAAAGGTGAACTCATGTAATAAACACGGCTGGCAGAAAAAGTTGCACATGCATTTTACCTGTGTTACATTTCAGAGCAAGAAATAACACTCAATCTACACCTAGCTTCCACTCACCGAGTTCACCTCCTGATCAAACTCAGGTTCATCCTCAATCTTAACGGCAAATGGCTAGGATGATCAGTTCCAAGTTTAGAACCTAGGACCTACCCTGTCAAGACCTGTTCCCAATTTTTGAAACCGAAAACCGACCCTATGGACCCTAGAAATGACTCTGAAACTGAACCTGCCAGCTTCAAGTTCCACTGAGAACCAGCCACTTCTTCTTTTCTTTTCAGTTTCATTCTTTTTCCGTTTCATTGCAGCTAGGTTATTCTACGATATGCAGCAAATCATATCAATCTCATGAAGTTAGTTACCCGCCTGTCCTACAACAATTCAGAATCCAAAGACACATAACTTCCCTGATCATAAAAACAAGCATACACACTTGCATCAAAAATCCAAAGAAAGCTCCATGAAAGATCACAATTACCAGTAATCTAAAATAGCACTTCACCAAAATGACTGCCGCTGCTTTTGATAAAAGAATTTTCACTTATCCTCTCTTCACTAAACAACATTAGAACATAGAAAGGCAGAAAAAATACACCAGCTGATCATTCTCCAGCTGAGCAGACATGCCCACAGGTAAAATTGTGCAAAAATCACTTCAAGTCCTAAGCTCAGGTGGATTGCGAATCCAAGACTGAAAAGCCAATTACCCATTGACCATCTCTCCTTCCTCGCGAATCCACGACTCAAAAAAATGGAGACAAGAAAACCATTAACGGATAGCAACCATGTAAAACCCATCGAGACGCACCGTGACAAAACCAAACTAGAGGAAACAAAGGGGAGAATTAGGACAAATAGGCAGCAAGAGGCGAGGGGCAAATTGGTACCTGAAAAACCATCGAGGCCGAGAGTGAGCATGACTAAACTACGAGCCTCGAGGACGTGAGTTGAGCGAGAGAGAGGGCTTGTGAGTTGAGCCAGTTGAGACTCGAGAGAGAGCGAGGGATGGTGAGCTAGCTAGACGTCTGGAGCCTGCTTTCGGGTTTCCTTTATAATAAAAAAAAAAAATTAAATGGGTGGTTCCGCATCTGAAATAAGAAACCTGACCGGTGTCCACTTATTCAAAGTTTTTAGGAACCAATTCGGTCCAGGCGGTTCTGATTTGGACAATTTCTTTTTGCTCATCCCTACAGCTAAAAACAATACTTCACTCTTACCATTGGCTGTGGTGGCTCCGCTAGATAAGGCCCTACTAATCCTTAGCCTAGAGGTGAAGGGTTCAAAACCCAGTGAAGGCATTAGGTGTCTTAAGTGTGACGCTGTGATGATGGGTCCTACGCTAGTGTCACCAAAGGATTTACGGCGCGGCTGTCAGCTGCAAGCTAGTTCCTTTTGTCCCAAAAAAAAAAAAAAACAATACTTCACTCTTTGTCAAACTTTCATGTTTAGTTGGTGTGAATAAAGGTACATTTCTAAAAAACTGTAAAATTATTATAAAATGGTAAAAAAATTTAGGGTGGAGTAAAGTGCCATAAAAATTAGAGTTAATATCACAAAAACCATTAAATTAGTACGTTTCTAATAAATTTATTCAAAATTAATTTTCGACCGTAAAAAACTTCAAATTAGTATACATGTGACGAGTTTGCCCCAAACTTATTTTTTGACCATAAAGAATCTTAAACTAGTAAATTTGTAACAAATACACCCTTCATTATTTCTGTTAAATTGGATTAATATCACAAAAAATTACAAAACTATTACCCATGTGACAAACTAAGCATAAAACCTCAAACTGTTATATCCGTCAACTATCACATGTCATCCGAATCAAAAATTTGGCAGTAAAATTTAACGAAAACTAAATGATGATAAATTTGTTATAAATATACTAATTTGAGATTTTTTGTAATCAAAAAATTAATTTGAGGTAAATTTGTTATAATTGTACCAGTTTGAGCTTTTTCAATGTATCCTAAATTAAAGTACATCAAAACTAATGTATAGGAAGCAAAATCATGTCAGCTAGGACAGTTCATGGGACCTAGTCCTTAAATAAAGTAGTAAACACAAATGCTACTCTTAAAGGGCACAGTCTAACCAGGATCTCTACCAATAATGATGCTAAAAATATTAGAAAAGGAAGCATATTAAGTGCGTAAAATGTCAAGAATTTCTCCACTCGCTTATATTTACCAAAAGCAAGCTCGTATGATGGTGAAATTTAAGACAACAATCAAAATCTTTCATACGTACGCACCTCCACAACAGGCTTTGCCACAACGTCGAACTCGGCGAAAATTTCATCCAACTTGTAGGTGTATGTATCCTCGTTATCTTCTGCAATTTCAACATTTTCAGCTAATCATGGTAATACATAGGACTTCAATCAGTGCATCAGGCAAAAGAACAAACCACGTGTATATTGCCAATGCGTCTTTTGCTTTTTAGGAGCAACATACGTAAATTGTTTACTCTTAGATAAAAGTATTTTCTTTTGAGGAGCAAAGAGTATTTTCTTTTTACTTTTTTTGCTAAAATTTATTATATTCTAAATGTTATGAAAAATTTGCATTTGAAGTTACGTGTCAATACTTAACTATCATAAAAGTTTTGAAAGTTCCAAATTAAAAGAAAAATAGGTCAAGTTTTGTGAATTGCTAGATTTAGATTAAATAAAAAGTAAAACTCGTTTTAGATAATTACCATACAATTCGCTTGGAATCAATAGACCATACATATAATGGAAATAGAACATGAATGATTGACATACCCTAGTTAATTTTCTTTTCTTGAGTTAAATGCCAGTAAAAAAGTAAGACTTTGTAAGTAAATAGAAAAGGAATGAACCAATAAGATGTTGGGTCAGATGGTAAAAAGGTTTGCTCTTCTTGTGATGTTAGATTTGGGCCTTGTTAGGTGCATTCCTCGAACTTATGCACCACTCATGCACCAGAAAGATGAGAGAGAGGGTGACCACAAAATCGTCCAGGGATGTGCAGCAATCATGGTGCGCGAAAGCTAATCGGAACCATTTGACCCGAATTTTTAATTTAAGGCAACGATTAACTATATAACATTTCTTGTAACATGTCGGGTAATATTGAATTTCAACTCAATATGCCTAAAAGGGAATTTCATTTTGTGTCAGTAAACATGTAAAGTCGATAACAAGTTTCAAATATGGATGGTAAGTTGTAAAACATGACCCTTAGTTATGAGCTTGGTCACTATTTGTAACTTATGAAAGAAATAACTATTTTACCATCAACAAATTCAATAACCGATTGGCACTTATTTTTAGATTTTACAAAAAACCGCATAATTGTTTGTAAGTGACCGATCATTTGCCAATCTAAACATCCACCAATCCAGATTACCACTTGTTTTTAGATTTTACAAGTGGCGCATAATTATTTGCAAGATACCCATCAAATAATAATTTTACCACAAAAGACCTAAGCTTAACACTTATTTTCAGATTTTACCATAATTTTGCCCATCAAATAGTGTTGATTGATCACTCAATGAGTCGATTAATGACATATCATCAACTCTATTTTGAGAAAATTCCTTTAATTCCCAAAGATTAATTCGCAAAAATTCTCTTTTGTGGAAAAAATTGAATTTTTATGGAGTAAGTTGGAAAATGGGTTATTAACTTACTATATATACACACACATAGTTGAATTAGTTTTAGCTTTTCTAAAGAACGTCAATGTTAGATAAGGGAAAAAAAAAACAAGCTTCTTATTTTTTTTTGTCTATCCAATCCCATATATATTTTACAAGCTACTTTGTCTGCAAAATCCCACTTCCTCACTTGCACGTCCTCTCAGCTCCCAAGAAATGGAGAATTGAACTCCCCACCTTCTCCTTCCCAAATGAGAAGGGGAGCCATTGTGGCAATCTCACGTGGTTGTGATTTACAATTTAGAAACCTTTTTCATTATTTTGATATCGCTCCCTTTTTTCAATCCTAGAAACCTTTTAACTTTTTCACTATTTTGATATTATTCCCTTTTCTCGATCGATTTATGCTTTTCATCAGTCCACATTTATAATTAAGTAATTACATATTTGCCAAACATATATAATTAGAATTACTAGTACCTATTTATACATTGCATGAATCCATTTTAATTTTTCAAAAAACATTAATGACAGACAATTAAGCTTTTTTATCTAATTAAAGTAGACGATAAAGTAATATGTGCAGGGGAAATGGTAAAAGAATTGAGTTTTGTGATGGTATGGCCCAATCACAAAGCTTTATTTTACCAACTTTTTTTATTGTTTATAGTTATTGACTCTCAAGTACCACACAGTGGGCCCATGCAAAATTCACGAATCGTGTGAGGAGACAACTACACGAGAATTCACGAATCGTGTGAGGAGACAACTACACGAGAAAAAGAGAAAGAAAAAGAAAATCGAAGGTAATACATAGTGTACTTGAATGGAATAAGGACGGTCTGTTCAGCACTCATGTCAGATTTACATCTATGAGAATACATGAATGTCAATAAAAAAATAGAAGAGGAGGAATTTGCCCTCAAGTATATGTGTACATTTGTAAGTACAAGTGAGTACTTCCATAAATAGAACTCTCAAGCAGATAACTCTATTCCGGTATTTCCATATGAAGTTATGCACGAGAACCTTCTTCTTCTGTTTTTCGAGGTAATTGTAGAAGGAAATTTAAGAAAAGAAAATCCACACTTTCGGAGATGATCATATCTCACGGCAATGCCAAACAAAGTGACAAGCAAGCTCATTAGCCATATCATTTTGGATGATAGAATTACGGTAGATGATGGGAATGCGGGTTCCGACTCTTGACCACCTCAAGGAGGATCGCTAGTTTCCTATCACAAGAAAACCAGAAACAAATTGAATTCACCGAGTGTGCCGTTAGTATCAACTTTCAATTGTAGAAATTACAAAACTTGAAAGATTCGTGGTACAATTAAATTGAAAACAAGTAATGAACATAATCTTCAAGAAATGGGACTCTGCAGAACCAAATGCAATTGGCTGTATACGAGATGTTGCAAAAGAAGTAAAGAAGTGAATTATCCTCATGTCGAATAGCAAATGGAATTAGACATGCAACTAAATTCATGAAAGGCAGTGCAAGGGCAACACATGAACGGCATCATTTTCAAGAACAGGATACTCGAGATACCGGTCTTGAGTGCACAAGATCACAAAGAGTCATAATTTTAAAACCTAATTGCGTATGAGCAGCATCGTCAAGGCAGAGACATCAAGTACTTTACGGATTATGTGACCTTCATGGATTGCCTCATAAACTCCTCAAAAACGTCAAGGTGCTTTGCCATGCAGGGATTATTAAGAACTACTTGAATAATGACAAGGTGGTTGCACAAATGCTAAACAAGATGGGTGACCATGTCACCTTATCCAATTTCTATTACTTCGAGATCTTCAAAATTGTGAATTCGTATCGTAACAAGAGGTGGAACGTCTGGATGGCAAAATTAAGGAGGGAATATTTCCTTAGTCCTTGGACTTTCTTGTCCGCTCTCGTGACCATCATATTGCTCATTCTTGCACCAGCTCAAATATTATTTAGTATTCTTTCTTACATAATGTGATCACTATTGGTTCATATATTTCTCATAGTTTATTGAAATACTTAGAAGATTTTACACGCAATGAGTGAAATCTTAATATGTAACTTTCAACTCGTAACTTAATAATCTCTCAACACTTTTGATCGCACCAATCTTAGAGCATTAGGCCAGCATCTATCAGAAATGTAGAAGTTATCTCTGCCTGAAGGCAATTGTATTTTCTAACTGGTTAGGTAGAACGTAGGGCTCTTTTACGCAAGGCTCTTTTCACGTGTTCCATGAAGTTTTCTTTTGTGGGATCTCAAGTAAAACGTGGTTGTATTTGGTTTTAAAGGTTGATGTTTGGCACAGTATCATTTTATCTATACCTATATCACTGAATACACAATTCCACGAGAAGAGAAGAATTGGTCTAGCTTGGCAAGAAGAATGAGCAATCACCAATTCAATCAAGTAAGTCACCATGAATTTCCTTCCCTTTTCTAATCCACCACAGTTAGATCATTTTTGTGATTTTTCCTATTTTATTGATTTGTTTAGATTCAATGCCAGCTCCACATGTTCAATTCCAATGCTTAGTTAGCATTTTCCATTAATAATCACACGGAAATGCAGAATTTGTCCTGAAAAATTTATTCGGAAATTAGTTTTTTTATTTCTTTTCTTTTAGGTCCCCCGAGGGGGGGGGGGGTGAGATGTTTAAGGGTTATGTATTTCCCAAAAAACAGTATGACGACCAAAATAAAAATCTGGCAAGAGTGTATACAAGGAAATTTTTCGTAAGTAGCCCTTAATGAAAGGGAAGCACATGAAGAACAATTTTAAGAACACGGAAAATCATATTCTTGCTTTACTCTGTGCTTATTATCACATGAATTATGTTGTAAACAATACAGCATGCTGGGATCTATGACCGTTCCATGGTGCAAGATCATGTCTCAGTCCATGTGACATTCAAAATATTCGGTATTAATTTCAATTGAATAAATCAGGTCATTGCTATGCAATTGGAGTCGGGGATTAAAATGGAATACAAAATTGAGATGCGAGATGAGCTATTGGATGAGGAGAATATTTAATGGAAGCATTGAGGCATCACTTGGATTTATCGAGATCTTATGAGGCCAATTGAGATGGATTTAAAGTAAATCAAGTGATTAATGGAAGCCAATTGTTTCAAAATTCGTATACCCATAGAACCAAAATTTTGAATTGTCTAAAGGCTTCTAGAAGGGGCAATTTAGGGCTTGGAAATGAAAAGTGGAAGGCTACTGGTAGTGGGGCCAGAGAGAGAGAGAGAGAGAGAGAAGAGGAGAAAACCGGTTTCCCCTCTCTCCTCTGTCGAGCATCTCCATCTTCTTCCCTTTTCTTTGGCTTTCTTCTTCAGCAGCAGCGGAAGACCAGCAAAGCAGAAGCAGCTGCTGTCATTGCCTCTCGCCACCGTCGCCGCCCACCGAAGCTAGAGCCACCGCCGCTGCTCCGCAGTCGGCCGCACCTCACCGCACGCCCTCCACCTCCGCCCCTTCTCCCCCCCCTCTTGTTCGAATGAAGCTGAAACAGGGGCAGCAGCCATGTCGCTCGAGCCAGAGCCACCATCGCCGTACGCGACGCCACCGCCCTCCACCGTTCACTGCCAAGCTGCTGTCCTCCCGCGCCGCTGCTGGCCATGCGCCGTTGGCCTCTACTCGTGCGCCCAAGGAGCTGTTCGACCAGCTCAGGCCGCGGACCGGCCACCTACGGCCGCCGCCCGACCTCCTCCGGCCACCGTGAAGCCTCGCCTAAGTCTTGTTCAGCCCCTCCGTCCATCTAGGTCTACTGTTGCTTCAATCCGAGCCTGGATCCGCCCCCAATCAGCAACAAACAGAGATGAAGAAAATGGGTATTGCAGCAACTTCAAGGCCCGTTTTGGCTACCTTCCCGAGCCCGGATGCTCGGCCCGCTTTGGGGAAAGTCGATCCTCGCGTCGAGCCCGTCGTTTTGAGTGAGTTTTGCTCACTAATGCCTTCTTAGTGTGCTAATCATACTTAAAGGTTGATTAGCGTTAATTAAGTGTAATTAGGTGGTTAGATTAGAATTGATTAGTGATTATTAGTTAATTGCTTTGCATATTAGTTGCGTGGTTAGTGTAATTAGATAGAGAATTGCATGTAGTATTTATTGGATGCTTCTTGGGATTTTTCCCGTCCCTTATCGGGTGTTAATTAGACGATTCGGGCCTAATTGGAATTTTTTAGGAATTAAATATTAATTTTCGAAATTAATTATTTAATTATTTATTTTCCGGAAATTCAACTGGGATGGCCAATGATCGGGATTTTATGCTGATGATGGCGGCGTGGACCGTTTATTTAATTAAGCTTCATATTGTGCTAAATTGGAATTATTGTGTTTATTTATTTATTTTTCGGAATTAAATTAATTAATTATTTATTTTCCGAAAATTCAACTTGATGGCCAATGACCGGAATATTATGCTGATGACCGTGGTGAAGTTCGTTTATTTAATCGGGCTTTATTTTGAGCTAAATTGAATTTTAATATTTATTAATTAATTTTCGAAATTAATTAATTGTTAAATTATTTTCTGGAAATTAATGCTGAGGTGATCGTCGACCAGAATTTTGTGCTGATTGTCGTGGCGCAGTCCATTTATTTATTCGAGCTCTACGTTGAGTGAAATTAAATAAATTGTGATATTTTATGGATTTACCCTAAATTGATTGAAATTGAGTGAAATTGAATTATTGATTGGTAGATGGCCAAGTATGGCTAGTTAGCAATTCTAATGCTTTGTTGAGCTATAAGTGGAGAGAGTGTTGAGAACTAACCGAGAATTCTATTGGCTAAGACCGAATCAAGTACGAAGTATAGACAGGCGTGGTTCGGTGATGAAAGACATCACTGTGCGAAAACGGTGCCTTAAAGAATGTACGTAGACTGTCTATGACTTATGGTAGGCATGGTTCGGTGATTAAGGATATCACTGTGCAAAAACGGCGCCTTAAAGAACGCACGTAGACTACCTGTGAATCATGACAGGCGTGGTTCGGTGATGAAAGACATCACTGTGCGAAAACGGCGCCTTAAAGAACGCATGTAGACTGTCAGTGATTTGTGACCTGTGATGGGCGTGGTTCGGTGATGAGGAATACCACTGTGCGAAAATGGCGCCTTAAAGAACGCACGTAGACCGTCTGATACTTATGTCACCTTGGCGAAAACGACGCCCGAGAGCATTGATGGAGCTCTGTGACTAAGTGTACTATTGGAGATTATGTGGGATGGAGTGAATGACCTAGAAATGATTTGACTGACTTGTAATCGACTAGGTCGATTAGATCGATGATTCGATCTGAGTGTGATTCAATGTGATTGATCATTGCCTTAATTTGATGTTGTGAATTGATTGATTGAATGGACATGACCGTGAATGGTCTTGTTGGCGTATAATTGATTAAATCGATTAGGTCGATGCTTCGATCTGTGATGTTATTGCTTGGGTGCCTATTTGATTTGTGCTAATATGCAGGTGGAATCTGAGGCCAAGGTAAGTCCTCTGACTCATGTTGTGCATAGGCAGCCCTAAGGTGTATTAGTTTACTAATCGGGTCTTAGGGGGTAGAACTTGCTGAGACGTTGTCTCAGTGGTTATTGAATAACCATTTCAGGACCCGGATGAGGAGCCTAAGTAGCATGAATCTGATGAGGAGATCCCTGTTGAGGAACCCGAAGAGGAGTACGTGGAAGAGGACCTCGAGGATAACCCCGAGTACGACCCGGACGATGATTGAGATCCTATCTTGTCTTGTCAGACCTTGTGTGCATGTGAATAGATGTTAGACCTGAAGTGTTTATATGTACATAAGGATGTGGTTTTCAGGTTCAGGTTTCTAGCCCTACTTATATATCCCATTGGTTTATTGTCTGGAGAATTATAATTGCTTCCGCATGTGCATATGAAAATGAAAGGGTCGGCGATACATAGTCCTGAGATATCGCAAAATAAAATCGACCAAGCAAGAAGGATGGTCACGTGACCGAGAGTCGGGGCGTGACAGTCCACATTAAGGGTATGCTTTGTAGTATGCCTCCCACTTCGCTAGAGCATAGTATATTTAGGGTTCGTCATCAACTGCGTGAAGTCAATGAGAAAGCCTATGATCCGGAGATTCTAGCCATCGGCCCTTATCACCATGGAAATGACAAGTTCAAATTTATGGAGGAGCAAAAACTGCGATACCTGTAGCAATTGCTTGAGAGGAGAAAGGAGAGCGTCGACAGGTATATGCCGACTCTCAGGGAAATGGAACAGTGGGCGCATAATTGCTATGTGGAAACCATCGACCTCTCCCCAGAAAAGTTTCTTGCAATGATGCTCATTGATGGTTGTTTCATCATTGAGTTGTTCTGTAAGTACAATGGGAAGATACCGACAGACAAAGACAATCCGCTTATGCATGAATTAGGGATTCTAAACAGCATTATGCGCGATTTACTGCTGCTAGAGAACCAACTCCCCTTTTTCGTCTTGAGCAAGCTATATGACCTGACTAAAGGTCCGGGCGAGCCTCGTGAGTTCAGCGGACTCGCCATGATGTACTTCAATATTGAACCAGGAGGCCCCGGCCAAAATTGGACGATGGGCAGCTGGGAACATCTTCTGCATCTATATCACACGTGGTGCACTTCTTGCGTGCCTGAAACTACCCGGCTAAACTGCAGATCACTGAGAGAATTCTCCTTTTCGGCGACAGAGCTAAAGGAGGCAGGAGTTAGGTTTAGGGCTGCGCGAGAGCAACGACTGAGCGACATCAAATTCGAGGATGGGACACTTGAGATAATGGTCTTGGAAGTATCGGACAACACCCAACCAAAATTTCGAAACCTGATCGCATTTGAGCAGCATCGTCAAGGGAGAGACATCACCTACTTCACGGATTACGTGAACTTCATGGATTGCCTCATAAACTCTTCAAAGGATGTCAAGGTGCTTCGCCGCGCAGGGATTATTAAGAACTACATGGGCGATGATGATGTGGTTGCGCAGATGTTCAACAAGATGTGTGACAACGTCATTTCATCCGGTTCCACTTACTCCAACATCTTACAAAATCTGAATGCACATTGTGCCAAGAGGAGGAATGTCTAGATGGCGAAACTAAGGAGGGAATATTTCCATAGTCCTTGGGCTTTCTTGTCTGTTCTCGCAGCCATCGTGTTGCTCCTTCTCACAGCAGCACAAACAGTCTTTACTATTCTTTCTTACACAAAGTAAAGTTAAATGTCATCAATGCTTGTTCATATATTCCACCTGGACCATCTACTAGTGTTTCTATAGCCAATAGTATTATCTTGGTTTCGCAATGAGGACGAACGACATGTGCTTGAAGAAAGATAGTGAAAAGTATTTATGCTTTAAATGAGGTCCACAAATCTCTCTTCATTTGGAACTAGATGATTACGACAAAAAATGAACAGGACATTAGCAACCAAGTTGGTATATGGTTCAAAAAAAAAAAAAAAAAAAAAAAAAAAGAGGTACAACCAACTTAGATGATTACAATAGATATGGTAGGATCACCCGACAAAGTCTCTTCTTCCCACAAAAATATCCAGCTGGTTCTCTGATCATGCTTGACCTAAAAAAAGAGTTACAATTCAACTTGGACTCCAACTAAAAAGAACACGCAGCAGCTTCGTATCTCTAAACGATTTGATGGAATCCACATCAATGATAGGAGAAGTTCTCCAAATGATGTTATCAGCAACCTCTGAATCAGAATGGATACTCCCAAAAACAAAATCATCCTTTGGACTGTCTCCTAATCAGCTATACTTGCATTAATAGGAAGGCCATGCTACTCTGTAAGAAAACAGCAAAGCAATAAGCTTCATAACATCAGCTTTATTTTGCGGATAAATTTGTCTAAAACAGCCCAAGTGAGGGAAGCAATTGTTCCATGGGTAGCCTTATCGGAACAACATTAAATTTTCATAGAAATCAACCAACATTTAATAACAGAAACGCAGGTATAATTCCTATAGGATGGTCTAAAGTACATTCATTCATGTCTACCAACAAAATATGCAATTAGCAAGGAGGTAAGTTTATTCACCTCCTTTCTCATTTGATTTCATGCATTTATTAACAAAAGTAGCATTAGCTTAAAGTCTCTAAATAGACTCAACAGGTAGTACGTCCGCCAAGCATTCATCCTTGTAACAACATTTTCCAAATTGCACAACACATCTCTCCTTCCTACCAACCCAAGCACAATGCACCCATTGACACAACAACATCGCATGATTAGCAAACAGTACATCCATCATAGGTTAGAAGCCCGAGGTTAGCAGGTCAAATAAGTCTTAAAAGCAAACATGTACGTGAAATATGCATAATAACCCCATGTGGCACTTCTCACGTGATTAGTATGCTCATAGGAGCTAGTTGAATCTTCATTCATATCCGACTGAGAAGACACTTCTCCCTTGTCACTTTTGGCATTTGTTTTTTTATTTGGTGTTTGACCATTTGTTTTGGTTGTCAATGCAAATTATAATACATCTCTTCCAATGAGCATGTTAGAAGAAGAACCACAACTTGTAAAGGTAAGAAACGCAATATTGAAGGGTAACAAAATACTAATCACAAACCAAAAACTCTTCACAGGAATCTTGACGAGGCAAAAAGGTACTCACTCTTGTAAGGGCATAACCAAAGCGCAAGAAAAACACAAGAATAGGGAAAGGGTGGGGGGTTTGAATGGAATTAGAAAAAACAACAGACAATATACAATGGATTTGGAACAAACAAAGCTCCATTTGGATCAATCTTGGTCAACAATTGCGGATTTGGCAGGGAACTGAGAGAGATTAAAGCACGAACAAAGAATCCTAAAATTTTGTCCAATTCAACTTAAGCAACCAAGAGAAAGCCCAAAATAGCACCACTGTAGTCCAGGTAAGCTATCAAAATGAATAGCTACTAAAGAAATGGTTACTCACATTAGTTTAAGTATATGCTTTTACCAATTGGGCATTGTAAGCAAAATATTAGTGTAATTAAACCAAGGATCTAAGGAAAACTACAAAAATGGAAAGGGGGGCATATCATGGGTACAAAGCAAATTTTCAACTTAACCAAGGATGTTAAGGATTCTTGCTAATGTGAAAGACTTCAAGTATAATAAATTTTAAACAAGCAGGGTAAAATATGGCTTGCTTCCACATATATATTCAGGAAGAAGCGATGAAATCACAAAGTTGAAAGGGAAAAGTTATTCATATAATATGCTACTTGACATATTATATTAATTAGTTGAGTACCCTCACTGGATAAAATGGACAACTTGAAGCCTCAAGAGAATATAATCTGTTGGAGAACAAATACCAGCTATTCATTCCATCTGAAGAAAAGGATGCCGCAGGATTCCATAATAGAAGCAAACAAAGACAAATTTTCCACTCTTTGGCTGAAATTAAAGAGGCTGATCCTACACTCAAGGCTCTTAGGTCCATTGTGCTTCAGAGATCAATCTTACACCAAACTGATGAGGAACTATAAAATCGCCCTTACTCTTTCCTGATGTTCTGCAGTCAGTCCCCATCCATGCAAGATGAGCACAAATACTAGATATACATTCCATCTAAAGAAAAGGAGGCCCCTGGATTCTGTAATAGAAGCAAACAGAGACAAACTTTCCACACTCTTTGGCTGAAATTAGAGAGGCTGATCCTACACTCAAGACTCTTAGACTATGCTTCAGAGATCAATCTTACACCAAACTAATGATGAAACTGTAAAATTGCCCTTACACTTTCTTAATGTTCTGCAGTCAGTCCCCTTATATTTTCCAAATGGAGCCTGAACATGATTAAGAAGAAACTGGCATCTGTGCTCGGGGACGGAGGCCCAATTTCATATTTACTCCAGCTAAAAAGGCAGAATTGCCTTCTAAAGCTTGAACAATGGAATCGTAGTTGGTATTGCCATCCAAAGATATTGAAAAATGTTCTTAGATCATATAAGAAACATCAACTACCTTTCGCTAACTCTCAACTCTTTACCTGCTTTCTTCAGCACAATTAAGTCTACTCTACATGGCTGGCCATTATATGGAATTATCTCTGCCAGGAGTATGTTCAAATAGCTTCTTTCGGGAAGGTTCGACACTAGCCCTCTTCGACAATAAATCTGGAATTTGCATAGGCACCATGCAAAAGTTGAGGAGACAAAACTGCTTAACCATGTAGAGAAAGGCAAAGGTGAAGAGAAGGAGGAGGAGGAACAAAAAAGAGGCCAAAGCTGAGAAAAATGTCCCTGGGAAGAGCAATATGCTCAACAAAATTCCAAAATGTTTCACAAGGCCAAATTGGATGAAAATATTAAAGAGTAATTTTCCTCAACCTATGTTGAGCAAAGAGACATTTAAATCCGCATCTTTTTCCTTCCTCCTCTTCCTCATTTTCTTCTCCATTTATCTTCTCTTTCTCTTTTGCTGCACCATCCTGTGAATTAGAAAGATCAAATCATAAAGTTAAAATCAATGGCCCAAAACGATATGCTTAACTGTGTAAATAGAGGAAGTTGAGAAAGCATAGGGGAACTCATGTAATAAACACTGCTGGCAGAACAAGTTACACACACATTTTACCTGTATTACATTCCAGAGCAAGAAATAATGCTCAAAATATAAATCTAGCTTATGCTCACCGAGTTTGCCTCCTCATCAAACTTAGGTTCATTCTCAAATTTAACAGCAAATGGCTAGGATGATCAGTTCCAAGTCTGGAACCTAGGACCTATCTTGTTGGGACCCATTCCCAATTTTTGAAACCGGGAACCAACCCTGTGGACCTTAGAACCAACTTTGAAACCGAACCTGCCGGTTTCAGGTTCCACTGGGAACCAGCCACTTCTTCTTTTCTTTTTCAGTTTAATTCTTTTTTTGTTTCATTGCAGCTTGGTTATGCTAGAATATGCAGCAAACCATTTCAATCCCATGAAGTTAGTTACCTGCCTGTCCTACAACAATTCAGAATCCATGGACACATAACTTCCCTGTTTGATGATCAGACACACACACTTGCAGCAACAATCCAAAGAAAGCTTCATAAAAGATCACAACTACCAGTACCCTGAAAAAGAGCACTTCACCAAAATAACTTTCGCCACTTTTGATAAAAGAATTTTCACTTATCCTCCCTTGACCAAACAACATTAGAACATAAAAAGGCAGAAAAAACACCAGCTGATCATTCTCCAGCTGAGCACAACGTCCACAGGTAAAATTGTGTAAAATCACTTCAACTCCTGAGCTCAAGTGGATTGCGAATCCAAGACTCAAAAGCCAATGACCCATCGACCATCCCATCTTCCTCGCGAATCCACGACTCAAAAAAATGGAGATAAGAAAACCATAAACAGATAGCAACCATGTAAAATACATCGAGACACACCATTACAAAACCAAACCAGATGAAACAAAGGGAAAAATTAGGGCAAATGGGCGGCAAGAGGCGAGAGGCAAATTGGTACCTGAAAAACCGTCGAGGCCAAGAGTGAGCGTAACTGAGCAACGAGCCTCGAGGACGTGAGTTGAGCGAGTTGAGAGTGAGAGGGATCATGAGTTAGAGAAGAGAGACAGAAGTCTGGAGTCTGACTTCGGGTTTTATTTATGACAAAAAAATTTAATAGGTAATTCCACACCTAATATAAAAAACCGGACCAGTATCCACTTATTCAAGTTTTCAGCAACTGTGAACGGGTCCGGCTCGGTCCCAGCGGTTCCTGATTCATACATGTCTTTTGCTCATCCTACAACCGACAACATTACTTCACTCTTTATCAAGCTTTTATGTTTAGCCGTGTGAGGTCCATTTTCTAAAAACTGTAAAAAAAATTATAAAATAATTTAAAATTTGGAGTGGACTGAAGTGCCATAAAATTAAGGATTAATACCACAAAAACCCCTAATTTAGTACTCTTGTGATAAATTTACCCAAAATTAATTTTTGATCATAAAACTATCCAAACTAGTATATCCATAACGAATTTACCTCAACCCAATTTTTTTATCACAAAGAGCCTCAAAATAGTATATTTGTGTTAAGTATACCATCCATTAATTTCTGTTAAATTTGATTTATACTATGAAAAACTACAAACTAGAAACTGAGCATAAAACCTCAAACTTTTTTTACCCGTCAATTATTACGTGTCATCTGACTCAAAAATTTGATGGTAAAATTTAATAAAAATTAAATTAGAGGAAAATTTGTCATAAATATACTAGTTTGGAATTTTTTGTGATTAAAAAATTAATTTGAAATAAATTTATAATTGTTTCGATTTGGGATTTTTTGTAGTATCCTAAATTAAAGTGTATCCAAACTAATGTACAGGAAGCAAAATCATGTCAACTAGGACAGTTAATAGGACCTAGTCCTTAAATGATGAAGTAGGAAACACGAATGCTACTCTTAAAGGACACAATCTAACCTTGGATCTCTATCAATAAAGATACTAAAAATATCGGAAGCATATCAAGTGCGTAAAATGTCAAGAGTTTCTCCACTTTCTTATATTTACTAAAAGCAAGCTCACATGATGGTGAAATTTAAGACAACAATCAAAATCTTTTACATGTACGCACCTCCACAACAGGCTTTGCCGCAACCTCGTACACTTGTTTTTGTGATGTGGACTCGGCGAAAATTTCATCAAAATCGTAGGTGTATGTATCCCCGTTAGTCTTCTGCAATTTCAACATTTTTAGCGACTTCAATTGGTGCATCATGCAAAGGAATAAACCACCTGTATATTGCCAATGCGTCTTTTGCTTTTTAGGATCAATATACATAAATTGTTTACTTTTAGATAAAAGTAATGGTTAATATCCTGAAAACCTCCAAATTGATACACCTATAACAAATTTACCCTAAACTATTTTTTTGACCACTAAAAATCCCAAACTGGTATACTTTTAACAAATTTATCTCAAATTGGTACACTTGTAACAAATTTAACCTATGTTAGTTTTCGTTAAATTTTACTATCAAATTATTAAGTTAAATGACACGTGATAATTGACTGGTTTACTAATTTGAGATTTTACATTCTGTTTGTCACAATTTTACAATTTTTATGATTTTTTTATGGTATTAATCCAATTTAACGGAGGGTATATTTGTCACAAATTTACTAGTTTATGGTTTTTTGTGGTCGAATAAATTAGTTTTGGGAAAATTTGTCATAAATGTACCAGTTTAGGGATTTTTATGGTTAGTCGGGATAAATTTATCACAAGTGTACCAATTTGGGGTTTTTCATGGTCAAAAAAATAGTTTGGAGTAAATTTGTCACATGTGTACTAATTTGGGGTTTTTTAGAGTATTAACTCTAAAAATAAAGAGTACTTTCTTTTTTTATTTTTTTGCTAAAATTTATTATATTCTAAATGTTACAAAAAATTTGCATTTGAAGTAACGTGTCAACATTTAACTATACTAAAAGTTTCATAGTTCCAAATTAAAAGAAAAATAGGTCAAATTTTGTGAATTGCTAGATTTAGATTAAATAATTAGTAAAACTCGTTTTAGATGATTACCAAGCAATTCGCTTGGAATCAATAGACCGTACATATAGTGGAAATAGAACATGGATGATCGACACACCCTAGTTAATTATCTTTTCTTGAGTTAAACGCCAAAGACTTGTAAGTTAAAAAAAAAAAAAAAAAGGCACGAGATAGATGAGAGGGTAAATTTGGGCCTTGGGTCAGATGGTGAAAAAGTTTGGTCTTCTTGTGATGTTAGATTTGGGCCTTCTGAGGAGCATTCCTGGAAGAAAACCTTATGCACCAGATAGATGAGAGGGAGGGTAACCTTAGACTCGTCGAGGGATGTGCAGCAATCCTGGTGCGCAAAAGCTGATCGGAACCATTTGACCTGAATCTTTAACTTGAGGCGATGATTAACTATATAACATTTTTTTGTTACATGTTGGGTAATCCAGATTCTCAACTTAATATGGCTAAAAGGGAATTTCGTTTTGTGTCAATAAACATGTAAAGTCAATGATAAGCTTGAAATTGATGGTAAGGCAACATGGGGTGTGGATTCCTCATGCCATGAATCCATACCTATCCACCGATACAAATCGGTGTAATTAGTCATGCCAATTTACTAAGGAGAGAAGAAAGGAATATCTTTTTTACATTCACATAGTTTTCATTTCACCTTAGAAACTTTTTTTGACGTGTTTCGTATACATCAAACTAACCTCAAGAAAGGTAAAGTTGTACAAAATAAAGCTAAACTTGTTCTACAAGGATATTCTCAAGAAAAAGTGATAAATTATGATGAGACATGTGCACTCATTGGGTGATTTACATCTATTATTTGCTAGATTCCAACTTATATCAAACGAATGTGATAGTATCTGTCTAGATTTTTTTATTTAAGATAAAGTTCTATGTAGAGCAATCACCAAACTTTGAAGATCCTAGATGAGAAAATTGTGCTTACAAGCTCTGAAAAGCTTTACACGGTCTCAAGCAAGCTCCTTGCTTGGTATGAGAGATTATGTAGTTTTGTAATTGTCATGCCCCGATCCTTAGCACGTGCACATCCCTTAACTTGATCAATTAATAGCGACGTCCTGGATGCATTGCTGATCTTTTTATTTTAATACACATGCGGAAGCATATAATAATCCCTAGACAATAAAGCAATATGATAGAAAAGTAAGGCCATATTTTTCACTACTGAAAAGTCATAACCACACTTTTATACAAACACATCTCATAGTATTTTACAATACTATTAACATAGGTCTGATCTAAAACCTATCCACAAGTATACAAGGTTCACAAAACGGGATGGGATCTCAGTCCTCATCCAAATTGTACTTTGGCTCATCCTCGAGATCCTCCTTAGACTCCTCCTCCGGTTTTTCCTCAAGGTCCTCCTCTTTGGGTTCGTTCTCCTCAGGTTCCTTATTAGGGTCTTGAAATATTACCCTACAACTGGGATGAGACTATGTCTCAGCAAGTTCTACCCCCTAAGACCCGATTAGGAAGCCAATACATCTTAGGGCTGCCTAAGCACAACACGGTTCAGAAGACTTACCTTAACCTCAGTCCCTACTTGCAAGTCAGTATATATATATAAAATATACATGAACTCATTACATCACATCACCAAATCAATTATGATTGAACTATCGATCAATCGATTTAGTCGATTATATGTCATCACAACCATTTCTTGGTTGGCCCCATCCATACTATCTATAAGTCTGATCAACACCCAAGACTACTCACCCAAGGTGATACATAGATAGCATATTATTCTATCTCCAAATGACATATACTGTCTCAAAATGACCTATAGGATTATCAAGCTGATATATCATATTGTACTGTCTCAAGATAATCTGTAGAGTCACCGAGTCGATAGATCATACCAACTTGTCTCAAGATGACATATAGAGTTATCGAGCCAATATACATGCAATTTATCATATCGTACTGTTTCAAGATGATCTGTAAAATCATCAAGCTGGTATATCATACCGTACTGTCTCAAGATAACCTATAGATTCACCGAGCCGGTAGATCATACCGTCCTGTCTCAAGATATTTCGTAGAGTCATCGAGCCAGTATACATCTTATTCCAAGCAAACAATCAAATAATCATTTTTATCATTTCCAATGAAATGTTGTGTGTGGGTACACGGTCGGCTTTAGCCAAAACACAAGGTTTTCACTTTTAAAATCTCCCACTATTTTTAGAAGTTCCAAAATAAAGTTTTGGTGCTATAGACCAAATAGCCCAGTAATTTTCCAATTAATTATCAAAATTTAATTTAATTTAGGAATATATCATAAAGTCACCAATAAATCAATTCAGCACAAACTAATGCTCAAATAAATAAACGAACTACACCACGATAATCAGCATAAAATTCCGGTCGTCGGCTATCCCTGCCTAATTTCCAGAAAATAAATAAATAAATAAATAATTTCGAAATTTAATTATTATATAACAATAAATCCAATTTAGGCCCGTAATGCCCAGCTGGAAGCTGAACGAGCTTGGAAAATTATCAAGATTCATTCAATAAATAATAAGACTTGTCTACTCGCTAATTACACTAACCATTCTCCTAACATGAATAGGTAATTCCTAATTTAATTATTCTAATCTAGTCTATCCACTTAATTGCACTTAATTAAATCTAATCAACCCTTAAGCATCATTAGCAAACTAAGAAGGCATTAGTAAGCAAAACTCACTTGATTAAAAGCGAAGGCCTGAACACTGCGACGATGGCGCAACGGCGGCCAAACTTGGGCTCATGACGACCCCGACTGCCTTGGACTGGGCCTTAAATCGGCCCAACAAATCTCAGCCCAAGCTGAGATTAGTTGCTGAATTGGGCTGGGCTTCGAATGGGCTGGACCCAAAGCTGAAGATTGAACTAGGCTTGCTGCAACTGGGCTTCAAGATGGGCTGCTGAATTGGGCTGAATGGGCTTTGAATTTTCGTGGGCTTCGCTGGCTTCTTGGGACTGACTTCAAGTGAGCTGAATTGTTGCACTCTTGGGCCGGATTGTGGGCTTGCTGAACTGAAGCAAAGAAACAGCAATTTGCTGGGCCGAAATCTGGATTCTCGGGTGGGCTGATGGGCTTCAACTTGCGGTAGAAATCACGGTGATGCTGGCTCATGGACGGTGCTGCTTCGCTTGGACTCTGCTGGGTCAACAATGGCTGGTTTGTTGACCATGCGTGGAGACGAGAAGCAGCTTCAGTCAACCACTTTGCTTCGTTTGCTGAAGACTGGCTGAAGAAGACACAAGCGGTGGAGATGAAGACACGAAATGGTCGAGCACAGAAACGGCAAGAGCTGCTTCGGTCTTTGATCTTCGTTGGGCTGCTGGTGGGTCAACAATCGAAGCAAGTTGGGGGAGCCTTGACTGAAGAAGGAAATGCTTGGACGCGGCAACGAAGCTCGGCTTCGTGGAGATGGGCGAGCTGGCAGCAAGCTGGGCAGAAGCAGTTTCGGTGGGGAGACGTGAACTGGCGTGCGCTGGCCGCGTGGATGTGGTTGACTGATTTTCGGTGGAATCTGCTGGTTCGTTTGCTGACCGAGGGCGACGACGCTGAGGACGTGTGGCGCTGCAGCTTGGGCTGAAGATCGTGGGGTTGAGGCCGAGTGAGCGGAGCAGGGAAAAATGAAAGCTTCGGTGGATGGTGAATGGGCAGACGGTGGAGTGAGACGCGAGGGAAGACGAAAGCAGAAGTAGATGCGTGAAAGGGATAAGGCCGCTGGTGGTGTGCTCGGCAAGATTGAAGGGTTTGAAGTCAAAGAAGTTATCCAACCACTTAAATGTTTGTCCCCCTAAAGTCCACATAAATATCGTAATGTCTCCCATTTACTTTCCATCAAGTAAATTTCCACAATTAATCAAATTGAAGCCAAAATTCCAGCCCTCTTCCTAGGATCCGAATTTCAATCTTTTGGCCTCAATTTCTTCATGAAATTTCTCAAATCAACGCCCAATTTCATCGTGAAAAAAGCCCATAAAGTTTCCACACTTTCCTATCGTCAAGTAGCTCGGTCTAGAAGTCAGAATTTCCTTCAAATGAACTAAACCGAATTTCTGCTAATTTTCTGCGACGTCCGAATTGATGTCTCGTAAAAATCTCGGAATCTCTGAAAATTTTTCGGAAGATGAGTCAACGTTCATAAAATAGATTGTAACACTACAAAACTTTCAATTTCTAAAATCGGGTTCAAATGCACGGTTAATTTCACTTTGAAGAGATTTTAGCGTACCTAATCTATCGGGTAGCTTTTATGAATTTTTAGTGTAATTAACCCGTGATCGATTTATCTTGAGTCACAAAGTATATCTTCGACACATTGACGACCCTCGGTGGTCATGAAAATCTCAATGTTTCAAATATGGGCACCGGATACCAAAATGATAGAAAAATTAGTCTAATGCCAATTGACGAGTATTTTGCAATCAGGTGGAATCACCCATACTCTTATCACATATCTCAATCAAGTCGACCTATCTCCAGTCTCTGATCGATTTTGACAGTACCGTAATGACATTTGCAGACCAACACGATTGAGTAATCAATTCCTAGTCGAATTCTCAAGTTCATTGCACTTAGATTCCTTAATTGCTTCCCCAGATAGTCTAGTTATCTCGTAAGTGATCAGCTCAGAGGATAGCATTATTTGTGCGTTGATGAAATACCCGATTTATTTAATTAAAAAAAATTCTGAAAATTCAGGCCGTCACAGTAATTGACAACAGTTTTGAAACAAGTAAAATAAACACAACTTTGTTAATAAAGAAGAAAGACGAATATATTTTGTTAGTGCGAACTTATGTAAATGAAATGATCTTTGGTTCCACTAATGAGAAATGTGCAAGAATTTTCCCAAGTCTACGTAAAGTGACTTCATAATGAACATGATGAGTGAACTTCTTCTTGCTCAGATTTCAAGTAAAACAAATAACGCATAGAATGTTTATATATCAATAAAATATGTAAATATATATATATATATAGGTCAAGAAGTTTGGAAATGAAAATTTGATTTTTTTTTTTTTTAAAAGATTACTCTTTGTTTGTACTGTTGGATTAGATATAGAAAAAATACAGTATAATATATTCTATCGAAAGGTAGTATTCTCTGGCAATACCCCAATAATTTCCATCTAGTAGACATCATTAATGCGGAAAAAAAAATTCTTATGCATGAGTTTTATTTGCAGATTGGGCATAGGCTTAGTAGGAGTAACTGAACTCACCATTAATGGCAAGTGACAAATAAAATCTCTCCTTTATACGGGATAAGTGCACCTACTTATTGTATAAGCGCAATTGAGTCCTTAACTTTTTTTAAAAATATAATTAAATCCTAAAACTTATTAAATTAATACAATCTAGGTCATTTGTTAGCTTTATCCAAATTGGTAATTAGAAAAAGATGTTTGCCTGTTTTCTTTTTAAAGAAAGACACTAATATAGTTGACACTAATGTATTATAAAAAAACAAATAAAAAAGTTAGAAGGAAAAACTTCATTTCAAGATTCTCGTGGAATTGTTTGCTCCTGAATCTCAAGCTCTCTCCTTATTCCACCGGCCACTAAAGTAGATTGCTTCCGGTCTTTGAATCGAAGACGACAGTCCTTGGAAAGTATGAATGGAGTTTATATCTCTCTATTTTTTGTAAGGATTTGAGCTCATTGAACCATCATATGACAATAACAAATTCAAAGCACATTAAAAAAATGCAAGTGAAAATATTGAATAGATTTGAACATGATCCACCTCCTCTTGTTATAGTCTTAGAACTATGAGATTTTATACGACCACTGTTAATTTTCTATAAGTTACTTTTAAAATAGTTAATAGCGATAATTGACAATGGTCCCATAAAATTTCACAAGAACATCTTCAAGGCATAAAATACACTGTAATCATACCTAATTTCAATCCCCACATCGATCTCAGAAATTGTTCGGGAACCAACTGTTTTTCTCAATTGGTCGAGGGCCAACCCCACTCCCCCTCCCCCTCTTCAATCTTCTTTGACGACATGGGTTGTGGCCCTTGCCTTGTATCCGGGTAAGGATTGTCTTCTTGCTATAGACGCTGTAGGTCTGGGCTGGGATCGCTGCCATCGTTACAGAAGGGGCGAGGGTCGCTAGTGCCAACTGCCAAGGTCGCAGATGGCCTAGCGGGCAAGTGGCGATGGCTGCCACCACGCCTGGCTCACTCACCACACGCGCGCGCGCACGTGTTTTTTTTCTTTTTCCAGGACGTGAAGGTGGTGGCAAGGGCCACGATGGCTTTGGCTGAGTCCGGAGAGAGGATGCCGGCCCCTCAACAGTGTAAGGGTGGCCGCCACAACGCCGCCGCCTCAATTGGAGCCACCGCTGTCCTTCTCGACTTCGGCTTTTCCTCTATTTGATTCTTCCTCTTTTTCTAATTTTTTTAAAGATTTTTATTTTTCTAAAATCTTGAGATTTACTTTAATATTTTTTTTTCCTAAAATGGTTGACATGGCAACGACATCATTGCCTCTCTCTTCAAAAAACAAACTAAATGGGCAAAGTTATTTGTTAACTAAATTGGATGGAGTAAAACGGAGAGATTTGATTGTATCAATTTAATAAGTTTTGAATTCTCATTGCACATTTTAAAAATCTTTAGGACCAGATTGCATTTTTGCAACAAGTTTTAAAAGGAAGATCAATATCCAACTCAATGTGCCATGTTTTTATTCTAGCACCAAGCGCGAATGGAAATATTTGATGCTAATTGAATAATAATTCAGAATGAAATAAGATTCACATACCAAATATACGACAAAGTATGATTAGCTCCTAATCATGATATGTCGTGAGAAATGGGAAGAACCAGTCTCAGAAAGATGGAAAATGTCACTAGCTTAATGACCATACTAATTGGGGAAAGTGGCTTGTATGGACAAAGGCGAAATTAAAGAGCTTTTATCTACAACATATAAATATAGAAAGCTTGATCTAGATAATTAATACATTGATAACAGAGCTCTTGCACCCAAGTCAAACAGTCCAATGGGAGATTTTATCAAGAATTCTAGAGCTCCATCGTTAAAACGGAAGAGCTATTTGATTTGGTGGGTCAAAATGGTTTTGATTGATCACTCAATGAGTAAATAGGAAAATGTTTATGGAGTAAATAGGAAAATGGGTTATTAATTTACTGCATAAATACACGAATAGTTGAATTCATTTTATCTTTTTTAAAGAACATGAATGTTGGATAAGTGGAAAAATTAAACTTCTTATCTAAATAACTGTACAAGTTCGTGGTTTCTATCTTACAAACCTTTAACTTTTTCATTATTTTGATCTTATTCCCTTTTTTATCTTAAAAACATTTTAACTTCACTGTTTTGATATTATTCCATTTTCTCGATCGATTTGTGCTTTTTATCGGTGCACATTTATAATTAAGTAATTACATGTTTGCCAAACCTAGATAATAAAAATTACTATTTACCTCTTTATACATTGCATGAATCCATTTTAATTATTCAAAAAACATCAATGACGGACAATAAAGCTTTTTTTTTTATCTAATTAATGTAAACGATAAAGAAATATGTGCAGGGGAAATTGTAAAAGAATTGAATTATGTGGTGGTATGGCCCAATCACAATGTTTTATTTTACCCAACTTTCGTGTTGTTTATAGTTATCGATTCTTAAGTACCACACGGTGGGACCATGCAAAATTCATACATGGTCACCTCTTAACGCAATATGGACCAGTTTGTATAGCACTCATGTCAGATTTACATTTATGTGACTACATGAATGTCAATAAAACAAAAGAACAAGAGGAATTTGTATTCAAGTATATGTGTACATGTGTATACACAAGTTTTATATTACCTTGAGCATTTCCATAAATAGAATTCTCAAGCAGATAACTCCGTTCCAGTATTCCCACATGAAGTTTTTGCACGAGCACTTTCTCCATCCACTTTTCGAGGTAATTGTAGAAGAAAATTTTCAAAAAAAAAAAAAAAAAATTCCGTGCTTTCGGAGATGATCAGATGATAGAATTACGGTAGATGATGGGGACGTGGGTTCCGACTCTTGACCACCTTGAGAAGGATCGCTAGTTTCCTATCACAAGGAAACCATGAACAAATTGAATTCATCGAGGGTGCCGTTAGTATCGGCTTTCAATTGTAGAGATAACAAAACTTGAAAGATTCCTAGTTCAATTAAATTGAAAACAAGTAATGAACATATGGAACTTTGCAGTACCAAATGCAATTGGCCGTATATGAGATGTTGCAAAAGAAGTAAAGAAGCGAATGATCCTCATGTTGAATAACAAATGGAATTAGACATGCAACAAATTTCATGAAAGGCAGTGCAAGGGCACCACATGAAAGACATCATATTCAAAAACGGGAAACTCGAGATACCAATCTTGAGTGTACAGGGCCACATCGAGTCACAATTTCAAAACCTAATCACGTATGAGCAGCGTCGTCAAGGTGAAGACATCAAGTACTTTACGAATTATGTGACCTTCATGGATTGCCTCATAAACTCCTCAAAGGACATTCGGGTGCTTCGCTGCATGGGGATTATCAAGAGCTACTTAGGCGATGACAAGGTGGTTGCATAGATGGTCAACAAGATGGGTGACTATGCCACTCTATCCAATTTTTATTACTCCGAGATCTTCAAAACCGTGAATGCATATTGTAACAAGAGGTGGAATGTTTGGATGGCAAAATTGATGAGGGAATATTTCCTTGGTCTTTGGGCTTTCTTGTCTGTTCTTGCAGCCATCATGTTGCTCCTTCTCGCAGCAGCTAGTATTCTCTCTGGCAGAAAGCAAAAATAAACTGGTTCATATATTTCTCGCAGTTAATTGAAATACATAGAACACTTTACATCTTAATATGTAACTTTTCAAATCGCAACTTGATAGTCTCTCGACACTTCGGTTCACTGCACCAATCTAGTGCACCAATCTAGGGGATTGGACTAGCATCTTTATATTTGCATTTATCATAATTGTCTCCATCGTGAGGGCAACCATGTCTTCTAGCTGGGTAGGTAGAACATAGGGCTCTTTCATACATGATTCTTTCCACGTGTTTGGTGAAGTTTCGTGAAATGGTCCGTTGTCACAAAGTACAATGTAACTTGTGGTTGACTTCATCCGTCTTCCTCCTTTAGTCAATATTTGGCGTTTCTTTCTTACTTTCTGAGACCTTTGCATCATCATCCAATTTATTGCAGTACGCAGTACCCTCCACTCTCACATGAGAAAATATTGACTGCAGTTCTGACTCCAGCGTGGCTTCCTCCAAGTCCATTCACCGAGTGACACGTGTCACCCGGCAGCCATGCTGGAGTCTGAGCTTCGACCCTTTTATTTTCGTAAATATTGGAGCCAGCTCTCGAAAGTTTCTCTCTCCTCCTGCACGTATTGTCTTGTTTTACTGTTTTGCAAGGAACCGAACAGACCTAGCCTGCACATTCTCTCTCATTGCATTTATTACGAAGGAAAGAGAAGCAAAGCTTTATGTTGCTCTCTAGGAAAGAGAATTACCATTTCCCATTTCTTTCACCCGACGAAGGTTTTGAAATTTTGAATCTCAAAATCTCTCTACGCCCGTCACTTCGCTCGCTTCTCTCTCCGACCTCTCCCTCCTTTGATCTTCCCCCTGCCCAGTGCTGCCCCTCCGTGGATCACGCTCACAGCCGTGCCGTTCGAGAACTCAAACCCCCGAAGTTGGTGTTCCGGAGGACGGCCTCCCCAACCGGCGACGCGATCGAGGGAGCTGAGAAGGAGGCCGCGGTGGAGTAGTCGAGGGACTTGATGTCGACGCGGCGAAGCCTGAGCTCAAGGCTCTTGACGCGGACGGTGAGGGCGAACCTGAGGAGGGCGAACCCGAGGAAGGCGACGCGGAGGATGACGATCGGGGCGAGGGTGTAGACGAAGCACTTGCAGCTGTTGCGCCTCTAGTTGAGGTGAGGCGGCGGCTTGGTGAAGTGGGCGAGCTAGTGAATGCGAGAGAGCACAGGTCACTCACTGAGGGGGTTGATGTGTTCCTGTGCCGTCGTCCGAGGTTTTTGCCGGTCGGACGTGCGAGACCGTGTGAAAGCTGGGTCTGAGTGGGTCTGTGCTGTGCTGCTATGTCGCTGTCGCTCTTTGAACCTCCGCCGGTGATGACCCGCGTAGGGCGTTTGAGGCGGCGTAGGAAGGTGCTAAAGCCCGAGGCAAGATTGATGGCAGCGGAGGGTGGAGGAAGAAGAGCAGATGGGTAGTTATGGTGGACAACTACATCAGCCAAGAGCATGTTTTCAGGATCATCTCACCACATAGGAAACAAATTGAAGCTTGAGGACGAGATTCATTTGGTTTTGGGAAACAGAGAGAAATAAGGCTTTCTGCTGGATCTGGATCTGGTCATCCACACTAACTCCTAAAATCTTGCAAATGTAAATAGCGATTGATTGTACTATGTAATCTCCCTCTCTCTCTCTCTGAGCTCATAATCTCCTGCGTGTGTGAATAGGGGTGCATGTCTGTGTGCTTGTATGAATATGTTGGGGTGTGCAATGAGGAAAGATTAGCTGGCTTGTTCTGGGTTTCATGCGCAACTTTAGTAGGAAATGATATGAGAATGTTTGATCTCCCAACAACACCTAACTTCGGTGACCACTATAACCAAAGCAATCGAATAACGCAGAGAATCTTTGATCTCCCAACAACGCCTAACTTCGGTGACTACTATAACCAAAGCAATCGAATAACGAAGGGAGAGAGAGAGGGAGCTTGAAGGAATGCCTCGCCATCGCCGGTCGTCCGCCTGAGAGCCGCCATCCGTCGCAGCCCTTTTCCCGTTCAACCCGGTGGGTTTCTCGAAGCATGCTCGCTTCGTTTTCATGGGAACTTCGGTTCTTCCAGTCCTTCATCGGTGTTGTAACGCGTTATGGCGCCCTCTATTAGGGACCCAGACTTGTGTTCGAGCCTTGATCTAGTCTAAAATCTATCGTTTCAACAGTGCATATTAGATGTTCGACAAAATGCTTGAATGAATGGCCGAATCCCACATAGTCGGATCAATCGTTAGAAGCCTAGTTTAATGCGTTTGTTCTTATATTATGAATCTACATCTGATATCATTCTTCTCTCTTTGTTTCCCTACGATTTTTATGGCATATGCATCAAATGCTAGGTTCACCGGAAAAGCAAAACCTCGTCGGAATGCAAACCCCTCACCAGCGAGTCCTGCGGTTTAAGGCCATCCTAGTTAGCACTTGTTCTGATTTTATTGCATTATTGACTGTTTATTTGCTGGAAATCTGGGATCGAAAAATTTAGCTTCGGTATGGTTATTTGCTTTGATTATAGTGAAAGATCAAAGATTCTTAGATCATTGCCCATTTATTTGCATTAATCTGGACAGCTCCTCTGGTTATAAAGATTGACCCTTGAGCGAAATTGATCGGAAATGATTTCTGGAGACAAATGATCCAATTTGCTCTCTCAAATATAGATTGAAAAAGAACGAGAAGTAGCAAGAAAAAGATTTGGAGAGGAAGATAGACCAGATATAGTATTATATGCCTTAAAAAGCTCTCTATTCATGATTCCTTGAATGGTATGAACACGATGACAATCATCCCGCAAACCCAAAAAGAAAAGCAAAAGCACCACCATCAAGAACAGCCTCTCTCAGTAAGTGACTCATGCTCTCTCGCATTCACTTGAACTCGGACTTTCGCGATGCCTAAAGAAGATTCGACTAGCCCAATCATGCCCTCCGGACCCCGCCTCTGGAGCAACGACGTGGAGCTCGCCCACTTCGCCAAGCCGCCGCCTCGCCACAACTAGAGGTGCAGCAACCGCAAGTGCTTTGTCTACACCCTCGCCCCGATCGTCATCCTCTGTGCCGCCTTCCTTAGGTTCGCCCTCACCGTTTGCGTCAAGAGCCCCGAGCTCAGGCTTCGCTGTGTCAACATCAAGTCCCTTGACTACTCCACCGCGGCCTCCTTCTCAGCTCCCTCGATCGCGTCGCCGGTTAGGGAGGCCATCCTCCGGAACACCAACTTCAGGGGTTCGAGTTCTTGAACGGCATAGTTGTGAGTGTGATCCACGGAGGGGCAGGGCTGGGCGGGGGGAAGATCGAAGGAGGGAGAGGCCGAAGAGAGAAGCGAGCGGCGCGACAAGCGTAGAGAGATTTTGAGATTCAAAATTTTGAAACCTCCGTCGGGTGAAAGAAATGGGAAATGGTAATTCTCTTTCCTGGAGAGCAATGTAAAGCTTTGCTTCTCTTTCCTTCGTAATAAATGCAATGAGAGAGAATGTGCAGGCTAGGTCTGTTCGGTTCCTCGCAGAACAGAGAAAATATTAGGTACGTCTTATGCTCCAGCGTCGCAAACAAGAAGGCGGTGGGAGCGCGACACGTGTCCTCGTGGAACCCACAATTTTAGGCGCTCATTTTGAAAATTTTCCTATACTGTAGCTTTTGGAGAGAGGGGTTTTCTATCGCGAGTTCTTTCTCTGCGCCTCTTTCTCTCTACTCTCTCTCTCTCTCTCCCTGATGAACGCTCTCTCTCTGCCCTCGCTTTTTCCAACCGGCGAACCACCGCGAGCAACCGACGAACCTGGAGGATACTAGCGAGACGACCGTGAGCAACCGACCGGCGTGCGAACTCCCTCTCTCTCTGCCACCCTCTTTCCGATCGACCAGCGTGCGACCTCCCCCTCTCTCTCTACCCTCCGGCGTCCGACCTCCCTCTTTCCGACCGACCGGCGTGCGACCTCCCTCTCTCTCTATGCCCTCCCTCTTTCCGACCGACGAACCATCGCGCCACCCCTCCGACTCCGAATCTGACCTCGACTCATCTGTCCCCTACTCTTGCTCTCCCCTTGCCTTTCTTTCTGCCCTCCCTCTCTTCGCGGCAAACCAGCACGTGACTGGTGAACCACCGCGCCCCCCTCTGACTCCAGATCTGGAATGTTCGCACCCGACCGCCTCACACCCACTGGCCTGTTGATCTCCAGTTCCACCCACATCATGATCCCACCAGTAACTCGCCCGGCCTTCTTCGTCAGATCCCCAGCCCTCCTCTCCAACGTCCAGGTAATTACGCTTTTCCCTCTTTTTCTCCTCCTTCGTCCACGCTTTGAAGGTTGGCCTAACCAGGAGTTGAAGTAAGTGATTTCGTGCTTGTGAGATTGACAGCTTTGATGCATTTCCGAGTTCTAACTATCGACATACTCGGAATTGCATTTTCACAGTGATCTATTGTCATCTTCAGTGTGTTGTTGTCGTTCGTGGCGAGTTGTTAAGCTCTCTCTCTTCTTTGTCTTTTCACTTGTGTTATTTGCTAGCATGCTTAAGTTGCTAAATAACGTAAGCTAGCAATAATGAAAATGTTGGAGGGCTCTGTGAATGTGTTAGCTCAGCAGACATGCCAAAAAATTATTGTGTTACTGCTGTGAATTAGAGTGCTGATAAAACAAGCAATGCTATTTCATTGTATATACACCACTGCTTCTCACCTATTTTACAGTACAAAGAGTCCTTTCATTTCAAGTCGTATGCAAGAACGTTGGTCAAATTTTAAAGGTTGCAATTGCAGAAGCACGTGTATTTATCTGTTTTTCATCATTTCAGGCTTCCTCTAAAACTTAGCTACGTATGCGAATGCGGATTCTACCTTTACAGTATTGCTGCTCTTGTTACCTGGGAAACTCGAAGGAAGGATTTTGCTGTCATGATGTCCCATCATGTAATCACGGTCTTCTTGATTGGCTACTCATACTTGACTAGGTATTTGTCTCATCTATACCCTCAGAGAATTACAGGCCGTGTCACATGAAACCATCCATATCTAAAATGCACTTGCAACTTGTAAATGGCATATAAACTAGTCATTGAAGATCAACTTTGTCTTATCTATACCTCTATAGTATTGAACTTTTTTTCCCATTTTATCGCTGGCACAATCTATTTTATGAAAACTTGTGTCTTCTTATCACAAGACACTTTACTGCTTGTGCAGTTTCTTTTGAGTTGGCGCGATTGTCCTGGCACTTCATGATGCGAGCGACGTGTTCTTAGAAGCTGCCAAAGTTTTCAAGTACTCTGAACATGAGCTTGGAGCGAGCGTTTTCTTCAGATTATTCGCCCTTTTATGGCTTGTGCTACATCTAATATACTTCCCATTCTGGATCATCAGAACAACAGGATGCGACCTCATGTAATTGATCTCAATTCATTTACTTCTACAGGTTTTAGGATACCTTGGGCTTACGATTGCTTTAAATTGTGCAGGTCCTAATATGCTCTATGATCAGAAGGCAGCTAAAGAACCGAGGAAAAGTGGGCGAAGATATATGGTAAGCCTTCAACTCAACTTCCTTACATAGTGTGATACACGAAGTCATGGTGTCCATAGAAACAGGCTGTGCCATATCGGTGTGTTTATAACCTCAATTGTGGAGTGTGAATTCACTACTGATCTCTATATATACTGGTGCAGATTCGGAGGGTGATGATTAGATTGCAGGTTGTGTCAAGCCAATTCAGTTTGACAAGCTTATTTGTAGATGCAGAGGTTGAGAATGTACCTTCGGTGAGGAACTCATTTTGAAGTACATACACAGTCCAACTAAGGACACTTTGCATGAGTTCTTGTGTATAAAATGAAAAACAGGCATTGTGTAAGTTTACCTTTTGGCTCCATTGATAAAACTTCAGTTTATTTCTTTTTGGAATTAACGGCATATAATGCCACCACCAGCATACTATTACGAAAGAAAATAATCATTGTTGAAGCGGCTACAATTTAGTTCTTCGAAATTTTCTTGGAGCATGTAAGAGGTGACAAGAAAACTGTCAAAACTTTCACCACGATAATCAAAAGTTATTTGAGCTTTAAAGAGGAGAAACCCAAGATAGAAGATGGGAGGGAGAGTAGTTGCTCTGCTCACCATGTTCTGGGATAGATATGAGAGTTCATATTTTAAACCTGATGCTTTCAGCCAGATGTAGCCCAATTTGAAGAAAACCCCCAGGAGATGAGATGTTGCAAGGATGAAAAGTGAACAGAAGGAGGAATTCTAATTGGACAACCACTATACTGAAAATTATGATGTTCCAACTCTGTTACGACTGTTTTCATTGCGACATGCCTACAATTTCTACGCTGCAAAGTTGCTCACATTCAAGAAGTTTGTTTGGCACATTCTTCATCTTATTTTGCATCACCAATCTCAGTTCCTTATCCTTGGCTTAGAGTTTTTCTCCTTGGTGTATTCTTTCTTTTGCCTTATCTACTTGGCATTACTACCTTGGAGTCTTTGATGCATTGCCTAGTGCATAATGCTTCCTTCTTGTTTAATAAGATCAAGAGAAGCACACATGTATTGATTTTTTTCCCCAGTGAGTTTGGGTAGTGGAGAGCTTTGACACAAGCTATTGATTCTGTTGCCAACATATATGCAGGAACTTTCTTTTGTGGAAGCAGATGAATACTTCACTGGCGGGTATGATGTAATATTTGATTTGTACTACTACTTTTTTCTATCTTTCGTAAGGCTTAATAGGCAAGACTTCATGCAATGATGTTGCAAATTCCCATCTGATACAGGCCTCCTAGAAACCAGTATGATATAATATTCTGAATAAATGCTAAGAATCTCTTGTCCTACTTACTGTTAGGAAAGTGGCTGCCAATACTCTAAATATAAGCTACTTAATGATAGACACTCTTAACTTGATTTATCATTCTTCATTTGGAAGAGTGAACTAGGCTAATATTTGGTCATTATCTGTGGGATTCAAATGTAAGACGTTTGCTTAACACAATTTCCTTTTTGGCAAGCTTTTGGTATTCAAGTATATAATACAATAATTACAACATTAGATGTACTAAAGTGAAGCCATATCAAAAGTGCTTTTGATTTTCTGGATCTTTTTCTCAGTCGATGACTTCTCATATGATGTGGACAGGTTTTAAAGAGTTATGGACTCATTGATGTGCAACAAGATGAAGCTTTCGGTGATAGATCGTTGAAGTTGATTCATACATTTTCAAAGGCACAAATGTGATGTTAGATGGTTGTGTGCTTTTTGTTATCTTCTTGTACATAGACACAAGGTCATTATGAGTAATGAAGGTGACTCCTCTCAGCAATGATGTTGCACTCTCCACTAATTTCTCTTCCCCCCTTGCATGTTCAAAGGCTAGAGAGTTTCGTAGAATCAATAGCCAGTTGTTGTCTTTATTTATGTGGCACTTCAAAACAATATGTTTAACCGTGGTTTATCTATGGCTCATGTATAGAAATGGTGTATACAATATTTTCTGCTTCGGATGCATGTGGATAGGCAATTGTTCATCCATGGTAGGAGGAGCTTGCAATTTTCAGCCAAACTGGCTCTTCACCTAGTGCGGATGACCCTTCAACAAGTTAGCATCAATATCCAAATCCTCACGTTTGATTTGCTCAAGCAAACTTATTTGGACATGACATAATTGGATGCATGTTGAACGGGAGTCGTAGTTCTGAATTCTCATTCAAATTGTTGAAGCTTCTTCGATAATGGTCCCTTAAGTGACGCTCGAAAATGGTAAAGCCCAAATAACCACAAAAACACCAATCTTGTTCTTTAGTGTGCAGTTCATTTGCCCCATAAGCTAGTTTTCGCAAAACCTAGAATATACAGTGTTAAGGACTTTTCAATCAAACGTTTATAATTTGAATCTAAGAATTCTCAATCAAACATTTATAATTTCAAGCAAGAATTTGGTCGAAATTTTCAAAAGCTTCAACATCTTTTTAGCGGCATTGGAAAATATGCAACAGCAAAATAAATTTAATGATATGTCAACATAAAGGTTCATTTTATTCATCCTACAAATAAAATAAACATACATTTACAAACAACCAAAACTCATGAACAACCCAAGCAACCTCAGGGAGGTCGCCGAAGAAGCCGTCGAGGTTGATGTAAGACATCACATCGTCCTCCATATGCAACTCCAGATCCACCATCAGAACACTATGGAAAAAAAGGGAGGGCAGAGAGAGAGGGGGAGGTCGTGGTTCTCTCGCCAGTCCCATGCAGTGGTTCGTCGATTGCTCGCGGTCCTCTCGCCGGTCCCGTGCGGTGGTTCGTCGGTCGGAAAGAAGGAAGGCAGAGAGAGAGGAAGGTCGCAGTCCTCTCGCCGGTCCTGTGCGATGGTTCGCTGGTCAGAAAGAGCGAGGGCAGAGGGAGGGAGCTAGGTCTCGCGGTCCTCTCGCCGGTCCGGTGCGGCGGTTCACCGGTCGGGAAGAGGGAGGATGGAGAGAGAGGGGAGTTCGTCGGACAGAGAGAGCGAGGGTAGAGAGAGAGAGGCGTAAAGAAAGAAAACCACGACTGAAACTTTTCAAATTGGCACCTCTTTTTCTTTCCAGAACGTGGGTCCCACGACGACACGTGTCGCGCTCTCACCGCCTTCTTGTTTGCCAGGCTGGAGCGTGAGACGTACTTAATATTTTCTCCGCAGAACAGTGAAACAGGACAATACGTGCAAGAGGAGAGAGAAACTTTTGAGAGCTAGCTCCAATATTTACGAAAATAAAAGGGCCCAAGCTTGGACTCCAGCGTGGCTGCCAGGGGACACGTGTCGCTCGGTGAATGGACTCGGAGGAAGCCACGTTGGAGTGAGTTTCAGCCAATATTTTCTACTCTCACATCCATTTGAGAGTCCAAGGACCACCTGCAATGTGGCAGGTGGCAGACAGACGTGACCGAGGGGCGGAGGCGAAGGGGAATCACCTCCTCCTCCTTCCTTTCATTTTCAGCATTTTACTGGCCTCGGTCCTCGGATGCAGACAACCATCCCCCACCAACCCTGACATCCTCGAATTTTTTTTTTTTGGGGTCGGTTGACATCCTTGATTCACGAGTCAAACTTTTGTCACTCTGTTTATCTCTCGGGAAAGTGATTGACAGAGGTGAAATGGAAGGAGGGTCATTTTTTAATATGAGCAGACCCCACAAATTCCACATTCTCCGTCCATCATTATTTACCCCCTCTGGAGGGTCATTTTTTAATATCAGCAGACCTCACGAATTCCACCTTCTCCGTCGGTCATTTTTTAATATCAGCAGACCCCACGAATTCCACCTTCTCCGTCCATCATTATTTACCCCTCTGGAGGGCCATTTTTTTTAATATCAGCAGACCTCACGAATTCCACCTTCTTTTTCCATCATTATTTACCCCTCTGGAGGGTCATTTTTTAATATCAGCAGACCCCACGAATTCCACCTTCTCCGTCCATCACTATTTACCCCTCTGGAGGGTCATTTTTTAATATCAGCAGACCTCACGAATTCCACCTTCTCCGTCAAGTCATTTTTTAATATCAACAGACCCCACAAATTCCACCTTCTCCGTCCATCATTATTTACCCCTCAATGGGAAAAAATGAGCATGAAAAGAAGGGGAGCCATTAGAGTGAAAACTCTATTACTATCTTAAAAAGCACGGATCAATTTTTAAAACTTTGAATACTTGATGAGTCAAAATGCAAATATATGAAAAAATAATGAAAATAACAAAAATAAAGGAGAAAGAGAAAATTATTACTGTCAAATTTCTTAATTCTGAGTTCTGAACTTCCCGTGAGTGATGATCAAACGCCCCTCCTCCTGTGCGAGCATTGCTCCTCTTGCCAGAGTCTTTCCAGATTATTTTTTTCTCCAAATTTTATGGATTATTGCAATAGAATATAATCGAATTTGTCAAGTTAAAATAATAAATAATATTAACAAATGTTGGACCAATATTTTTAGTATAAATTAATTCTTTGCTCTTTTTATTATAATTTATTTACTTATTTTTGCATTTAATATATAACATGTTGAAACGTGTTGAAATTCTCTATTTTTTGAAAAATGACATGTTGGCGTATCGTATCGTATCGTGTCGCGTGTTGCGTGTCTGTGTCGGTGAGCTACTACCTCCATATCTCTTATCTCTGTTTTTTCCTCTCTATATATAAGAGCACTTCATCAGTAGGATGTGAAGAGAGTGGAGAGAGCGGAGTGAAGAAGCTCCGTTCCTTAAATTCTCTTTCTTCTCTGGTTTGCTGATCGGGGGTTCTCTTGAGCTTGACAACAATGGCAGCAACGTTGAGGCCTGTGCTCCGTGTGCTCCTGTTCGCGCTCCTCTGCTTCCACATTGCAGGTATACCCACGTGCTCTCTCTCTCTCTCTCCCCACATTGCAGGTAGTCCTTGGACTAATTAAGATTAGACCTAGGTGAGGAGAATGTGACGGAGGCGGCACAGAGGCGAGCGGCAGAGACGAGCAGCCGGTTGCTTGCATCGAGGAAGCTTTAGGTCATCGACGAGGATGATGAAAATGGGTCATCATCTTCCCTACACTTCTGTTAAGTGGGCCTTCTAATATTTTAAATGGATAAAAAATTCGTCATAAGTTCTGGTCTATTTTTGATCGATTTAAATCAGATTTAATTTTTGGATCCAGTTTTAGCTTGGTTTTTAAAAATCTTTGACCTACATGCAACTCATATAGATAAAATATGAGTCAAAAAATGGGTTCACAAAATGGATCCATTTTGTGACTCCTATAGTAGAATGTAGGATTCTTTACAAATGTTAGAAAAAAAAAGTTCATGAAGAATTTTGGAATGGTCAATTTCGGATAGTAAACTGCAACTTGTGGAAGACTTCATACGTCGTTCTCATAAAGTCACTTTCTAATGTTTTCTTATGTCTTTCTTAGCCTTTTGCCTCTTCATCAACTTCCGGGAACTTTCAGTTCGTTACAGTGACTTCCATCTTCAAAATTATTGACGACCAAGGTCAAAATAGATTAATGAAAGCGTCTTTTCTTTTGTGGGGTCTCAAGTAAAACGCGTTTGTATGTGGTTTTAAAGGTTGATGATTGGCGGCGTCTCATCTTATCTATACCCATATCACTGAATACACGATCCCACGAAAAGAGAAGAATTGATCTAGCTTAGCGAGAAGGATGAGCAATCACCAATTCAATCAAGTAAGTCATCATGAATTTCCCTTCCCTTTTCCGATCCTCTACTGTTAGATCATTTTTGTAATTTTTTAATATATTGATTTGTTTAAATTTGATGCCAGCTCCACATGTTCAATTCCGGTGCTTAGTTAGCAATTTCCATTAATAATCACACGGAAATGCAGAATTTGTCCAGAAAATTTATTTGGAATTTTTTTTTTTTTTTTTCGAGGTCGGCGCCCTGCTGGGGCTGGGGTTTTTTTTTTCTGTGGGGGGGGGGGGAGGGGGGAGGAGATGTTTGGAGATCTTAATGAAAGGGAAGCGCATGAAGAACCATTTTAAGAACATGAAAAACCATCATCTTGCTTTACTCTGTGCTTATTATCACATTAATTATGTTGTAGCCAATACAGCATGCTAGGATCTATGACCGTTCCATGGTGCGAGATCATGCCTCAATCCACATCGAGAATATGCTTCGAAGTATGCCTCCCACTTCACCAGAGCGTAGTATATTTAGGGTTCGTCATGAATTGAGCAAAGTCAACGAGAAAGCCTATGACCCAAAGATCCTAGCCATCGGCCCTTATCACTATGGAAATGACAAGTTCAAATTCACGACGGAGGAGCAAAAACTGCGATACCTGCAGCAATTGCTTGAGAGGAGAAAGGAGAGCGTCGACAAGTATATGCCGACTCTCAGGGAAATGGAACAGAAGGCGCGTAATTGCTATGCGGAAACCATCGACCTCTCCCCAGAAAAGTTTCTTGCAATGATGCTCATTGATGGTTGTTTCATCGTTGAGTTGTTCCGTAAGTACAATAATAAGATACCGACAGACGAAGACGATCCGCTTATTCATGAATTAGGGATTCATAATAGCATTATACGCGATTTACTGTTGCTAGAGAACCAGCTCCCGCTTTTCGTCTTGAGCAAGCTCTATGACCTGACTAAAGATCCAGGCGACCAGAGTGAGTTCGGCCTTCACGCCAGCGTGTACTTCGAAGTCCCCACACAAAATTGGACGATTGGCGAGGAGATGGAGCATCTTCTGCATCTATATCACACGTGGCGCACTTCTGGCTTGCCTGAAAGGCGTCGGCCAGATGACAAACCAGTTAAATTCTCGGCGACAGAGCTGAGGGAGTCAGGAGTCAGGTTTAGGGCTGTCGAAGGGGACGAACTGAGCGACATCAAATTCGAGAATGGGACACTCGAGATACCGGTCTTGGTAGTTGAAGACAACACCGAATCAATATTTCGAAACCTGGTCGCATACGAGCAGCATCGTCTAAGGAGAGACATCAACTACTTTACAGATTACGTTGACTTTATGGATTGCCTCATAAACTCTTCAACGGATGTCGAGGTGCTTCGCTACACATGGATTATTCAGAACTATTTGGGGGATGACAAGGTGATTGCGCAGATGTTCAATAGGATGGGTGACTACGTCACTGTATACTATTCCTATTACTCCGAGATCTTCAAAAATGTTAATGCGCATTGTGACAAGTGGAGAAACGTCTGGATGGCAAAACTAAGGAGGGAATATTTCCATAGTCCTTGGGCTTTCTTGTCCGCTCTTGCGGCCATCGTGTTGCTCCTTCTCACAGCAGCACAAATAGTATTTACTACTCTTTCTTACATGAAGTAAAGTTAAATGTGATCAATGCTGGTTCATATACTTCCCCTGAACCATCTACTTGTGTTCTATAGCCAATAGTATTATCTTGGTTTTCCAATGAGGACGAACCACATGTGCTTAAAGAAAGATAGTGAAAATTATTTATGCTTTAAATAAGGTCCATAAATCTCTTCGTTTGGAACTAGATGATTACAACAGAAAACCAACAGGACATTAGCAACCAAGTTGGTATATGGTTCAAAAAGATAAGAGAAAAGAGGTACAACCAACAACCAACTTAGATGGTTACAATAGACATGGTAGGATCACCCTACGAAGTCTCTTCTTCCCACAAAAATATCCAGCCGGTTCTCTGACCATGCTTGACCCAGAAAAAGAGTTACAATTCAACTTGGACTACAACAAAAAAGAACACGCAGTAGCTTCGTATCTCTGAACGATTTAATGGAATCCACATCAATAGTAGGAGAAGTTCTCCAAATGATATTATTAGCAATCTCTGAGTCAGGATGGATACTCCCAAAAACAAAATCAGCCTTTGGATTGTTTCCCGATCAGCTATACTTGCATTAATAGAAAGGCCATGCTATTCTGTAATAAAACAGTAAACCAATGAAACAGCAAACCAATGAGCTTCATAACATCAGCCTTATTTTGCTGATAAATTTGTCTAAAACAGTCCAAGTGAGGGAAGCAATTGTTCCATGGGATGCCTTATCGGAACAACATTCAATTCTCATAGAAATCAACCAACATTTAATAACAGAAACGCAGGTAAAATTCCTATTAGGATAGCCTAAAGCACATTCATTCATGTCAGCCAACACAATATGCAATTAGCAAGGAGGTAAGTTGAGTCATCTCCTTTCTCTGCACATTTGATTTCATGCATTTGATAACGAAACTAGAATTAGCTTAAAGTTTCTAAACACTGACTCAATAAATAGTACATCCACCAAGCATTCAACCTTTTAACAACATTTTCCAAATGGCACAACACATCTCTCCTTCCTACCAAGCCAAGCACAATGCACCCAATGACACAACAATATCACGTGATCAGCAGATAGTACATCCATCACAGGTTAGAATCTACAGGTTAACGGGTCCAATAAGTCTTAAAAGAAAACATGTACACGAAATATGTATAATAACCCCATGTGGCACTTCTCATGTGTTAAGTATGCTCATAGGAGTTAGTTGAATCTTCATTCATATTCAACCGAGAAGACACTTCCTCCCTTGCCGCTTTTGGCATTTGTTTTTCTATTCGGTGTTTGACCATTTGTTTTGGTTGTCAATGCAAAATATAATCCATCTCTTCCGATGAGCATGTAAGAAGAAGAACCACAACTTGTAAAGGTACGAAACACACTATTGATGGGTAATAAAATACTAATCACAAACCAAAAACTCTTCACAGGAATCTTGACGAGGCAAAAAGGCACTCACCCTTGTGAGGGCATAACCAAAGAGCAAGAAAAACACCAGAAAGTTGGGTGAACAGAATCAGAAAAAATAATAGACAGTATAAACAACAATGGATTTGGAACAATTAGAACTCATAATCACTCAACTAAGTTGAAGCAAAGCTCCATTTGGATCAATCTTGGTCAGCAATTGCGGATTTGGCGAGGAACCGAGAGAGATAAAAACATGAACAAGGAATCCTAAAATTTTGTCCAATTCAACTAAAGCAACCAAGAGAAAGCCAAAAAAAGCACCATTGTGGTCCAGCTAAGGGCGCGTTTGGTAACGTTTACGTTTAAAAATTGTTCCAGGAACAGAAATAGAAAAAAGTGTTTCGTTCCTGGGAACAATTTCTGAACAAAAAAGCGTGTTTGGTAAACTTGTTCCGGAACAAAAAATAAACAGAAACATGTTTGGTAAATTTGGATAATTTTTTTATTTCTTTTATTTTTTCTATTTTTTTCTTATTTTTCCTTTTTTTCTTTTTTCTTTTTCATTTTTTTCTTCTTTTGGCCGGTCGCCGCCAAGGCCTTGGCCGGCGACCGGCCGGCAAGGGCCGAGCTCGCCCAGCGGGCGGGCGAGGCGCGGCCTCGCCGGGCCACCGCCCGCGAGGCCGAGGCTCGCCGGCCGCCGGGCGAGCTCGGCCTCGCCGGCCCGGGCGAGCTCGAGGCCGGATCTGGGCGAGATCGAGCTCGCCCAGGCCGGCGCGAGGTCGGCCTCGCCTTGATCCGGCGAGGCCGAGCTCGCCCAGCGGCGGGCGAGGCGCGGCCTCGCCGGGCCACCGCCAGGCGAGGCCGAGGCTCGCCGGCCGCTGGGCGAGCTCGGCCTCGCCGGATCTGGGCGAGATCGAGCTCGCCCAGGCCGGCGCGAGGTCGGCCTCGCCATGGCTGGGCGAGCTCGAGCTCGCCCAGATCCGGCGAGGCCGACCTCGCCCAGCGGCCGGCGAGCCTCGGCCTCGCCGAGCCACCGCCAGGTCGGCGTCGCCTGGCGGTGGCTCGGCGAGGCCGAGGCTCGCCGGCCGCTGGGCGAGGTCGGCCTCGCCGGATTTGGGCGAGCTCGAGCTCGCCCGGCCCATGGCGAGGCCGACCCTCGCCCGCCTACGGCCAGCCTCGGCCTCGCCGGGGACGGCGGCGTCGGCCTCGCCGGGGGCCGGCGAGCCTCGCCGTGGCTGGGCGAGGCCGCCGGCCCTCGTCGGCCGGTCGCCGGCCATGGCCGAGGCCGGCGACCGGCCAAAAGAAAGAAGAACAAGAAAATAAGAAAAAAAAGAAAAGAAAAAAAAAAGTGTTTCTGATTTGTGTTCCAGAAACAAGAAACAAGAAATTTGTGTTTCTTGTTTCTGTTCCTTTTTTGTTCCTGGGAACAAAAGAACAAAAAAGGAACAGAAACGCACAAACGCGTTTCTGTTCCTTTTTTGTTCCCAGGAACAAAAAAACAGAAATTTTTGTTCCTGGGAACAGAAATAAGTGGCAACCATGCAGGCCCTAAGCTATCAAAATGAATAGCTACTGTTGGGAATGACGGATCCCCGAAAACCGGATTCGACACCGAATCGAACCCCTAAATCAATGCGGAAGATGAAGCCCGGGAAAACACGTATCACCGATCGTAAAGCACACCACGGATTCGAGCGTACCTTGTTAGCCACAGATTAAGCACCGACGCCGACAAGAGGAAGAGAAACTTGATCCTGTTCGATCCGAGGAGGCGAAATGTCTTCGAGCGTCTCACTGGTTTCGCTTTGAAGAACAACGAGAGAGAGGGAGAGCGTTGAGAGAAAACGTACGTCTTTTCCTTTAAACAAAACGGTGTGTTTTTCTCTCTCTCTCCTCCCTTTTATACCTATCTTCTTCCACGGGCCTTATTCTCGTGGGCCAGGCTTTCTAGGCCCAACTTGCGCGGACGGGCCTTAAGCCCAATACCAATAAAGCCTTCATCTCCCACTCGCACATGGTGGGCCGAACAATATTCTCTTTACCTCTCTTCAACATTCATACTGGTGAATAATCCGTGCGACCAGCATACTTTGAGAGCTCGTTGCTATACATCTGTTAGGAATTTATAGCAGCTTATAATGGGCGTCACACTCTGAGTAGATTTAGTATGCAGTACCTTAGATCAATCGATCACATTTATATCTCCCTTGATTTCTTTTAAACAATGATATATATATTGTATTCACAATTATAATTATCACAAAGACAGTCATAATTGGTCGACCAGTGAATACAAAACCACAATGTGATTCTCCAAAATCGATCTTCCTCTTTCCTTCAAACTCTCAATTTCAGTCTAGCTTGCTTTTCTAGAAATGCCCCATTAGATCGAATCATCTCATGACTATTGGCAACACCCTAAGATAGCAAACACTAAATAGAAATTTTGAGAATAAGTAAGAATCCTGAGGGGACTAAAAATTGAGGAACTCTTTTCCTCAAGAGTCTCACACGTCATAAAAGTTGAGATCAAACTTTTTGCCACTCTTATTGGTCGTCTCATGCATACGTAGTATGAAATACGTATTACGGTATTAACTCCTTTCCCATGGAGCGTGTGTCTACACCTTTCAATACCGTACATATGATAGTTCAGACATACCCAATGTCTAACTTGAGTTCACGTATCTACTCATTCACAAAATTCATCAGAACTCACATCTGGCATTTTAGACAGATAAAGTAAAAATATGTGGGGTATTTTACTTTTAGACATAGTAAGTATTATGTCATCATCTTAACACTCAGTTAAGGCGACATACGTGTTTTAAGCTTGAGCTCTCGATTATCACCTAGATAATAAGCTTAAAAATAGTTTCATCTCTATTTATCACACAATAAACAGAGGCGATTACCTGTGTGAGTGGGCTAATCTTATATCTGTCCAACATACTTCTCAACTTAAAATAATGCATTGAGCATTAAGATGCATAAAGATCATACAAAGATTCATAGGCATTAATAATGAAACAACACTAGTTCATAATTGTGAACAACTTAGGGAAATTACAATTCAGTACATCAGACTCTACGCAATCCTAGAGATTTTACATGACCACAAAACACATCTCTAGGTATTGGCTTTGTCATAGGATCTGCTACCATTCTATGCGTAGATATGTACTGTAAGTTCACATCCTTTCGTGCAACCATATCTTTCACAAAGTTATACTTGGTATCTATATGTTTGGTCTTGCCATGATATTTTGGATCTTTGGTATACGCTATAACTGCTTGGCTATCACAGCTAACCAACAATGGATTTGAAGCTTTCTCATTAACACCTAAATGATCCAAAAATCTCTTAAGCCAAACTCTTTCTTGTACCGCTGCTGATAATGCCACGAACTCAGCTTCCATCGTGGACAAGGCTATACACGTTTGCTTCTTACTGCTCCATGATATGGCGCCATTGTTCAGTAAGAAAGCAAATCCAGAGGTAGATTTCCTTTCATCTAAATCTCCTCCCCAATCAGCATCTGAATAGCCTTCAAGTCGCAGATCCTTTCCTTGGTAATTCAACTTGAAATCAGCAGTTCCCTTCAGATACCTCAGTATTCTCTTGACGGCTTTCCAATGTGCTGGACTTGGATTAGATTGGTATCTACTCACCATTCCAACTGCAAAACATATGTCGGGTCTTGTACACATCATAGTATACATCAAGCTCCCAACAGCACTAGCATAAGGAACATGTTTCATTTGTTCCTTCTCTTGTGGAGTCCTGGACACAGTCTATGGCTCAATCCTTCACCTTTTGCAATAGGAGTGTCTATGGGTTTACAATCTTACATACGAAATCGTTCAAGAACCTTATTTATATAGGTTTCTTGCGAAAGAGACAACGATCTCTTCGAACGATCTCTCAGAATCTTAACTCCAAGAATGTATGCAGCCTCACCCATATCCTTCATCTCAAAGTTAGAAGACAACCATCTCTTGACAGTATTAACCAACTCCATATTGCTTATGGCAATCAGTATATCATCAACATATAGTGATATGATCACAAATTGATCATTGGATCTTTTGATATATACACAATGATCCTCATCAATCATCGTAAAATCATATGCCATTATGGCATTATGAAAACATATATACCATTGTCTTGATGACTGCTTAAGACCATATATCGACCTCAAGAGTCGACATACTTTTTCTTCTTGGCCTTTCACTATGAAACCAGCAGGTTGTTCCATATATATTTCTTCCTCTAATTCTCCATTGAGGAAAGCAGTCTTTACATCCATTTGATGTAACTCAAGATCCAGACTTGCCACTATTGCCAGAATAATGCGAATCGAGGTAAATCTCACTACAGGGGAAAACGTATCTTCATAATCAATTCCTTCCTATTGATTATATCCCTTCGCCACAAGGCGAGCCTTATGCCTTTCAATCGAGCCATCAGCCTTTCGTTTTATTTTGAGAACACATTTGTTCCCAATAGCTCTGCGTCCTTTTGGAAGATCAACCAGCTCCCAGACTTGGTTTGATTTCATTGACTCCATTTTTTCTTCCATTGCATGAATCCATTTTTCTTTACTAGGGCAATTCAGAGCCTCATTGATATTTCTTGGCTCATCCTCATCTTGTGGAGCAATCATAAAAGTTTCCTCTTCAATGTCAAAACGTCGACGGGGAATCTTTGGCGACTTGTTCGCCGTATGGGAGATTGTACACTTTGCACATCATTCCCTATTATGCTCCCACTTGGATGAACTCCACTAATATCATTATCTTGATTCAAGGTCTCAAATAGGGAGTGATCTTCCCCTATTTCGCCTTTCTTAGGAAACTCATCCTCTAAGAAAGTGACATCTCGTGATTCAAATTCAGTTATACTCCCACTTTCCTGCTCACCAATGAACACATACCCTTTCGAGTGTTCTGAGTATCTTATAAAAATACTCTTCTTTCCTTTGGGACCCAATTTCCCAAACTTGTGAGAGGACTCATGTGTATAGAGGCAGCACAACCCCATGGCTTAAGAAAACTTAAGTCCGATTTTCTACCTGTCCATAACTCATATGGAGTGGAAGTAACTGATTTGGAAGGCACCCGGTTAAGTATATACGCAGCAGTTAACAATGCATCACTCCAAAAGGTGATAGGCAAGTTAGCATGCGCCATCATGGACCTAACCATTTTTAGTAGGGTTCTGTTTCTTCTTTCCGCAACACCATTTTGTTGAGGAGTGTACGGAATAGACAACTGTCTTTCTATTCCTTTTTCATCACACAATTTTCTGAACTCATTAGATAAATATTCTCGACCTCGATCAGATCTCAATGCTTTTATTTTCTTATATAATTGATTCTCTACCAGGTTCATAAACATTTTGAAACAACTTATTGCTTCAGATTTATGAGAAATCAAATAGACATATCCGAATCGAGTATAATCATCAATAAAGGTGATGAAATAAACAGCCCCATGCCTTCCTTTCACATTCATTGGACCACAGACATCAGAATGGATTAAATGCAGAGGAAATTCAGCTCTTTTTCCTTTTCCAAATGGTTTCCTTGTCGTTTTCCCTTCTAGGCAATGCTTACATATGGACAAATCGACTTTTTCAATATTGCCCAACAAGCCCTCTTTGGCTAGTCTATTCATACGCTGTTGGCCAATGTGACCAAGTCTAGTATGCCACACATTCACATCATTATCATATTTATTAGGAGACGTGAGAAGGGAATAACAAACATTAGCATTAACATAATCAATATCTAATACAATAAAACCATCCAGAAAATAACCACAACCATAGTAATTTGTATCCAAAAACAAATTCACACCTCTACTATAGAAGTTCATATTAAAACCTAATTTAACCAACACTAATACAAACACTAAATTCCGACGAATCTCCGGAGCATACAACACATCATGAAAGAACAAAGTGCGTCCACCACACATATTCAGTTGGCATGCGCCAATTCCTTTCACTTCAGCTCTGGAGTTGTTTCCCATATAGATTCACTTAGTTCCAGTTGGTACTCGTCGGAATTCCCCGAAGGATCCTATATCCTTCGCTACATGGTTTGTCGCTCCTGAATCCACAGTCCACAAAGGATTAGACTCAGTTAAGAACACAGAACTCAACACATAAGCAAAGTTCTAAAAAGTACAAGGGGTGCATACTTTCTTTGGCTCACGACAGTCGCGAGCATAGTGACCCTTCTTGTCACAGTTGTAGCATTTCACCCTTGCAAGCTTTTTCATGCGAGGACGCTTCCCTCTTCCATGTTGGTTAAATTTGGGTTTCTTCCCTGAAGGACCTGCTTCTTCCTTGCCTTTCCCCTTATCAAACCAGTTAGAGCGCTTGCGCTTGGAGCTCGAAGCTCCATTTGAGCTAGAACTAGCATGATAGAGTTCAGCATCCGACTTAGCCGCCAACAAGCGGTCCTCTTCCAGCTCAAGATGACGCATTGCATCCTCAAATGTTTTGATATTTTCATTATGAGTCAGGTGCACCTTCATATGCTCCCAACTCTGAGGCAAGGAACGAATCACTGCTTGCACTTGCTGCTCATCTGTGAGGACATGGCCAGCATCTCTCAGCTCAGTTATCATGTTTGACATCTTTTCTAAGATGTTGCTTCATGGTCTGACCATGAGGCTTCTTATAAGAGTCAAACCTGATAGTAAGCTGCCTCAGTCTAGTCACCGAAGTATGACCAAATCTAGCTGCCAATGCCTCCCACATTTCCTTGGCATTGTCAAAACGCCGAAACTCTCGCATGACGTCATTTTCCATGCTGCTCAGCAACGTGATGCGAGCTAGAGAGTTCATTCTTTTCCACGCAAAAAAAGCTTCTTTGTCTCTTTTGTGCTGTGCAGTGGTTCCCTCTTCAGGTTCTACCATGGTCAGGATAAGAGCCTCAAGTGCTTCTTGCTCTTCCAGCACATACTGGATTTTCATTTGCCAAATTTCATAGTTGTCTCCATTGAGCTTTTCACCTTTGTTCAGCTCGGCAACTATGCTTTTTGTGGCTGAAGCCATTGATCTGAACAAATCAGACAAATATGCATGAATTATTAATGCCTATCATTTATGCATCCCTATTTACATAGACCCATCATATCAATGAATAATTTCAAGTAAGGCTTCAGAATCAAAAGGTCACTACATTTCCAATCATCCTCCAAAAATCCTAACTTAAAACTATCATTAATATGATTGTCATATGTAAAATCATTTCTATGAAGCTACAAAAACTTCTAAAACTACTCACAGCTAATTACCCACAGCAACCAGCAATTAACAGAAAGCAACATATAATAGTGATCTAATAAAACAATAATGCTTTCAATTAACACAATTAGTTAGGTAGTAATCATTACATAATATGTCCACAAATCACACTTAACATATATCAGTCAATACAACTAACACCAAGTCAGCACACGAACTGGGAAAGATCCTCTTTTGTTCAATTTCTTGATCTTTTCCCTTGTAACAATACAGTAATATTCATTTACAAAGTCCATCACAATTTTCTTATAGGAAGCAGCTCCGTTGACATCCCATATGCGATTCAACACATCTTGCCATTCAGGTGGAAGAGTGTTTATGAAAAATCGCACCATCTCTCACTGTGACATGGGACGACCATTCCATATGACCTGTTGAATTTTCTCGTTGACTTCAAGGACATGATCAATTAAGTCACCTCTCACCCATCGATGATCAGTCAGCTCAGCTATCGACTTAGACAGCCTATCCTTTTGTTCATCGGTAACTGCGCGAATAGGTGTGCGCAACCTCAGGGGAGGCATTGTTCCTGCAACAAATGCAGAACAAATAAGGGATCACATTATAATCCACATAGACTTAATTGAAAAAGAAACACATTCTTTTCCCTTTTTTTTTTTTTGGGTCAACGGTCAACGGTCAATGGTCAACGGTCAATGGTCGTCGGTCAACGGTCAACGGTGGTCAACGGTCGTCGGACGTCGGACCGGTCGGACCGGACAGACCGATCGGGTCGCTGGCCGGTGACCACCCGGCAAAACGTCGTCGGTGATGACGTCATCGATGATGTCATCCAAGTGGTTACCGACTGTTGGATGACGTCATCACGTGACGTCAGCACGCATCGGTCTACGGACCGGCGCGTGCTGGTTCGCCCGCCGGCAGCGTGCACGCGCCGGTTCGCCGACCGGCACGTGCGTTGCACGCGCTTGTCGATCCAGCGCTTCCGGGCGCCTGCGGCATCGCCCGGCGGCGCTCGACATATCGCCAGACTCGTCTCGACGTCGCATTTCTTCCTATGCCATCACAATTTGATTTCGACTTACAAAAACTAGGAAAAATGGCCGAACAGCGCTCGGGTGTCGGGATTTTTTGCCCCGATCCGTATGGCCGAAGTTCTTTCGCGAAAAATCAATCAAAAACATCAAATTGATCGGGAAAAAGGTGAATTAGGGCTCTGATAATAATATTGGGAATGACGGATCCCTGAAAACCGGATTCGACACCAAATCGAACCCCTAAATCAATGCGGAAGACGAAGCCCGAGAAAACACGTATCATTGATCGTAAAGCACACCATGGATTCGAGCGTACCTTGTTAGCCACGGATTAAGCACCGACATCGACAAGAGGAAGAGAAACTTGATCTTGTTCGATCCGAGGAGGCGAAATGTCTTCAAGCGTCTCACCGGTTTCGCTTTGAAGAACAACGAGAGAGAGGGAGAGCGTTGAGAGAAAACGTACGTCTTTTCCTTTAAACAAAACGGTGTGTTTTTCTCTCTCCCTCCTCCCTTTTATACCTATCTCCTTCCACGGGCCCTATTCCCGTGGGCCGGGCTTTTTGGGCCCAACTTGGGCGGACGGGCCTTAAGCCCAATACCAATAAAGCCTTCAGCTACTAAAGAAAGGGTTACTCATAGTAGTTTATGTATATGCTTTTACCAATTGGGCACTATAAGCAAAATATTAGCGTAATTAAACCAAGGATCTAAGGAAAACTACAAAAATGGAAAGGAGGGCATATCATGGGTACAAAGCTAATTTTCAAGTTAACCAAGGATGTTAAGGATTCTTGGTATTGTGAAAGACTTCAAGTATCATAAATTTTAAACAAGCAGGGTAAAATATGGCTTCCAAGGACATGGGAAAAAAGAATATATATATTCAGGAAGAAGCGATGCAATCACAAAGTTGAAAGGGAAAAGTTATTCATATAATATACTACTTGACATAGTATATTAATTAGTTGAGTACCCTCATTGGATAAAATGGACAACGTGAAGCCTGAGGAGAATATAATCTGTTGGAGAACAAATACCAGCTATTCATTCCATCTGAAGAAAAGGAGGCTGCGGGATTCCGTAATAGAAGCAAATGAAGACAAATTTTCCCCGCTCTTTCGCTGAAATTAAAGAGGCTAGTCCTACACTCAAGGCTCTTAGGCCCATTATGCTTTAGAGATCAATCTTACACCAAACTAATGAGGAACTATAAAATTGTCGTTGCTCTTTCTTAATGTTCTGCAATCGGTCTCCATCCATGCAAGATGAGCACAAATACTAGATATTCATTCGATCTGAAGAAAAGGAGGCTGCAGAATTTCATAATAGAAACAAACAAAGACAAACTTTCCACGCTCTTTGGCTGAAATTAAAGAGGCTGATCCTACACTCAAGGCTCTTCAGCCTATTATGCTTCAAAGATCAATCTTACACCAAACTGATGAGGAAAATGTAAAATTGCCCTAACACTTTCTTAATGTTCTGCAGTTAGTCTCCATCCATGTAATATGAGCACAGGGACAAGACGGACACTGACATAGAGAAGAAAAGCTCCATTCGAAAGCTGCTTACCCAATAGAAAAGCAGTTTCACTCTGGAGTCGCCCATTAATTAGTAAGACCAAATAAATTCACAATAAATATTAAAGCTGGGCAACCTTTGTCACACACACAAAGGTTATTAGGATCGAGATGCTAAGTAGGATCCTTTCGAAGTCTTCGAGATCATATCAAGATCATAAGATCCTACATATTTGAAGTATTAAATTCTTGCTTAAATCATTCCAATTACATGCATATTAACCTTAAACAGAGGGATAGTGAAACTTAAATGTGGCATTCTCATGTGAGAAGCTCTGGCTTAAATTCTTGGTTGCCAGCTTTTCAACTAACAATTAGAGCACCATGTCAAAGATGTAAAAGCATAAAATCTCCCTGCCCCAGTTTTTAAGATGTATTAAATAGGATCACAATAAAATAATCACCATAATAAGCAAGAAGAAGGCTGCCAAGAAATTACTTTCCTGCCTTTTCCGAATTTCTAATCCTTTATTTTGTCCTTCTCTCTCTTGGAGTACATATTGTCTTTTTCTTTATTTCAAAGGATAAAATATTATTTACCTCAATCTGGGACACTCTCCAATTAACCTCCTCCCCCCCCCCCTTAACAAACCTCACTTTCACTGGCTATTCTAGGTTTTCAACTGTTTAAAGTTTAAGGTGAGTTCTAATCAGTATACATCCAAAGAAATTATGCTATAAGGCCAAGTCAAATCATGCGCCAATTTCTCAAGGATGTTAGAGGTCTCTCTCATCTGGGTGCAGAAGGACATAAGCTATCTCTCTCATCTCCAAAGGATGGCACAGTCCAGAAAGCCAACGAGCCAACGGTGGTTGATGCGCATCTCATCATTTATTCAAGACTGAAGAAGAAGAAGAGATGGTGTCTCTGCACTTCTTCGCTTTCTACTGTTCATTCATCTCCATCCCTTTTTCTTCATTTTCCAAGCCTTATATTTTCCAAATGGAGCTTGAACATGATTAAGAAGAAAGTCCCACATGCACCAGGGGACAGAGACCCAATTTCATATTTGCTCTAGCTAAAAAAGCAGAATTGCCTTCTAAAGCTTGAACACTGGAATCGTAGTTGGGACCGCAATTCTAAGATATAGATCATGACCCCTGCAGACTACCATTTTTCTTAGAATCCAAATTGGTCAAATTTTTTGAGTCGTAGAATCGAATGATCGTGATCCCACAATTTGGATCGCGATCATAACAACCATGCACACACGCATGCACGCACACACAGAGAAGAGTCTTATGATGGTGTGAAAGAAAGTGCAACAAAGAGGAGACTGCAGGTCAGGTTGAACAACGTACTTGGCCCCAAACCCCAACAGCTACTTTCTCAAAGAAAAACAGTAAAAAATATCAACAAAAGGCCTTTTGAATACTGTAAGAAAAGTAGATGACAAGTTAGAAGAATGTTCTTAGATTATATGAGAAACATCAACTACCTTTTACCAATTCTCAACTCTGTACCTGTTTTCCTCGGCACAATTAAGTCTGCTTTACATGGCTGGCCATTATATGGAATTATCTCTGCTAGGAGTCCATTCAGATCGCTTCTTTCGGGAAGGTTCAACACTAGCCCTCTTCGACGATATATTCAGAATTTGCATAGGCATGATGCAAAAGCTGAGAGACAAACTGCTTGACCATGTAAAGAAAGGCAAAGGAGAAGAAAAGAAGGAGGAGGAAGAAAAAAGAGGCCAAAGCTGAGAAAAATATCTCTAGGAAGAGCTATATGCTCAAGAAAATCCCAAAATATTTCACATGGCCAAATTGGATGAAAATATTTGAGAGTACTTTTCCTCAACTTATGTTAAGCAAAGTGACATTGAGAAGAATGTGTTATGAGCAGTCAAACAAAAATGGTGTCAAAGTAAATAGGCAAACAATAATGTAAATCCTTTGTCAGAGTTGTTGATGGCCAAAGGTGATGTTAAATCGGATATCTATATCAACACCGAGAAAATCCTTCATAATATTTCCATATAATTTAGCCACTTCTAAAACATTATTTGGGATTTTGTTGACATTTTGCTCAGCTCTGCCTGTTTTCCTTCTCTTCCACATTTTCTTCTCCTTTCTCTTCTCTTTCTCTTTTGCTGCACCATCTTGTGAAGTAGAAAGATCAAATCATAAAATTAAAATCAATGGCCCAATATGAAATGCTTAACTATGTTAATAAAGCAAGTTGAGAAAGCAAAGGTGAACTCATGTAATAAACACTGCTGGCAGAACAAGTTGCACACGCATTTTACTCGCATTATATTTCAGAGCAATAAATAACACTCAAAATCTAAACCTGGCTTCCGCTCACTGAGTTCACCTCCTGATCAAACTCAGGTTCATTCTCAATTTTAACAGCAAATGGCTAGGACGATTGGTTCCAAGTCTGGAACCTAGGACCTACCTTGTTAGAACCCATTCCCAATTTTTGAAACCGGGAACCGACCCTGTGGACCTTAGAACCAACTCTGAAACCAAACCTGCCAGTTTCAAGTTCCGCTGGCAACCAACCACTTCTTCTTTTCTTTTTCAGTTTAATTCTTTTTTGGTTTCATTGCAGCTTGGTTATGCTGCAATATGCAGCAAATCATTTCAATCCCATGAGGTTAGTAACCTGCCTGTCCTACAACAATTCAGAATCCACGCACACATAACTTCCCTGATCATCAAATAAACACACATACTTGCAGCAACAATCCAAAGACAGCTTCATAAAAGATCACAACTACAAGTACCCTGAAACAACACTTCACCAAAATGACTGCCGCCGCTTTTGATAAAAGAATTTTCACTTAACCTTCCTTCACCAAACAACATTAGAACATAGAAAGGCAGAAAAAAATACACCAGCTGATCATTCTCCAGCTGAGCAGAACATGTCCACAGGTAAAATCGTGTAAAAATCACTTCAAGTCCCGAGCTCAGGTGGATTTGCGAATCCAAGATTGAAAAGCCAATTACCCATCGACCATCTCTTCTTCCCCACGTATCCAAGAGTCGAAAATGGACACAAGAAAACCATTAATAGATAGCAACCATGTAAAACACATCGAGACTTACCGTGACAAAACCAAACCAGAAGAAACAAAGGGTAGAATTAGGGCAAATAGGCCGTAAGAGGCGAGGGGCAAATTGGTACTTGAAAAACCGTCGAGGCCGAGAGTGAGTCAAGCGAGAGAGAGAGAGAGTTCGTGAGTCGAGCGATTTGAGAGAGAGAGAGAGAGAGAGCATGCGTGAGTCTGGAGCCTGCTTTCGGGTTTCATTTATAATAATCAAATAAAAAAATAAATGGGTGGTTCCACATCTGAAATGAGAAACCGGTATTCACTTAGGGCGTGTTTGGTAATGTTTCTGTTCAAAAATTGTTCAAGGGAACAGAAATAGAAAAAACTATTTCTACTCCGGGGAACAATTTTTGAACAAAAGAAGGCGTTTGGTAAACTTGTTCCGAGAATACAAAATGAACAGAAACACGTTTGGTAAATTTGTGTTCTTTTTTTGTTTCTTTTAATTTTTTAATATTTTTATTTTCTTTTTCTTTTTTTCTTCTTTTGGTCGGTCGCCGGCCTTGGCCATGGCCAGCGACCGGTTGACGAGGGTCGACGGCCTCGGCCATGGCCAGCAACTGGCCGACGAGGGCCGGCGGCCTTGCCCAGCCACGGTGTGGCTCGCTGGCCCCCAGCGAGGCCGAGCTTGCCCAGCATTGCCCCGCGCTGGCGAGGCTCGGCCTCGCCTTGGCCGGGCAAGCTTAGGCTCGCCTAGATCCGGTGAGCCCGAGCTCACCCAGCCACCAACGAGGCTCGCCGGCCTGGCGGTGCTCGCCCAGATCCGGCTCGCCTGAGCTCACCCAATCACCGGTGATGCTTAGCCTCGCTGGGCCATCGCCAGGCCGGCGAGCCTCGCTGGTGGCTGGGCGAGCAAGCCTCTCTTAAGGCTGGTGACGCTTCGGCGAGGTCGCTGGCCCTCGACGACCGGTCGCCGACCATGGCCGAGGCCAGCGACCGGCCAAAGAAAAAAGAAAAAGAAAATAAGAAAAAAAAGAGAAGAAAAAGAGTGGAGAGAGAAAAATTGTTCTTAAAATTTGTTCTAGAAACAAGAAACACGTTTTTCTTGTTTCTTATTTCTGTTCGAAATGTGTTCCTGGGAACAAAAAAAATAGGTTTGGAACAAAAATACAAACAAATGCATTTCTGTTCTGAACAAAAAAACAGAAAATTTGTTCATAAACAAAAATAAAGAACGTTAACAAATAGGGCCTAAACTACGAGCCTCGAGGACATGAGTTGAGCGAGTTGAAAGAGAGAGAGCGGTCATGAGATAAGTCTGGAGTCCAATTGAGGGTTTTATTTATAATTAAAAAAGATTTAAATGGGTAATTTCACACCTAAAATAGAAAACCAGACTGATATCCACTTATTCAAGTTTTTAGGAACCGAAAATCGGTCCCATTCGGTCTAGGCAATTCTGATTCGGACAATTCCATTTGCTCATCCCTAGTGCTAACAACAATACTTCACTCTTTATCAAGCTTTTGTGTTTAGGGTGAAGGTACATTTCCTAAAAACTGTAAAAACATTATAAAATGGTTAAAAATTTAGGCTGGACTAAATTGCCATAAAGTTAAGGATTAATACCATGAAAAAGCATTAAATTAATACGCTTGTGATAAATTTATTCAAAATTAATTTTGGACCACAAAAAAAACTTTAAATTAGTATATCTATGATGAATTTACCTAAAACTAATATTTTAACCATAAAATACTCCAAACCGATACATTCGTAACAAATATATCATTAATTATTTTCTATTAAATTGGATTAATATCACGAAAAATTATAAAACTAGTACACATGTGACAAACTGAGAGCAAAACCCCAAACTGTTATACCCGCCAACCATCATGTGTCGTTCAACTTAGCAACTTAATAGTAAAATTTAATAAAAACTGACAGAGTTTTTCGTGATATGAACTTTAAATTAAAGCGTATCCGCACTAATGTACCAGAAGCAAAATCATATCAGTTGGGACAAGTCACAGGACCTAATCCTTAAATGTTGAAGGGCATAATCGAACCACGGATCACTCCCAATAATGATAGAAAAAATATCAGAAAAGTAAGCATATTGAGTGCGTAAAATGTCGAGAGTTTGTCCACTCGTCCACTCGCCCACATTTACCAAAGGCAAGCTCATATGACGGTGAAATTTAAGATAACAATCAAAATCTTTTATATGTATACACCTCCACAATAGGCGTTGCTAAAACCTCGTACACTCGTTTTTGTGATGTGGACTCGGCGAAAATTTCATCAAACTCGTAGGTGTTTCTATTTCAGTTACTCTTCCCCAATTTCAGCATTTTCAGCTAATCATAATAATACATAGGACTTAAATCAGTGCATCATGCAAAAGAATAAACCACCCGTATATTGCCAATGCGTCTTTTGCTTTCTAGGAGCAATATACAAAAATTGCTTACCCTTAGACAAAAGTAAAGAGTACCTTTTTCTTTAACTTTTTTGCTCAAATATAAATGTTATGAAAAGTTTGCATTTGAAGGTATGTCAACAGTAAAATTTTCTAAAAATTTTGAAAGTTTCAAATTAAAATAAAATGTCAAAATTTGTGAATCGCTAGATTTAGATTAAATAAAAAGTAAAACAATTTAGATAATTACCAAAACAAGTCGCTTGCAATCAATAGACTATACATATGATGGAAATAGGACTTGGATGATTGACATACCCTAGTAAATTATCTTTTCTTGAGTTAAATGCCAGTAAAAAAAAGTAATACTTTTTAAGTAAATAGAACAAGAATGAACCAACAAGGTGTGGCGCAGATGGTAAGAAAGTCCGCTATTTCTGTGACGTTAGTTTTGGGTCTTGTTATGATTACGCTAGGAAGAAAACTTTATGCGCCCGGTTGATGAGGGGGAGGGGCAACCTTAAAATTGTCGGAGGGGGGGTGCACTAGTCATGTTGTGCAAAAGCTAGTCAGGAACCACTAACGTGAATCTTCAACTTAAGGTCGTGATGAACTATATAACATTTCTTGTAAATTTTTGGGTGATCCCGAATCTCAACTTAAGCTCCATTTGTTTCATGAAAAATGTCACGTTTCCAAAAAATGTATTTTGAGAAGCCATTTTTCAAGAAAATAATCATATTTTCTAATGTTCGAGTGAAACTTGAAAACAGAGAGGAAAATATTTTCCATTGTTCAGTATTTGATTTGATTTTTTGGGAAAAAATACCAAAAAAATCGAATTTTAATTTTTTAATTGACCAAAAAAATTTATTTTAATATTTTTATTTTTATTTTTTTTAAAAATTAAATATTTAAATATTTTATTTTTTTAAATTGATTTTTTATAATTTATAATCTTTCCTTTTTTTTTTTCCTTTTCTTTTCCTTTCTCCTACTTCCTCCTCCTTCCTCTTCCTTCCTTTATTGCCATGTGCCACACGATGGCTAGCTGCCCGATGATTGACCAAGACGTAGAGTGGCTAGCTTGAGGCTTGGTCAATCTAGGCTAGCTTGAGCTTTGCCGAGGGTGGCAATCTCATGGCTCGCTAGATCACGACAATGGCCGACCAAGGAAGAAGAAAAAGAAAAGGGAAGAAAAAGGAAAAGAAAAAAAAATGAAAAACTCAATTAAAAAAAAAACATAACAATAAAAGGAAAATGTGTTTGGTGAAAGAAGGTGAGGTGGAAGAAGTTACGGAAAATGTTTTGGAACTTTCCCAACTTTTAAAGGTGTTTTTTCTAATAGCGGAAAATGTTTTCATTGACTAGTTCATTTTCCGTTAAACAAACATTAGAAAATCCAAAAAATATTTTTCCGAAAGTTATTTTCCGTGAAATGAACAGAGCCTTAATATAATGACATTTTCAAGTAATATAATGTTTAGTCTTAGTGGACCACTTAGGCTTTCTTCAAACATGAGGTTAATAATTCAATGTGGATAGGATTTCTCCATTAATCAAAACAATAGTAGTCTTTGTCATTTTCTCCTATCCTAGGCATTTTTCATGGGGAAAATTTGCGATGTCCGCGTAAGGCACTATAGGGCGCGGATTCGTCGTGCCATGTATTTATGCCTACCCACTAGTGCAAATCGGTGTAATTAGTCATGCCAATTCACTAAGGAGAGAAGAAAGAAATAAATTTTTTACATTCACATAGTTTTTATTTCACCTTAGAAATTTTATGACATGCTTCGTATACATCAAACTAACCTCAAGAAAGGTAAAGTTGTTCAAAATGAAGCTAAACTTGTTTGACAAGGAGATTCTCAAGAAGACGTGACAAATTATGATGAGACATATGCACTCATTGGGTGATTAGAAGCAATACATATTTTATTTGCTATGCCTGTATTATGATTCCAAGTTATATCAAATGAATGTGAGTGTCTTTCTAGATTTTCTATTAAAAGAAAAAGTTCTATCCAATTTGGTAAACGGAACCACTATATTTCTTCCAGCCATCCAAAGGCATTAGGCAAGGTGATCCATTGTCATCATACCTATTCATAATCATGGTGAATGTCCTCTCCTATCTTTTGAGTCAAGCTATTGCGGATGGAAGTATCAAGGGGACTAAATTGAATAGACATTGCCCTACTTTTTCTCTTATTTTATTTGCGGATGATGTGATTTTTTTTCTTGGATGGTATAATTAGGGAATGTTAGAACTTGGCAAACTCGCTGAATCAATATTGCTTTGCTTCAGGCCAATCGATTAATCTAAACAAGTCCGTTATCTACTTCAACCATGGTTACCCTTAGAATCTAAAAAGAAAGATGGCGAATGAATTGAGAGTTCCAATCATTGAGAAGATCGGAAAATCTTTAGGAATTTCTACGGATTGGGCCCAGTCAAAGAAACATATATTTGCTTCGATCCTTACAAGAGTCTATATGAAGCTAGATGGATGGAAAGTAAAATTGATGTCGAAGGAGGGCAAGGATGATCTAATTGAAACAGTGGTATAGACTCTACCCCAATATGCTATGCTTATATTCAGTATTGGAACACAATGTATAGTGAAACTCGATTTTCTGCTTTCCAGCGAGTTCACCCTCTCGATATGTTGTTCCGAATGGACATCTGATTTTGTTCTTTTTCCCCTTTTTGCTCCGGGCGAAAATCATTTAAATCCTTGGCGGTAGCTTACTGTACTTGCAATTTGAACTTGTTGCACTGACACTCTCTTGTCTAGTGTCAATTACCGAAACGGTTATGGTTTGCAGAATAGTTGACCTGCCTCATAATGAAATTGGTTTGCACATCACCACATTATACTGCGGTTGGGAATGAGAATACAGTTGGTGGTCGAGATTGCACAAGAAAAAACAAAGGTAATTGAAGAAAGTGCTCATGAAAAGGACGCGAAGCAAGAACATCTTATTGTTCGGCCCAAAATTGCCTGAAAAAAAATTAAAGTAACAATATTTGAAAAGGGTACATCTCTAACCTATGCGTCTACTAATTAAGTACTAGACAAAAAGACCAAGGACAAGAAACGCTTTATAGCAAATACTGAAGGGATAACGATTCAGTGGTTTCCACATCGAAGGAAATCGAGGATGCAGTCAAGTGGAGAAGCGCACCATGTGTCTTGTCAAGTTCATGGTACAACAACAAAAAGAGGCTGCGTATCACGAAACAAATGTTAAGACTAAGTGTGGGAGCATAACTACCGCACGAACAAGTGCTGGGATGAGAGAACTTACCATGTCTACACTGGCTGGCCGTCCTCTACCAATATTTCAGCTACCATTCCAGTCTAATCAGCCTGAGAATCCATAAAACCAGAGATTAGTGAGACTACGAAGCAAAATTATAATCCGTTGCTGGAACAGTCAAGTGTCAATGTTGGATGTATGCCCTAAAGTTACCATATAATAGTTACATATTAGGAATTTCAGTTATACTGTCAATCTTATTATTTAATGCAAAAAATGTATTCATTTATTTGTCCAATTATTTATATATGAATGATTTCACATGATCAATTGCGATTGGACCTATTTTTAAGATGTTAAGAATATGTGTGATGGGTTCACAATTAAATTGAATTTTCAAACCATTCCCGGTCTATGGATCATTGAGTAGATATTAATGATTCTTTTGAGACCCTTGTGTTATTAGCTTCACCATTAAGTGTTGGATGCTTAAGGGAATGACAAGTCACAAGTCATTGAGTATTATGATACTCGAGTTAGAACACTGATGCTTATAGCAAACAAGTCCACTAAACATGACACGCATAAAACAATTAGCGACATGGAAGCTTTTAGCATAGTCAATGTCTAATTGTCCATGCTCTAGTCTTGTGTAAATAATCCTTAGACTTGAGGCATATCATTGACTTGCATGTTGGATGGCTATGGTTCACAGGTGTGCAATGTTGTCGGCTCATTGATCCGTCTTTGTAGTCGATGATCATAATTCATTCATATATGAAGTTACACGTGTGCGTAATATAGAATTTGTCTCTTTGTTACATACAAGGTACAACGATGATGTCCTATGCAATCTAATTATGATACTACATTGAAATGCTCGGCCAAGGTTGTAATCGAGATTGAACTATTCATGTCTCGTATAAAATGCATGTCAATTAAGTTTTTGCATATAATCGAATTGGTGGCTTGACAAATATTCCATGGTCTTTGTTCGACCAGGACATAATAACACAGAGGGATTGAATTATAATGTAGCCAAAGTTGACAAGTTCATTATGTTCTTAAAGCATTCATATTGTCTAGGTAGTCTTGACATATTGTTAAATGTCAATCATGGCTTGTAGGACCTATAGATTAATTGGAACAATCAATTCTCTTGGAGTACTAAGTGTTAGTGCAAGTCTTACTATTATTTCAATGATGAACCCAAAAATATCACACACCATAGTCAATTCAGAATGATGTGGAGCAAGAGAGATAATATCACAAATAGGTTTGCAATAACGACAATGAAATTGAGTTGAGCTGAAATTTAAATTAAATGAGATTTAATTTAATTTTTATTTTAGTCATGAGCGTACGTGCAGACAATGCACATACACGCCCAAGGTGGACAGATATTTATGTGCCTAAAATGCACACATGAAGATCATGTCATTTTATGTTTTAAATTGTAGGATTTATATAAAAATAAAATATAATAAAATAAAAGTGCACACTCATGGTCAGCAACTGTGCTGACATGAGAAGCACACGGTCAGCAACAGCAGCAACTGCCGACAGTTGCTGATCGCAAAATAAAATAAGGATCGGCAACAGTTGCCGTGGGGTGTGTGATTGTGCAATGTGTGCGTGAGACAAAAAGTTTTTTTGGCGCTATGACTAAGATATCAATAGTGCGGCGAATAAACTGAGCACAATTTTTAGTGGTGATTACCCAAGTTCTTTCTTGTATTTGATATACGATTGGCGGCGTGTTTAAACTAGAGATCTGATATTTGTGGGCCTCAAATTGAAGAACATTTAAAACACACTATGAGAGAATCTGTTTAAACCCCTTCATTCTTAAGATTTTTATTAAAATGCACGTACAATGCCTTTGGAGATACATGTGCAGTAAAATTTAATAAAAGCTTCTGTTGCGTTTATATTTATTTTACCTATGCTGTTAAACCCCAACAATGAAAACACCAAAGTTTGAGCTTGAGAATACAACAAAAACAAAATAAAAAATAAAAATAGCGCATGCAACACGATTGCGTTACTTTTTTCGCAATATTCATTTTGAGCAAAAAGAACTTAGTATGGTCTCTCTCTATGTATATATTTATATGAATGCGTGTACGTATATGTATACAAGAGCATAATAAACTTAGTTACTCATGCAAAAGATAATGTTTTTCTGTGTCGACAAAAATCTTCGCAGAGAGGAAACTGTGGGATTGACCAAGCATCTTGCATGTTACATTTTGGCTGTTTATATGTGGCCAGTCCACTTGGTGAGTACAGGCCAGTGCTCTTAAATTGACCGGGCGCAAAATAATCTAAAGCTGGCAAATCGCTGATCAACCATCGCAGCCACGTTCGTTTAGAGGGATGTGATCATGTTAAACATTATTATGTAGGTAAATGACACATATGGACATGAATTCCGCGTAGTCAACACGACCTAAGAAGAGGTCGTGGCTGTAGGTTCGACTCTCCCAAAATGCAAACTTACACTCCAGAAGAGGTCAATTTCATCGGAAATTAATAGTTTCCCATATAAGCAGGAAAGAAATCATAGCTTGAGGTTGAGTTTGGGTGGACATAACTACAGTTTTTGATTCAGAAACGCAAATTACTAGACCAAAGAATGCCGAACCAAAAAGCTAGGTCACTTATTTTTTGGAAGTAATTTCTGTAATACGCGAAAATGCAATCCAACATCTCCATAACTAGAACCAAGAACACATATATAATCGAGTAGAGAAATTAATGCATCTGATTTGGACCATCGTTCTTGATACATAATAGAGACAATCCAAACTCAAGAACTTTCCGTCTATTACCCTCTGTATCACTAGCTTAATGAGACAACCCCTCACCTTTAGCACTTAGGAAACGCTCCTTTGTGAGGATAATTGTGAGTGTTAGGGTTAGATGAGAGACTTAGCACTATTTATAGAGTTTTCAATCAAGCCCTCTCATTACCGACCATGCTCAACTTGGCCCATATTAGTCAGTCTCATATTAGACTAATTAAGAAACCTTCTATCTCACTTTAGACCAACCCTATAAAACAGCAAATTATAATATCAATTAATGTAGCCTACATTAGAAAAACTCTTACATTCTCTGACTTGGGCTATATTAATTAAAATTGTATCATATGTGCACACCTTAGTGTAAAGATAATTCTTAATAGTCAATCATATCCCATAAAGTCTCAAACACTGAATCATGGTGATAATTGTATGTACACACACAGAGCCTTTCATGGTTATGAGTGTTTTTGAATTTATTAATATGGATTCAATATTATAGTATGACAAATGGATAATACCTCTCATAGAGAGATTCCATTTGTCACTTACATTTTTTTTTTTTTATCTTAAGTGTCACAAAAATTTATGCCCTTAGAGAATGTCTTTATGGTTTTACTGAACCCACATATATCTTATTTTTATAGTTAACATTTCTTTATATGTGACAAGTGTTGACACCTAACTTTTGGCGATCTAGTTAGTCATTTATTGCATAGAAAATTAGGGGTTAACTTTGTCCCTGAAAAAATATTAATTGCATATCATATAGATTTAGGTTGCATTTATTTTGTTTTTTGCATTTTTTGCATTTTATTGGACTTGTGGCGGATGAGTTCGAATTAGATGGATCAGGCCCACGAAGCGAGCATATTGGCCCAAGCCCGTGTTTTTTAATAATTAAAAATTATCTCGTGGGAATATAAAATTTTAAAAATTTTCCGAGATATGAATCTTTTTTGGATAGGACAAATGGGTGAAAGAATATTTCGATTTGGTTTTGAATTTGGATTTAGAGAAAAATTTCATCTTAATCTCGAATCCTTATCAATATGGGATGAATTTTGTGAAAAAATTGCAGATTTGGATTCGAATAAGAAATTAAAATCCTAATCCTTCACCTATAAAAAGGTGGTATGCGTAGGTTTTTTGGAGGGGGCTTTTCGAGGGTTCTCTTCGTCAAAAAAGAAGAAGAAGAAAAACCTCTCCTTTTGCTGAAAAGTGCACCAGAGCACAGGAGGAGACAGATGGAGAAAGTGACATGAGAGGAGACAGGAGGAGAGAGAAAGAAATAAAAAAGGGGAAGAAGAATTGTTCTTCTTCCCCGGTGGGATCGACTGCTGTCTGCCCGCACTTGCTGCCCGTTGGACGCCGCCACCTCGCCACACCGACGCCGCCTGGAACCGAAGCCCACTGCGGCCGCTGTCCATTGCTGGCTACCACAGCAATGACGCCCTTGCTGCCTTGCTACCATTGCTCCATTGCCCGCAAGCTCGTGCTGCAGTTGCTGTCCAAAGGCCAAGATCTGCCCACCGCTGCGCTCCGCTATTCCTATTCGCCATCGCCGCCCCAATCTCGCGTTGCTGCCACACCAGTGTTACTGCCACGCTAGATCCAGACACCCGAGCGCCAGCGCCCCTCGCCGTGCCTCTGTCGCTGCCAGAGCCGGACCTGAGCCGAACGGCTGCTCGTTCCGACCCGACACCCTTGCAGCACCCCTATTCATGAAGCCATCTCCGATTCGCCTCCGCTATTGCCCCTGCACGCACTTAAGCTCCCTTTCGACCCAGCAACCAAACGACGCCACTGGAGCTCACACCGCCACTCTGCCACCACGCCGGTTGCCGCCCTTTGCTAGAAGCCCCGACGGACAGCCCCCTGCTTCGACGCCCAGCGAGCACCACGCCACCACATCAATCCGTGAAGCACCCCGCCATCCTCTGCCCGAGCTTTTCGCCGACGCCGTGCCTGCAACTCTCCAACCCGCCACCAGTTTGCCCTCGCCGGAGCTCCGACTAGCAGTGACCGGCTGCCCTTGGAGACCTACGAGCAAGCTGTGCTCGAGAAGGCAGAAAAAGAAAACAGAAAAACAAAAGAAAAAAGGAAAATCAATTAGGTAGTTTTTTTTTTTACTTTATTTTTTATGTTATTTTCATTTATTTACTTTGTTTTTTAGTAGGATTATTCCTGAATGAATGGTTGAGATTCCGACATGAAAAGTCCCTCAAGCTAGAGATTTACAGTCCGATTTTCACGCCCAAAATCCAATTCACAATCCCTTACAAAAATCGACAATCCAATCTCAAGCCCGTGATTCGATTTGCGATTTAATTTAAAATTGGCCAACCCGATCTCATGCGTGAGATATGGTTCGTCAATTTTTGGATATCAATCTTATCTTGTTTGATTTGCTATCGTCAAGTTGGTTGAGTCAATCTTATTTTTGTAAAAGAAAAATCCAAAAGATATTTGAGTTAGGAATAGATTTGCTTTAGAATATTTCTTGTTTAGGATTAAAATTGCAATCTTATTTCAAAACTTAAAAATCCAAAAATGTTGAATTAGGATTAGGTTTTTTTTTTATATTTAGAATAATAATTTTATTTTGAATCAAGGAAAAGAAAACTGAAAAAAGAAAGCACATTCATTTAGGATGTTAATTGCATGTGAACTTTTAATTTCGAAATTAATATAAAAACACAAAAAAATCATCATGCATATATCATGTTGAATCAGGGCATTCTTTGCACATCATGCATGTTTATCAATTATTGGTAGATAATCTCTCCTAGATAAATTGCATGTTTTGTTAGGAAAATAAAAATGTCCATGTCATATAGAATTAGGTTCATGAAATGCACGTCATTTATTGATTGTTGTTAGGTTTATTTAATTAGAAATTGTCCGTCATTAGATTAGGTCATTTAATAAATGTCGCATGACATATAGCTCGCATATTAAATTGTATGTTGCATGTCATTTTAGATAAAATAATTTTGTACATCACCGCATTGCATCACACATCATTAGAATTAAGTCATTATGGTAAATTTAGATTGCATATTTAATTATTGCATCATTAGTTTTGTTACTCATTCATATAATTTAGGACATATTGCCACGCCGTATTATTTCATAGTAGATTAGAAGCATTACATTGCATATGGACTATATTCTCGTTGAAAAAGAGAAAACATAAATTGAATAATTGCTTGTTTAATTAGAAACCATATCTAGGGCTGTTGATGTGGATTTTAATTTAACATTGCAGATGCTTTCGTTGCTTTGAGGTAAGTTCTGCATTATTTAATTGCTTTCTTGGGTGTTAAATTGGTGGTTTACGTACCCACATGATCACCTCACATGTTAGGAAAATAATTAAAATCAATTTAAGCTGCCTGCAAAAACATTTTTTCAAAATAAAAGAAATGGTACTGAAAGGGCATTAGAGAAATCTAGCGTAATCAAGTCCCCATACCCAAATCTCTAGTTCGTAGAAGTAAAGTAAAACTCCCATTACTTTACTTGGGTTTCTAATCAACCCACCATAAATAGATTAATGGCGACTCCTAGATAAAATCTATTTGCATGTTAAAAACTTGAACCCAAAGTCGTGAATTGGTATGGGCTTGGGAGAGCCCGAGTTAAGTCTAGGCTTAACAATCCATTAGCCAAACCTTAGGTGGTTCACACCCGAAAAATTAGTCGCGACAGCTTAGCGACTCCGCTGGGAACTTGAGTTGAAACTCTTAGTGGACTTAGGCCAATTTTTCTTCTCTTTTGAAAAACGTTTTTGTTTGGCAGCGAGGATCCCAGGTACGTTCCTAACATTTAAGGTGTTAAATGTTTTTGCAAATTGGGAGATATAATGGGAGTAATCTTTGCTAACCTTTGTCTTTCAGGTTGGAGTTGGGAATGAATGTTTTAAATTCCCTCCTTGTAAGAGCTTTTTTAAAAAAAAATGATGAAAAAAAGTTGATAGATCATTGTCATGGATTGATTCTTTATTTGCACCTCTTACTTATATATTTTCATTCATTGGAATTAGGTGATAACGAATCCTCCGCATATTACGCGATCAAGAGCTAAAATGGCCGACCAAACTGAAATGCATGATCATATCTCCGCACCTGCTTACCTTGAGGTAGTGCTTCCGAAGCAGGAATACAAGACCCAAATGAGTAATGGCAACATGCTTGAATTGGAGGATGACCCACCGTTGGTCACTGTTGAAAAAACTAAGCCTAACTATGCCCTTAAGATGGGCAAGATGAAGTGGAAGTGATGGATACTCTAGGGCAGCCAAGTGGCAAATTCATTTATTTGGTGAAGTATTCAGTTCCTCCCAGCTTTTATTTTGACCCCTGCAACATAATTCCAAGTGGATGGGATGACATGGACGATCTGACGCCTCCAAAGACAGAGAACTCTGATGACGCTTTGGAAGGGATCGCAAGTCTTTTCAACGACCTCTTCATAGGAGCCAATGGCAAAGGATCTTTGGAAGACATGGACGTTAGCCTGCAAGAGTAACTTGTTACTCTTGCCAATTCCCTTGCGCGGAGATTTTTATCGCTTTCTAGAAATTCTTATCGCTTTTTAGGAATTGTTTTTGCCTTCTAGGAATTGTTTTCAATTTCTTATTTTGCTCTCTTTTTAGAGATTAGGACTTGCATTTTTCATTCCAATAATGTAATTCATTTGATTCTATTAAATGAAATTACAATTTTATTTCCAATTTTTGAGGGCATGACGGGGTACTCCAAACTAGTCCAATGATGATATCCAACCATGAAAGAAACTATCATCCAAGGAAAATTCTGAGGCCTGGGCTTCATCATGCTTTCTCGTGCTAAAATGCTTATCCAATTGCTTTTCAAAAAAAAAAATTCAAAAAATCTTTAAAAAAAATGATTTACCCTGTTTGTCTTTTTGATCCATCTACTTTCCATTTCAAGGACAGTCATATAGCATGCAAAGGTGTGGAAATGGTCCAATCTAATGCAACAAATGCTGACAATGATGGTCTCGAAGACTCGATCGAAGATGCCATTGAAGTGCAACGTAGCTAGGAACAACATGAAAGAGCCAAGGCTCTTACATCCGAGCAAACCGTCACTATTAATTTAGATGACACTGAAGAAGCCAAGGAGGTAAATGATCTTGTTCTAAGGGAGCTATTGCCAATTTTTCCAAATTCTAGGGGCAAGTTTGCTCCAAATTCCAATGACCCATATGAGGTGAAGAAGGTACTTCCTAGAGGTGCTTTGATCCTGGCAAAATGGATGGTTGTGAGTTTTCTACTCTAGTTAATTCTTATGCTATCAAGAAGTATTATCCATGATTGAATTTGTTGTGTCATGTTTTGAATTGCAAGCATTTTATGATGAATAAATTGCCTCAATGAGTTGCAAATTCAATGGTTCAAATTTGTTATAAATCTTGCATGTTTTCAGTGATGAATTATGTGAGATAAATTGAATATGTCAAATGGGATACTTTGGAATGATGAAAGGCAAACCTTGTTCCATACATTGTTTCATACACTAATCCCCAGTGAGTTGTGTGGAAAAATTCCATGCCCACAAGGAAAATGGTGATCTCGCAAATGGTACGTCAACCAAAGTGATGAGAGGCAATTTTTCCTCTACTCAAAACACTACAGGTATATCCATTGTTTAACCCTTTGAGCCCACACATGTGAAAAGCTTTTAAAATTATCCCTGTCAAGGATCATCCCATGCTGGGACAAAATTTGAAGTGAAATGGTAGGAATTTTCTTACTTACACTTGCATTAATCTTTGAGTATTGTTTTCGCAATGTAACTTGTACCATAATTTGAAGTGCCTTAGAATAACGAAGAGCAGTTCTTTCTCTATCCACACACTATTATCCATTGCATAGCCCATTTGAGCCTATGAATTCGTTTCATATTAAGCCCAGTTGGTGATCATCCCCCACACTGGGGCAAGGCAAGAAAAAATAAACCATTCAAGTAGCATGGTTTAGAATGCTGACAAAAGGTGAAAGGCTGTGCAAGTCCAAAGAAAATAAGTGCAAAAAAAATGAGGCATGAAAAAGTAGTGTGCCTGGTAAAAGCAAGGCCAATGCCCAAAAAAGAAAAGAAAAAAAAAATCAAATACTTGAGTCATATCCCTCCACAAGGTGGTACTAAAAAACTCAAATGCTGAGATGTTGCAATCAATGGAGTTGTGATGTGAAGAAAATCTTCAATGATGAAGGAGAAAGTAGGTGGAGATATCAAGATGATCACCAACTTTGACCCTCTAAACACTTTTTGAGCCTAATGATCATTTCATTTCTCAACTCATGAACCCAGCCTACGTTACGTCCCTTACAAAGTCTCTTCAGATTAGGGCACTTGAATTAATGTAGAAGTTCATATGTTTGAAAGCATCGCTTAAAGAAGTGCGAGTAAGGCAATTTCTACTTCATTTCTCATGTTTCTTAACTTGTAAATCCCAAGATGATTGCAAAACATCACTCATTTTTCAATAGCCTCGACTCAAAGAGTCCAAGCCGTTGACCAAGCCTGCATTACGGTCCTTGTTAAAGACCTCTCAGATTGGTAAGTTCGTACCACTTGCGAGATTGCTCAGACCCTTATTTGGCATGATGATGGGGAGATAGAGTGAATTGTTAAAATCTTGCATCAAAGGTCAGGATGAAATAGCCATTTTAATGAGGATGAGTGAAAAGCCCTTTCAGACTGAAAGATCCCTCACTTGACACATCCATGACACTCATGTGTTCAGATTGGAACGAAAATGCTAGATTGATGGAAATCATCACACATGAACATCTCTTAAATTAATGCATGTTCGTGATTGCAAATGCATATTGCCTCTCCTACGACCATGTTTTGCAGGAGACATATCTCCCAGGATCAGAGATGTTACCGGATTCAGGCAATCGAAGAAAGATTTAAGTCCTGGTAAGATAATCAATGTTGCAATGCTAGGCGACCGTAGAAAGATATGGGTCATGGATATGTAACACCAACTACTTTGGATCACTCTACCCTCCTTGAAGGTAAGATATTCCAGGTAAGTTTCTTTACCATTTTCCAAAAATTAGACATCTCAATTTGGATTTGGATGTCTCTATTCTTTTCGTTGAACATTTCAATCTGGATGTGAATGTTCTTCGATTTTTCTCATTATACCTTAGTCTAGATCTAGGTATTTCGAGCTTCCAAAATCATGACATCTCTGTCTGGACCCGGATGTCTTGATTATTCTCGTTAGAGCATTTCACTTTGGATGTGAATGTTTTTCCATCTTCTCATTATACCTAGTTTGGATCTAGTTATTTCAATTTCCAAAATTTTGACATCTCAGTCTGGATCTAGATGTTCTAATTATTTTCGTCTAAACATTTCACTCTAGATGTGAATGTTTTTCGACCTTTCTCGTTATACCTTAGTCTGGATCTAGGTATTTCGAATTCAAAACTCTTGACATTTCAGTCTGGATCTGGATGTCTTAATTCTTTTCGTTGAACATTTCACTCTGGATGTGAATGTTTTTCGATCCTTCTCATTATACCTTAGTTTGGATCTAGGTATTTTGAGTTCAAAAATCTTGACATCTCAGTCTGGCGATCTAGATGCCTCAATTCTTTGAACATTTCACTTTGGATGTGAATGTTCTTCTCAATCTCAATGTCTCAATCTATTACCTGTTACACTCTTCAAGGAACCTAAGTGAGAGTTAGGTACTTACAGAGTAAATGGGGATTTATCATGTACTTCAAGATGCTTTACCGCACTGATTGGTAAGTAATTGTAGGTACGTTCCTTTCTTTCGCATCATACATTTGCATAAGCATTTCCATGCATCATATAAATTGCATTTTAAAATGGGATTAATTTCCTGACAAAAAAAAATCATTCAATGCATGTGCATGGTCAAAATTTAGGTTTCAATTTGTCTTTGAATGCAACTTCTACGAGCTTAGCTTCAAAGAGGGGCAATTGTCGACACCTAAATTTTGGCGACCCAATTAGTCATTTACTGCATAGAAATTAGGGGTTAACTTTGTCCTTGAAAAAATATTAATTGCATATCATATAGATTTAGGTTGCATTTATTTTGTTATTTGCATTATTTGCATTTTATTGGACTGGTGGCAGATGAGTTCGAATTAGATGGATCAGGCCCACAAAGCGAGCAAATTCACCCAAGCCCGTGTTTTTTAATAATTAAAAATTATCTCGTGGAATATAAAATTTTAAAATTTTTCCGAGATATGAATTTTTTTTGGATAGGGCAAATGGGTAAAAGAATATTTCGATTTGGTTTTGAATTTGGATTTAGAGAAAAATTTTCTTAATCTCGAATCCTTATTAGTATGGGATGAATTTTGTGAAAAAAATTGCGGATTTGGATTCGAATAAGAAATTAAAATCCTAATCCTTCACCTATAAAAAGGTGGTATGCATAGGTTTTTTGGAGGGGGGCTTTTCGAGGGTTCTCTTTGTTTAAAAAAAAAAAAGAAGAAGAAGAAGAAGGAGAAGAAAAACCTCTCCTTTTGCTGAAAAGTGCACTAGAGCACAGGAGGAGACAGATGGAGAAAGTGACGTGAGAGGAGACAGGAGGAGTGAGAGAAACAAAAAAGGGGAAGAAGAACTGTTCTTCTTCCCCGGTGGGCTCAATTGCTGTCTACCCGCGATCACTGCCCGCCGGACGCCGCCACCTTGCCACACCGATGCCACCCAGAACCGAAGCCCACCGCGGCTGCCGTCCATTGCTAGCTGCCACAGCAACGACGCCCTTGCTGCCTTGCTACTGTCACTCCATCACCCGCAAGCTCGTGTTGCAGCTGCTGTCCAGAGGCCAAGATCTGCCCACCGCCGTGCTCCGCTTGTTCCCGTTTGCCGTCACCACCCCGATCTCGTGTCGCTGCCACACCAGCGCTGCTGCCACGCCAGATCCGGATGCCCGAGCGCCAGCACCCCTCGTCGCGCCTTTGTCGCTGCCGGACCGGACCAGCCGAACGGCTGCTCGTTCCAACTCGACACCCTTGCAGCACCCCTATTCACGAAGCCATCGCCGGTTTGCCTCCGCCGTCGCCCAGCACGCACTCGAGCTCCCTTTTGACCCAGCAACCAAACGACGCCACTGGAGCTCACACTGCTCTGCCGCCACGCCAGTTGCCACCCTTTGCTAGAAGCCCCGACGGACAGCCCCCCTTCTTCGACGCCCAGCAAGCACCACGCCACCACATCGATCCATGAAGCACCCCGCCATCCTCTACCCGAGCTTTTTGCCGGCGCCATGCCTGCAATTCTCCAACCCGCCACTAGTTTGCCCTTGCCGGAGCTCCGACCAGCAGTGACCGGCTGCCCTTGGAGACCTACGAGCAAGCTGTGCTCGAGAAGGCAGAAAAAGAAAATAGAAAAACAAAAGAAAAAAGGAAAATCAATTAGGTAGTTTTTTTTAACTTTATTTTTTTTTATGTTATTTTCATTTATTTACTTTGTTTTTTAGTAGGATTATTCCTAAATGAATGGTTGAGATTCTGGCATGAAAAGTCCCTCAAGTTAGAGATTGACAGTCCGATTTTTGCGCCTGAAATCCAACTCGTAATCCCTTACAAAAATCGACAATCCAATCTCAAGCCCAAGATTCGATTCGCGATTTAATTTAAAATTGGCCAACCCGATCTCATGCACGAGATATGCTTCGTCAATTTTTGGATATTAATCTTATCTTGTTTGATTTGCTATCGTCAAGTTGGTTGAGTCAATCTTATTTTCATAAAAGAAAATTCCACAAGATATTTGAGTTAGGAATAGATTTGCTTTAGAATATTTCTTGTTTAGGATTAAAATTGCAATCTTATTTCAGAATTTAAAAATCCAAAAATGTTGAATTAGGATTAGGTTTTTTTATATTTAGAATAATAATTTTATTTTGAATCAAGGAAAAGAAAACCAAAAAAAGAAAGCACATTCATTTAGGATGTTAGTTTTATCATTATTTGAATTGCATGTGAAATTTTAATTTCGAAATTAATATAAAAACACAAAAAAATCATCATGCATATATCATGTTGAATTAGGGCATTCTTTGCACGTCATGCATGTTTATCAATTATTGGTAGATAATCTCTCCTCGATAAATTGCATGTTTTGTTAGGAAAATAAAAATGTCCATGTCATATAGAATTAGGTTCATGAAATGCATGTCATTTATTGATTTTTGTTAGGTTTATTTAATTAGAAATTGTCCGTCATTAGATTAGGTCATTTAATAAATGTCGCGTGACATATAGCTCGCATATTAAATTGTATGTCACATGTCATTTTAGTTAAAATAATGTTGTACGTCACCGCATTGCATCACACGTCATTAGAATTAAGTCATTATGGTTAATTAGATTCCATATTTAATTATTACATCATTAGTTTTGTTACTCATTCATATAATTTAGGACATATTGCCACGCCGTATTATTTCATAGTAGATTAGAAGCATTACATTGCATATGGACTATATTCTCGTTGAAAAAGAGAAAACATAAATTGAATAATTGCTTGTTTAATTAAAAACCATATCTAGGGCTGTTGATGTGGATTTTAATTTAACATTGCAAATGCTTTCGTTGCTTTGAGGTAAGTTTTGCATTATTTAATTGCTTTCTTAGGTGTTAAATTGGTGGTTTACGCACCCGCATGATCACCTCACATGTTAGGAAAATAATTAAAATCAATTTAAGCTGCCTGCAAAAACATTTTTTCAAAATAAAAGAAATGGTACTGAAAGGGCATTAGAGAAATCTAGCGTAATCAAGTCCCCGTACCCAAATCTCTAGTTCGTAAAAATAAAGTAAAACTCCCATTACTTTACTTGGGTTTCTAATCAACCCACCATAAATAGATTAATGGCGACTCCTAGATAAAATCTATTTGCATGTTAAAAACTTGAACCCAAAGTCATGAATTGGTATGGGCTTGAGAGAGCCCGAGTTAAGTCTAGGCTTAACAATCCATTAGCCAAACCTTAGGTGGTTCACACCCGAAAATTTGGTCGCAACAACAAGATATATGTCAACGCTAATAACCGAATGCCCCTAGCCTTTACTCAAGATTTATACAATACCTTAAAACTTTATTAACATGTATTCAATAAAATAATAATACATTCGTAAATACTTTATTGACAATTTTGTACCGTTTCTTTATGGTCAAGAACTTGACTGTCATATATTTGAATGCCTTGAGACCTCTATTGTTGTTAATAAACAATATTGCAAAGTTATTATTTCAATACAACTGTATGGGCCTATTCATTCAGTCAAATACGGTCAACTCCCTACTGAGGTTCCGGAGCCTAATATCCTGAGTAACAATCGAAAAGCATGCTACAAACTCCGCTTACATGGCAGATGATGACATATATTTCTATTTACTGCACCTCCTACTAAGATAAAGATGTATTCTGTTGTCGACTTCATGTCATCCTAATAGCCAGCAAATACATATGAATTATTTACTAGCTTTAGGATATGAACATGTGTGTAAATCAACATATAATCTTTTGTCTTTTTTAGATACCTAAAAAACCTCATTGGCAGTGATCTAGTAATCATGTCCAGAATTTAACTAATATCCATCTAGAAGTTTTGTCGCAAAAACGATATTTGATTTAGTGCAAATTTGCATACATGATGCTTTCAAGTGCATTAACACAAGGTACATCGTTCAATTGGGTTTTCTCAATGTCTCCATGAGGACAATGTGACAAATTCGGTTTATCACCCTTAATGACATGAGTAATTCATGGATTGTAGTGATGTATACTGAATCTTTTTACAATACGATCAACAAATGTCCTCTGAGATAAACCCAATATACGGCGAGAACGATCCTTACGAATTTCAGTGTCAAGGACAAAAGATGCCTCATTAAGGTCCTCCATATCAACATTTTTCGATAATATCTACTTTGTCTCATGCAGTAATTCAAGATCACTACTTGTAGGCAAGATATTATGTATATAGAGTATAGAAAAATAAATTTCCTCCCTTGGCCTTGCAATATATATACTGATTTATTTTGTTCTCAACTAAACGAAGTGACAGCATCATGAAACTTTAATAACATTGTTTGAAAATTTGCTTGAGGCCATAAATAAGACTTTTTAGTCTACACATAAGCTTACCTAAATCATCTACTACAAAACCTTTGGGTTGCACCATATATACTTCATTATGAAGGTATTCATTTTGAAAGATAGTTTTAACATTAATCTGGCTTAACTCCGTATCAAAATGAGCTACTAATGCCATGTTCACTTTGAAAGAATCTTTAGAAGAGATTAGAAAAAATATTTCTCCATTTCCACCCCTCTTTAAGAGGGAAACCTTAGTTATCTGTTTGACTTTAAACTTCCCAATCTTTCTTTGAAGTCCTTTGTAGTCTTGTCCACCCATTTGAAATTGATGAGCTCGTGATGTTCAGGCAACTCAATAAGTTCCCAAACACTATTATGTTTCATAAATTGCATATTGTCTTTCGTCGTATCTAACCACAGATCCGATTAAGGACAAGAAACATCATCTGTATAAGTCACTAGATTGACCATGCAGTAAATATTGTAGTCATGCCCCCACAGATAAACTATATAGTTTGATGGTATAACTGATCGTCTCTTTCTAACAGATCTCTTGAGTGGAGCTACAACTAGTTCATCCTACACCTGAGATGCGTGAGAAACTTCATCAGAAACTATCTCAATAACAGTATCCTAAACTTCAATAGGCTTAGTTTGTGGTGTAGAAGACTCCACAATTGTCTGTATAAGTAAAGGTAAAGACACAGTGATTTCCACCATACTATTATCCTTACGTCGAACTCTAGAAACTTTCTTGTCTATGATTCCATAATTCTTGTACCTTTATTGGAGTTCTAAAATCAATACCCATTTGAATGATCTGAGTAAGATATGAAATAATATCAAGTTGTTATGAATTCCAACATGCTTAATATCAAATTATATAATCTCACTTCTATAAGACACCCCAAACCTTAAGATGGTTCAAGCTAGTTTTACGTTAAGTCCATCACTCAAAGAAATTGAACAATTTTGGTAGAAACACGGTTTTGTAGCTTTCAAAGTGCCACCTCACAGAAAACTAGGTAAATTAGTGCTATTAATCATACTCCCCATAATCTCCATAAGGGTGATATTGCACCTTTTAACCACACCATTATGTTCAGGATTTTCGGGTATGGTAAATTAAGTTACCACTCCAGAATCTTCCAATTATTTGACAAAAATGTCTTTTTAAACTATCAAACATTGCCATGCTTGCCAAAATAATCATCACCAAGATTAGGTCTGACAACCTTTAAGCCTTATTCCAATTGTTTGTTGATTTTAGTCCCAAAAAAAAAAACAAATTGAGTTTATCTAGAGATTCAGACTTTTCCTTAATCAAGTATAGAAGAAATAATCGTCAATGATTGTGTTGAAATAAAAAATTCATACAGAATGTTACCATATAGGGTCCACTGATATAAATGTAAATGACCTCTAATAGGTCAAAACTTCATACTGCAGTTTTATTTTTTTAGGGAAAATCTCAAATAAGAACCAAAAGTGAGTTTATTTTCTCAAATAAGGACCCGAAGTGGCTAACAAATCTCAAATAAGGACCCAAACCCGCTAGCTGGCGAGTGTGTGACATTTCCAATGGTCAGAATATGGGCAATTTTGTACACAAAAAAAAATGATAGAAATTAACAAACCCTAAAGACAAAACCCCCCAACTCTTCACGTTCTTTTGACCTAAAAAAAAAAAAAACTCTTTATGTTCTCACGTATTTCTTATGCTCTTCATCTTCTCCGTTCTTTGTCCTCTCTCGCCTAGAGCATCAAAATTTTCTGTTAATGGAACATGAATTGAAACAACAAGAAACCCCTACCTTCGTTTCTTCACATCTTCTTCTTTTGTTTTCTTTCTTCGTTTCTTTCCAACAAAGAAGACAAATCTTGAGTAAAGCCACCTTTTCGTTATTGAGACACTTGTGTGTAACACGAGGGCCTCGATTCTTCATTATCTTTTCCTAGGTTCACCATACACTTTGATTCACACTCCCGTTCAATCGAGGTCAGTTTTGTTCAAATTGGTGCAATCGATCCTTCATTCGTCAAAGTGGTTGTAACTTGTTGAAGCAACATGTCGACAAGCTGCGGGCATGTGGTGGAATATCACATAGATGGTAGCGAGGATGGTGATGGTAGGACGAATTCTTTTGTTTTCTGGTGTTCTTTTTGCTTGTTTTGTTGGATTTCTAAGTTAATGTCTCTTTTGTCCAAAAAATGCATATGAGTTGTGTCCAAACGAGAGGGGACAAAGAATGTAAAAGATGAAGAGCAGAAGAAAAATATCGTGAAGAGTTTGGGGGTTTTGTTTTTAGGGTTTGTTAATTTCTATCTATATTTTTTGGGGACAAAATTGCCCATATTCTGGCCATCAGAAATGTCACACACTCGCCAATCGGTAGGTTCAGGTCCTTATTTGAGACTTGTTAGCCATTTTGGGTTTTTATTTGAAACAACGGTCACTTCGGGTCCTTATTTGAGAAAATAGGCTCACTTTGGGTCCTTATTTGAGATTTTCCCTTTTTTTTTTTTTTATCTTAGTTATCTTACTTCTGTAATAATCTACGCAAGTCTTTAGGTAACTTTTGAGAATAGACAAAATGTTGACACTATCAACTTTTCTACTCTTTCTTTAGATATGTGACCAAGACGTTACTACATGAGATTATTCCTTAGGCAAAAGTTTTTTGAAAACAACATTTTCAACCATATATGCGACGTATATATCTTTGAGAGTTCAACAAAATTTGTATAATTCATTGGACATAATGTAATACTCAACCTTATTTGAATTAAAGAACACCAAAATAATATTATTTTTTAAATTTCATAAATAGCTACATATATTCAAACATGATAAGAAAACTAAGTTCTATCTCAAAGAAGGTATATAAAATGCATTTCTTAATATTAGATTAAAAACAGAATATAGAATTAAAATGATATATCCAACGAACTCAACGTTGATTTTATCATTGTTTCCCATGATAAGCTATTATTGATCATAATTTGACTTCCTTAGATTTATGAATCCTCATATGGAAAACACAACAAATTTGTTGCAGCATTATCTAGCCATCAATAACTAGACGGGGCTTTTGATAGGTATTGGATTCATAAATAATGCCAAAAAATCATTACTCGCATACTCACACTTGGATAACCAAATTTTTGTATATTTACTACAATCTATCTATATATGACATTTCTTCTTTAAAAAAAAAAAAAAAACAATGGTCGCCATCATTTGAAGGATGCTTTCTTAGGATCTAGATTGTCAAAATGACCGATGATTTCATGAGTTCATTTATAATTATGATTTTTAGACTTTGAATCTACCATCCTTAGAACGTAATTTCTAGCCTCATCAGAACTATCATAATTTATGTTGAAGAGTCATTGTAGATATGTCATAATCTCGGCATTAGATAAGACACGATTTCAAGTTACCAAGGCTGCCATCATCCTTTTAGTAATGTAGTCAGTTGGTAAACCATTTTTTTTAAGGGTTCATGAATGGAACGCTTCATGAATAACAAGCAAATTCAATTACTCTTTTCCCAAATAGAAAATATTTTTTCCACTGCTTAAAGTTTGAACTAGCAAGAACATCAATAGTTATGAAGTTATTAATTATAAATAAGATGACAAAAATAACAAAAAATCTATGTAATTAGCATCATGTAAGTGTTGTACAACTTGAAGACGTATAAGTACACATTTTAGAGAGTTACATGTATTATCATATAATCACTTTTGGGCAAAATACATGACATGCAGTTGTAGACTCTCTACATGACAGCGACCATGAGAGTATATTCAAATCTTCGTGAATTTATCACATTTGGGTGTATGAACCACTAGGATTAGCCATTCTTTCATCATACCGTTATTCCCTCCATGAACTAATACACAATCACCTCATTTTGGAGTATAACCATGCATTAGAACATGAGACATCCTATCATTATATGATATTGATATTTCTCAAATCCAATCAAGTGTACAATTTTGTGGTTACAACTCAATTGAAATATTGAAACTCTCTCATACTAGGCATATCAACTTTACTTCTCACATATACTATATACATGTGATTTTAACTCTAGTGACATTAGCAATTTATCACTAAAATCACATATCATGCTAATTACATTACTTTATTCATTTATACAAGTTAAATTTAATATACATTATCAATGAATCATACTCTACACAATCTTTAAGTGATAATATACATGTGAGCTTGCACTTGCATTTCCAAAATCATAGAAAAATACAAGAAAATACCCTAAAATACCCACACACAAAAACCCATATTTAGGGTTCCATACATATTTTCAATTCCATAAAATTATCAAAAATAAAAAATAAATATATCATAGTGTAGAGCATATCCATACTAGCACATAGACTCTAAAAATGCTCTAATCGAAGTCCGGACACACCTGTACGCTCGTCCAAAGTGCGCGGCATGTGTAGCACAAACGCCACACGCCTGAATCAATCTAATCGTTGGTTTGACCGACCAAACCAATCCTATCGGTCAACCAGAACTGGGTGGTGCGGGTTAACAGCTCAGGTCACAGTCAACCGGGTTAGGTCAAGTCAATGAGTCGAATCGTGGTCAACGGGTTGGGTTAGATCACTCCAGCATGAGTTGTTGATGTCAGCGTGACGTCAGCCCTTGTGCATGAGAACGTGTGAAAGCTTGTGGCCATGGGTGCTTGACCTGCAATGGCACGTGGGGGCGTATGCGGCCTCCCCCAGTGGTGCGTCACTCATGGTTTTGCTCGTCTCGACGTGTTCTTTCTGTTTATATAATTTAAATCGATTTTTGTTGCACAAAAAATCACCAAAAATGGCAAAAAATATACATCCATGTTTTAATTTATGGAGGCTCTAATACCACATGAAATACGCGAAAACATAACCTAAATCTCCATAACTAGAACCAAGAGCACATATACAATTGAGAAGAGAGATTAACACACCTAATTTGGACCATCGTTCTTAATACGGAATAGTGACAATCCAAACTCAATAACTTCTTCTCTATTGCACTCTATATCACTAGCTCTATGAGACGGCTTCTTACCCTTAGCACTTAGAAAACACTCCTTTGTGGGGGTAATTATGAGTATCAGGTTTAGCGAAAAGATTTGAGCACTATTTATAAATTTCCAACCGAGCTCAACTTGGCCCACATTAGCTAGCCTTATATTAAACTAATTAAGAAACATTCTATCTCACCTTAGATCAATACCGTAAAATGGTAAATTACAATATTAATTAATGTAACCCACATTAGGAAAACTCTTACAATTTCTTTTAGTGCTAGAGAGGGGGAAAGTAACCTTCATGATTTGAATGGGAAAATGATAAAATAGATGTCTACATACCTCAATTTTGTTTATCAACTTCATGGCTTTAATAATATACATCACAGAGCATCCATGAACTATACTTAAAAGTATACAACTTTGAGGGACAAAAAGAACTACACCTGCATGGATTGTCACAACAATGACATGTATTGGATGACCAAGTGTCAGAGTTTTTATGATGATGATGGTGCGGGAAACCGATATTGAGCGTGCATCCTTGAGAATGAGAAAGAGGGTTTGATCTTGGGTATGACATGGTTATGTCCTTTTAAGGTCTGCAAGATATAAAAGATGATGATGGCCGAGCACTGGGGGTTAAATAAAGGATAGGATATTTATGATTGACTTTGACGAATGTGGGTTTTGTTGATACATAATTTTTAGTCGATGTGTCAAAAAGGTAAAAAAAAAAAAAGATTCGAGATTAGGGTTTCCGATTTTAACGGAGCCCATTTCTCGATCAAAAAGTGTCGTTTTTCATTTATTTCATTTCCATTGTTATTTTTAAGCAATTTCCTAGCCATTTCCCAGAAAAAGCTGAGCAGTCAAACATTTGATTTTTGGGTTGACTTTTTGGTCAACCATTTGATCAAAAGTCAACCCAAGTAAAAAATTTAGCTTTTTGCCTAGAATAGCCTTAATTTCACTTTAGTCAAATCATTTTTTTTTCAAAAGTTCAAAGATTTGACTCAAAAATTAACTTTTTAGGAAAAAGCAACTAAATGATTGACTTTTGATCAAACATTTGACCAAAAAAAGGGAAAAATCAAGAATCCTCAAAACACATTTTTTTTTTCATGTTAATTTGACTTTTGTGTCAAAATTTCACAAAATTCGATTAAGAACATTGTTTTCTGAATTTTTCGGTTTTAGGTTCTAAATCGACAAAAAATCAAAAAACAAAAGTACTTTTGTTGTAGCCATAATTAGGCATAGTTCCTTTTACAACATTTGGTCTATGGACTATTTCTAATCCACTCATTCATTTAATTTTGAGAATTGTCATGCCAAAAGGCGAATTGTCATTTTAAGCCATAGTTAGGGGGTCTGAATCGATCCTTCATGATTTCTAAACGGACAATTCTTTTCCACTCATTTTTTTGAGATAAGTCCAAATCCAGGGTCTGTTTTGAGAAATTCACATGAGAAATTCCTAATTTAAGGAATTTCACACTCTTGAACGTAAGAAAATCAAGCTGTCAAGCTTTAATTGGAGAAATTTAGGTTGGCCCATTCAATATTATGGTTTTTTTTTTGTCAGAAAAGGAAATATTATATAATCAAATTAAAGAAATAGAGCAGCCCGTTGCATGGGCTTTAGAAAACGAAAGATCCAGAAGTGAAATGGGAGGGGACGTAGCCCAATCCGGTGGTAAGGTGCCATTACAATGGGCCTTAGCGGCCCAATTAGCCACGAAATTGGCCTCTCGTCTACAATGTCGTACACTTAGGTTAGGGAAAGAAGAGAGCTTGGCTACCGCTTCTGCAAGTAGAGCTCTCGCCTCCCATGGTGTTGAATGCGGATCATGGACAGCTTCCACCAACACCAAACAATCAGATTCTATCACAAGGTGGTCCTCATCCTTACCATGTTGTAGCAGATGATTGAGAGTGATGAGGAATACCTGGATCTTGCTCTACAAGGCTAAAGCTGTTGGGAAATCACAGGTAAAGCCGTATAGAAAAATGCCTGAGTGATCTTTGTAAATGCACGCCATAGCGCCTGTTGTAGTAGAGGGATAATAGGCCTTATCTATGTTGATTTTCACCATGTTAGGATCTGGTGGTCGCCACAGTAGATTGGATTGAGGAGGAGATCGGCCTGTTCACGTCAATGGTTGTGTGGAGAGTTGTGCTATTCTGACTTGGGCAAGGGCTACATCCATGACTTGAAGGTGATCGGGGTGCTATCGGCGGAATATGAACCTGTTGCGCACCTTCCAGATGTGCCACAAGAGAGAAGTGATTGTCTCCAAGCCAGGATAGGTACATCGTTGTTCGATTTGTGCCACTAACCACGCATCCATCCTTGTTATTGAATGTGGTGTGATTTGTATACGAATCTGTGGATGTGACCATATTCGATGAGTCCATGGACATAAAAGAAAGAGGTATTTTGTAGTTTCCGGTGTGTGGTGAGAGCAGAGAGGGCATGTCTGATCAGTGGTGATACATCGTTGGAAGATATTAGCTTTCGTTGCTAAGGCATTATGGCATAATGACCAGAGGAAAGGTCGAATTTTGGGGGCAAGCTTCACGGCCCAAATGGATTTCCATAGTAGCTTGGGGGGTTGATAGGAGGACAATGGTAGGTGTTGTTGATTGCTGGGAATGGCTTGTCTGATGGTGTGATAGCGATTTTCACAGTATATGTACCATTTAATAGTGTATTGAGGTCTTACCTGGATTGTAAGTATTTCTTCAACTGTTGAGGCATCAAAGTGCTAGTTTAGTAGGGGAATATTCCAGTTGTTGCTTTCCGGGTCCAACGGATCAGCCACATTCATTAGGTCACTCCTAGTAGCAAGGCCTCCTATAAATCCTTTAGGGAGCCATCGATCTTCTCAAATTTTAATAGTTTGTCCATTGCCAGCGGACCATTGTAGGTGAGGTAATATGGAATCCCTCCCAAGTAGAATACTTCGCCATCCCCAAGATGGTCTGGCTCCCCTATCGGCATGCCTAAAGTCCTATGAGTGGAAATAAAGCCCTTTTAAAAAGGGTTCTCCATAAAGATGTTGGGTGCTAGATTAACCTCCATGCTTGTTTTCCGAACATGGCTTTGTTAAATTCTGTGAGATCACGAAATCCGAGACCCCCACTGTTCTTTTTACATTTGAGAACATCCCAATTTTTCCAGTGGATGCTTGATTTAGTATAGGCTCTCGCCACCAAAACCGAGCAATTTTCTGTTCAATGGATTCGCAAATAGACACATGAATTTTAAAGATAGACATGACATATTGTGGAATCGCTTGTACAACGATCTTGAGTAAAATTTCATTTTCACCCTTAGATATCAGATTTTCTTTCCATCCTTCTAGTTTGGCATTCACCCTTCCCAAAATCCAAGCAAACATCTCCTGTTTAGATCTTCCCCAATTAGATGGTATACCTAGATATTTACCAGTCCTATCAATCATAGGTATTCGAAGTGCACTTGCTAAATTTTCTTGTAGACTAAGAGGACAGGCTTTGCTGAAGAAGATTCCAGATTTATTCTTATTAACAGCCTAACCAGTAGCGAAGCAGTATTGATTAACTATGTTGGCTAAATTCTGACATTCAAGTAATTTACCATCTAAAAAGAATATGGCATCATCAGCAAAAAACATGTGAGATAGAGTAGGACACCACCTATTCAACTTGATGTTGTTGAGATGGCCCATGGTAATTGCTTGGTGTATAAGATTTGATAGGACATTCGCCAGAAGGATGAATAGATAGGGGGAGAGAGGATCTCCTTGTCTGAGTCCTCGGGTTGGTTGGAAGTATGGTGAATGTTCACCATTGAATTTAACACTAAAAGACATTGTCGTTATACATTGCATAATCCACTATACCCATGTAGCACGAAAGGCTAACGTGAGGAGATAATCTTCGAGGAAATCTCATTCAACCCGGTCATATGCCTTTTGCATATCCATTTTTAGGACGGCTCGAAAATTGGCGCTTGCATTTTCTAACCTTAAGCTGATGAAGCACCTCTTGGACAATTAAAATGTTATCTTGTATTTGGCGCCCACTCACAAATGTGCTTTGCTCCTTGGAAATAAGCTCAGGGGGGTAGGGCTTTAGGCAATTGGCGATCACCTTAGAAATGATTTTATAGGCATAATTGCAAAGGCTTATGGGACGGTATTGGTCTAGTCTTTTAGGGTGTGGTACCTTGGGGATTAGGGAGATGATAGTTTTATTTAAATCTGGTGGCATTACTCCAGATAGGAAGAATTGCTGCACTGATGAAAAGATCTCGTCCTGGAGTATATCGCAATGATTTTGATATAAAAGTCCATTCAAACTGTCTGGGCCTAAAGCTTTAGTAACCCTCAACTAGAACGTAGCATGTTGAACCTACTCCCTAGTGATAGGAGCTGTCAAAGACATGTTCACTTCGTTAGTAATAACCCATGGGAATTGATTTAGAAGAGGCCCATAATCACGATGTCCCATTGTTTGATATAGATTTGAAAAGTAATCTGTTGTCATCTTCTTAAAAAGCCGGGGATCGCGCACCCAACCATGATTGTCATTCTGTACTGATCTTATTGTATTGTCTCATTTGAATGGTAGTTGCATGGAAGAATTTAGTATTTTTATCTCCCCACCTCAGCCAGTTGATCCTAGAGCGCATCGCCCAATACTATTCTTCTTGTTGCCATAATTTTTGAATTTGCTCTTTTAGGTGAGTAACTAATGGTGCATCATAGTGATCATGGGTTTGATTGACATGACTTTGAAGTTGCTGGTGCAAAGCTACAAGTTGATGATGTCCCTTGGAGAATTTTGATCTACTCCAATGAGCTAGTGCGAAGGAGATCGCCTTTAGTTTGGATGGAATGGTGGAGTTCAGTAATTGTGTGGATCTCCATGATCGAGCAACGATTTCACGACAATCCAGGTCTTGGATCTAGAAAGCTTCGAAAATGAAGGGCCGATGTTGTCGACAGGGTAAGGCTTTAGTGATTAAGAGCAAGGGCTTGTGATTCGACCCCACAGCAGGTAAAACAAACGCTTCAGCTTTAGGGAACGTGAGACGCCAATCCAGAGTACACAGGGCCCTATCCAATCTTTCCTTGACAAAGTCATCACCATCTTTATGATTCATCCAAGTAAAGGTACATCCCTTACTTTCTATGTCCATGAGTGAACAATCATGTAATACATCTTGAAAAGATTGCATTCTATGAGAATTGGCCAAGCACTTACCTACTTTTTCCCAATGATAGAGTATTTCATTGAAGTCACCGACACAAACCCATGGTAGGGTGTTAGAGGTGCTATAAGTTGCAGGGTTGCCCATGGCAGTTGGCGTTGCTGGAAAGTAGCCGGAGTATGAAGGCAGGTGAGTCGCATTGGAGTACCTCCCATTATATCAGTGCATATGACATCAAAAAACTCCAAGGTAGAGCATTCCAAAGTTATAATAAGTTGGTCAGTCCAAAATAAAGCCAACCCACCAACTAAACCAATGGAGTTGAGTAGAAAAGAGCTAGGATACTTGAGTCTCTTTTGTAGTCGTTTGACTACGACCTCTTGGTTTTTAGTTTCCATCAAAAAAATAATGTCGGGCCTCTTTTTAGCCACTAAGACCTTGAGGGATTGAACTGTCGGGGGATTGCCCAAACCCTGACAGTTCCAGCTGAAAAGTTTCATTTATCACTTGGTGGCTTTTTTGGGCAAGCCACCATAGCCCATTTGCCTACTTCTTCGGCTTCCAAGATGGGAGTATCCATGAGTTGTGTCTCACCAAGGTCTTCATGCTGATTTAGTTGTGGTTCATAAGGATTATACCTCTTCAATTTTTTGGTTGTGCCTGCTTTGGTATTAATTCTGTTGTTCTTTGTCTTCTTGTTGCGACCCAATCTTGCCGCCCCTCGAAATGTCCAAGGTGGGAAAGGTCGGGTTTAGGAGTACTTGATCTCAAGATCGCGAGCTTTCCCAAGCTCATACCCCACGTGACAATAGGTTTATTTATGCGATCTAGTTGTTTATAACAACCTAAAAATATATAGCAGTCGCCACTAGCCTCATTTTTGGGGGTCGGCTAGAAACCCAATCGAGGGTTGGGAGTGTTCCCTCGATTCTTATGCAACCAGATATCTAGGTTCAGGGACTTGGGTTACGCTAATATTGCTATTAGCGCCCTTTCGGTACCTAAACAGTATGTTGTGTTTTTTTCTAACATGTCAATGCATTTCTTTTTACATTTTCGAGATCGTTAATTCTATACTAAATGCTCATGCGTGGTGGATTACTTTCATTCTATTCTATTCCTAAGAAATGAAAAGAAAACAAACAATGAAAAAGAAATTGTAAGACATGAAGTAAACAATCAAGAAAATCAATGAAACCTAATCATGCAATTATAAAAATATAAAAGAGAAAACAATTGGAAAAGAAAGGAAACCCGCAACTCGTTGGGTTTTATACAATGCATGGAACCCGAGACATATGTCGGGAAAACAAATAGTACATGACAATAGTCGGAGTGGACATCGACCTCCACCATCTTCACGTCTTACGCTTTCTCCATATTCGGGGTCCTAATCTAAACATAATCTAAGAAACAAGGATCCCTTGCCTCATCTTATATGACTAAGACAACACATAGAAATCGTTATTATAACGAATAGACATAGGGATCAGACATGAACATGAATCCAGCAAATTCAAGTCACAAATAGGACAAAATACAAGGCATGTTTAAAGGTTTGTAAGATCACCTAGACAATATACAAAAATGTGAAACTTGCGCATGACATAAGGTTGAATGCGAAAAAAGGCTTGGGTAAACATTTAATCCTAAATCAGAATGCAAAGAAGTCACACAAGTCATTAACATTGCAAAGTGACTTGGAACTGAGAATGTCATGCTTGACAAATTTCAATTGCAATTAGCCAAATGGATGCATGATAACAGACTTACCAAATCATCTAATCAAAGCATGAAAATCATGAAATTTGAACATGACCTGAGGTTGAATGTGAAGAAAAAGTTTGATTTAGACATTCAACCCTAAATCTATGTACAAAAGGTCACACAAATCCATTAACATCGATATGTGACTTGTCATTTAGAAGCAAAATGCATGACAATTTCAGTTGTGGTATATCGACTTGATGCATGGTTTTTACATGGTCAATGATCTTCAAATGAGGCATGCCATACATCATTGCAAAGCCTATGATATGCTCTAAGTATGTCTAGAAAGCATCAAGCATCAAGTATGCTCTTAAGGAACTTGATTGAAGACATTTTCATAGAAACGCAATCAATTAAAATCACAGCAGGGATTGCACAAAACATGGATGATATTCACTGAAATGAAGACATAAAGAAAATATATGAAAGTCCAAGTATATAGAAGGAAATTTCCTGATCATCTATCATGAGACATCGAAGTCCTACTTTGCTCACAAAAATCTATATGAAAAACAAAAACGAAACAGGGCAAAAATCCAACATTACAGATTGCAGCAACTCAAACGTGACTTTATGGAAGCCATTGACCTTGCTAATGATGATCACTTGATTCAAGCTATACCTTGTTAGAAATTTTATAAAATTTCCAATGACTCTCATGAAAGATTCAACTCCAGCAAAGCATGTTCACTAACTCAAATTTGAGCATACGCATTAGGTCTCAAACATGACAGATTCTGGATTGAAATTTGGACATGTGAAAACCATATCAAATGAGATTCAATCAGGGCATTCTACAGCTCATTAGAAAGATATTCAAACCATCTTCGACTTTCATGAAGACTTCGAACATAGAAAACCACAACAACCAGCTCATATCAAGTTATTTGCACAGAAGGTCAAATAAGCGAAAGAAATAGAATATCATAGCAGAATCAACAGAATTTGTAGGTGGTTTTCAGCAACTAAACGACATCTATTATGGGCATGTGACATATCAATTCGAAGCTTGAGAAGTCTATTTTTTATATCTAGAAGGGCTCGAGGTCAAAAAACCTCATCTAGCACCTCCTTTCAGCCGAAACAGTGAGTCACTCATCTGAAATCGAAAATCACAGAATCTCAGCATCCAACTGCAATCAATTCCAGATCATATAGACATTGATTTTAATTAGATTTGCAATGCATCCTGGCCCCAAACCTTCGTTGTCGATCATGAGTCACGACACAAGAAGCTCTCGCCTCATCGGATGATATTAAATGGAGTTTCATCGCACCCACCTTGGTCCGTAATGAATTGACCAAGAACTGACCTTCGGAGATGTCCACCATTCAGTGACAATGAAGTGGCTATTTAACAAAAAAACATGTACTGAAATCAGTGGAGGATCTGAATCTAATAACACTCCTTACCGAAATAGAAAAGAGGAAACCAAAAGCTTAGCTTTGATTTTGTTATTGGAACTCCTGGAAAATGAAGAACGCTGGCCTTTGATTCTGTGATCCTCGAACTCATCGAATGAACGCCTCGGCTGCCGATTTGAAGATGGTGTACGCTTCTTTTGAGTTGCAATCTAGAAGTTTTTCTCAGCTTCTTCTTCAACAAAATCAGTGAAATCAAATCAACAAAATCTATTGAAAGGAAATTGGTCAAGATCAAAGCACTATTTGAGAATAAACTATCACGATAGCCTAAGATCGCTAAGAAAATTAGCTAATCAATCGCATCAAAGTCAAAACTAGAGGATAGGGAAGAAGACTTAGCTTCGGTCTTGCTACTGTGATCAAGTAATGGAGAGTTCGAAGAGATGAATCTTCATCCAATCGAGCTTGATTATGTGCAAGCATGCGTCTACTTTATTCCAAATGTCAAGCTTCGACGATGATTCCATGAAGATGAAAACAAGTCTCCGATCGAGTTCCAGAGGGCAAGCGATTGAGAAAAAGAGGGATCTGTCGAGTGAGAATCGGTAGAACGAGAACAAAACTGAACTCCTCTCGCAATCCTCGACTGCCGGCCTTCGATCTCCAATCTTCGCTAATGAGAGAAAACTCTAGCCTTCGACTCGCTTGACGGAGAAACATTGGAGACGGAGGCGGAAGCTTCCTCTAGTGGACGGCGCATGAGGCGGGGATTTTGCCTCGAGGAATGGCGGATTTCTACCAAGATTGCCCGAGGCTAGGGTTTCGAGATCTACCATGGAAGCTCCATCCAGCAGTTACAGAGAGAGGGAGGATCGAGAGAGAACCCGTGAGCCAGAGAACCCAAGAGAGAATCGTCATGGAGAAAGAGCGGGAGAGCAAATCCCCGCGCCCAAAATCCCCGAGCGCCCCCTTTTTTTTTTCTTTTTTCCTCTTCTCTTTCTTTTTTTTTTCCTTTTATTGTTTCCTTTACTCTTTTTTTCTTGTTTTCTTTTCATTTTCACTCTTTTTTTTTTTTTTTTTTTTATGTTTTCATTCATTCATTTTTTTTAATCTTTTTGGCTTTCTATCTCTTTTTCTTTTTCTTTTTTTTATTTATATGCAAACTAAATGGACATTAAACAAAATCGATAAAATTTCAGGTGTCAACTATGGCATCCCAGAAATTCAAAGCCAAGCCATAAGGTGTGTTAAAGTCTTTAATTAGGTGATAGAATTTCCATGGCTTATGTTTTAGCCATTAGTCTTTTAATTTGATGATTTGTGCTTGTGATTGTGGAAATTTAAATTTAATAGATTAATAATCTATGCTTGGCCATATGATTTAAATTTCAATGAACAAAAATATCCCAAGACTTTGGCCAAGATGAAAATTGGAATTCAAAAATATTTAAAGAAGAATTTCAAAAAAAAAAAAAAAAAAGGGAAAAAGGGGATTAAATTCGAATTGGCCTTGGACCCATTGGCCTAAAGTTTGGTGGGCCAAGCTAGTCGGCCCATTAGAGCCCAAAGGAGGCTGTCGACCAGCCCAAGGAGGAGTGGCCGGATGGCCCAAGCCCAAGCCCAACTCCAAAGCCCATCTTGCATGGATCAAGACAAGTGGCAAGGAGAAGGCCATGCATTGGCCATGGTTGAGGCAAGGTAATCATGAGCTTTAGGGGAAATAAAAGGGAAGAGAGAGAGAGAGAGGAGTGGCCGGATTCTTTTGGCCGAGAGAGAGGGTGATAGAGAGAGAGAAATCGCGAGAGAGAGGGAGAGACCGAGAGGGAGAGGAGGCGGAGCCGAGGAGGAGCCGCCGTGTCCCGCCGTCCATTCGTCGTGTCCGTCCGCCGTACCCCATCGACCGTTCATCCTAGAGGCAAGTGGAGTCTTTTAACTTCTCTTGCATGTTTTTTTTGTTGATTTCATGTTAGATTTTAGGTGTTTTAAGTGCGAAAAACCGAGGTAAGGGTTGGTTGTTTTCAAGCCGTGTGACTGTTCTTGCTCGGTTTGTAGGAGCCAGTAACTTGTTTGAGCTTGCATGTGTGTTTGGAGTCTGATTTTGGATTTGATTTCTTCATGAAAGTTGTAGCTAACATCTTTTAGTATAACATACTGAAATTTCGTGAAAAATGATGGATATATGAGGGGTTAAAGTTCTATTTTACGGATACCCCAGATCTGTGAAGTTTTCACTGACTTCTTGTTGGATTCTTGTTTGCATGTTGATTTTTGTTGAATATTTGACTTCGATGTCTTCATGAAAGTTGTAGGTAACACCTTAAACTACAACATAATAAAATTTTAAGTGAAAATAACAAGTATAACTTGGTAAATCGGCTAGATCTTGGAGACGGATATTCTGGTGAAGTATTCCGAGACACCCGAGACTTCATGGACTTAAATGGTGACCATAATTTGGTTATTTGACCTAGATATCTTCATAAAACTTGTAAAGGACACTTTGATACATAACATATCCAAATTTCAGAGGAAACGAAAGAGAATAGATGGGTGAAATCTTAATATTTCGGAGATGTGTATTCTGGACGATGCGGTAGTGGTTCCAGAAGCTTCGTGAGGTCGTGTAAAATAATCTAAAAATAATCTGGCTTGGAGTTCTTCATGAAAGTTGTACGAAAATGTCTTGGCTATCACCCTGTAAAATTTCGTAATTTTTGGAGGCCGTATGAGTATTTTAATCGAATTTATTTGGAAACTGTGCATTCTGGTCATTATCCGAATATCATGTGCTATTTTGTGGAAATTGTGAAATTATGTGAAATCCAATTTGGCCATGAATTTTGTATGAAATTGTCATCCTATTGGTTTGTTTAGTGATTGTTTGAATATTATGATTTTGGGAAAATCATAGATATTAAATTTAATATTTATTTAAATAAATATATAATAATAAAATAAAAAGGGATTATTTTATTGGCCATGAATTCCATTGAATTTATTATGCATTGTTATATGACATTGGTGTATGTATGATCATAAATTGTGATGCATGTGTGAATCATATGCCATGTAATAATGAGATTAAAAGGATGGTGAATGTGGAAAATGATATGTGAGTAAGAGGTTGTGGTGGAGGATGAGGCCGGAATGTACAGAGATGCATTGCCAGAATTCCCTGGGAGATTCAGGATGCCCGGAATGTGGGGGGCCGAATGTCCGATTGTATCTTGGATACATGCCCGGAGGTTCCTCGCGACACCAGGATTGGGGTGCGGGATACCTGGCTAGAAGGGTAAAGGCCGGAAGCCCTGTCGGAGGTTTCTGCCCGAAAGGAATGCCTCGTGATGCTAGTTGAGATGCGAGATGCCCAGAATGTGGGGGGCCGAAAGCCCGGTGGCCTGGGAGGCTGAATGTTGGGAACCCTGTCAAAGGTCTTTGCCCGAAGGGATGATAATTGAGAATGGGTGATGTGGTGATCAAATCTAAAGATAAAAATGGAAATTAATGCATGATGGTGATATGCATGATGATAATGATGATGATGTGATGTGATATGATGATCACCTATGATATGATATGCATGATGATATGCATGATGATGTGATGATGATATGTGATGTGATATGATGATCACCCATGATATGGTATGCATGATGATATGCATGATGATGTGATGATAATGACATATGATGTGATATGATGATCACCTATTATATGATATGCATGATAATATGCATGATGATGATAATGACATGATATGCATAATGATATGCATGGTGATGATGATGATGATGATGATGATGATGATGATGATGCGTGATGTGATATGATGATCATCCATGGTATGATATGCGTGATGAAATTCATGATGATGATAATGATATATGAGATGCCATGATAATGATATGTATGATATGATGATGCATGAATGCGCATGACATCAAAGGTAAGCAATGCCTGCATCGTATGATGATATGCCTGATGCATTGAGTTGGTATTGGATTTCCCTATCTACTGAGTGGTTGTACTCACCCTTTTTGGGGATAACATTTCAGATTAGCAAGTATGCCGCTACCTGCTGTCTCACGGGGGGTGTTTTATGGTCTACCATCCGATGTAGAGGTCGAGTGTGCTGAGATAGATTGTCCCTCTGTTCCCAGATTGACTTTTATTCGAGTGCGCTGTCTAGTGATCTACGACATAGGCCTGACTGGGGGCCCTGTCATTCAGGAGTTCATTTCTGTGCACGTTCGTCGGGATGGAGCAATGCGAGGGATGTTGCCGCCGCCACTGCCTGATGCACCGGGTTAGGTGTGAGACCCGCGCGCGATGAGTAGGAGCTGGATCTTTTTGATGTAGATAGTCGACACTTTCGATGGGGGTTCGTACTCGTATGATGTTGAGGGTCGAGAGTTTCTTTTTGAGGTTTTAGGCTGGACATGGCAGAGTCCTAGCTTTTCCTTGTTTTGTACCGACCCGAAGGGAATCCCATCTTGCTATATATATATATGTAAGCAAAGTGTCGAAGTTGTTTATAAAATCCTGATGTTTAGCTGGTGTGTATTTGTATCATGGATTGGTAGGAGGATAGATGGTGATGTTTAATTTGCTTATGCTATGAGTCGCGCTGGGACCGCTTTTTAAAAAAAAAAAATGCATGTGATTAACAACGTTTGTTCTAAGTACAAGATAGGAAAAGGTAATAAAGTGTAGCATCGGCGCTGGTGACGACCTACGAAGGGTTCGGGGTATCACATCAACAGCTCTTGGGGTGAGAGGAGCCCACTACCAAGTCTTAAGGATGCTTCATCTTGGTAGAAACCAGATCCATCGTAGCTGTTGTTGGAGGTTCTGAAGGCTGACCTGTAGGAGCGGGATGCTGGATAACTTTGTCTGTACTCAGAATGAATAGCAAAGTTGGTGGCTGAAGAATTCCCCTATTTCTATCAGCGCTGGAAGGCCGCATCACGACCAATTGAGGTGATGGTGGGGGAGTTTCTGGGATTACCTCTTTTGGCGGTTCGGGTATGTCTTGCGGCGCATAGAAAGTTTTCTAGTATGGACTATGTTCCCGAACTTCCACTCGTAACCATTGGCCGTACACCATTTTTTCTTTGCCCGTCATCTTAGCTTCATCAAAAGGATAATCCTTACAGTACATAGCATAGTGTCCGACCTTGCCGCAGGAGTAACAAAAATGTGACAAGCGTTCATATCGAAAATCTAGCCATAATGCTTTTCCATTAATTTTGATCAACTAGCCTATCGTCAAAGGTTCCTGCACCTTGAGTTCGACCATTGTTTTCCCAGCTCAAAGGGAAGTACCCTCTTTATTTTCTATTCGGACTTCTAGTACTCTGCCTATGTGTCTAATAACATTTTCTATAATATTTTCAGAACACCATTCCAACGGAAGACCAAAGACTTGCACCCAGAATGTGCAAGTGGAAAAATCATAACAATGCAACGGCGTGTTGGGAATCAAGGCTTAAAGATAACTAAATGGCTAGAGAAAAGCCAGGGGCCCCCATCCAAAACCCGTTGTTTCTCCACCTCAGATTTGAATTTTGCTACATACAACCCTGCTTCCCATGAGGATAGTTCAACCTAGTCTATTCTCCAAGCACGCCTTAATTTATTTTGGAAAGCTTGAAAGTTTGTGGATGGATTGGATATAATTTTACCTACCAATATCAATTTGCATTCTTCAACTTTGTCTATATGTGGCACATCATCCCAAACTTCAATCCCCTATTCCGGCCAGAGGCGGCCCATTAGGGAGCATAGGGCAGCAAGGCGAGAGGTTTCTTCCTAGTATTGATTGTCCATGAGGTCAAGGGATAATGCCTCTCACCAGAGAGCCTATCTTGGAGAAGAAATTCACATGCAGATGGGTCGGGGTACAGCAAGAAGTAGCGATCGACGATATGGAAATTCCAGGCAAGCGATTGAAGATATACCATTCATGAGAGTTGGGTCGAGGTGATTGAAAACTAAATCCCACCTACTAGCAACGAGGATGGCGAGGATTGGGTCAGTAATCGGAGAGGGGTGAAAATTGGGAGAGGAAGGTGATGGAACCAAGTGGGAACACTTCCAGAATAGAAGTTCGAACAATTTAGAGCAACAACTGTGGAAGAAGCGATGAAAGGAAATACTGGGTTGAAAAACAGGGGAAGAGACAAAGGTGGAACAAAAATGGTGAAGTTAGGGTTTAGGGTTTTAAACTACCATGAAGGTAGAGAAATGACTCTACATTTTGAGAGAGAGTATTAACTTCTATATTTCTTCACAGCTGCGAGGAAGACTGACATCCACATTGATCTTATCTCCAGCCGGTTCATTTGCTTGAACCGGCTCCTATCTAGTGGCTATTGGACTCCCAACCATTGTTGATCGGTTCGTATAAGGTCCCCAACACTCTAGTGGTCGGGGTTTGAAGAGTTGGTCACCCGAGCATCTCCGGCGACCGTTTCCTTCAATCGGCATTGAAGACCTGTCCAAATAGAGACTGATTCTACTCATAGGCTGAACCGGCTATTCAACCGCTTCCTTTGGCAATCCACAGTGATCAAATCTATTCATTGAAGTTTTGATCATGCTTCGACAATGATCACTTCGTCCGATTGTGTCCAAAATCAAGGAAAATGAAAAAAGATAGATTCTCAAACTCGAATTCGATAAAGCGAGATTGGCATATCCGATCGGGGCTAACATTCAAGATTAGATCCATATAATATGCTTCGATTTAATGATAATAAGGTTGTTTGATGATTTGCTGAGATTGAAGTTCATTAAGGATGGGTTTGTGGTTGATTGAGTGTGATTAATGTTGATATGCGATTTTCGTGCTTCTGTGCATAGATTACTATTTGGCTTAAAATGAGGTATTAGATGAGCTTATTTGACCTTGACTCATTCTAGGCTTAGAAAGTATACTTCGATATCTTCGATTTGATAGGTCGCACATCCTGAATAGAAATCTTTTGACCCTAAAAAAATACTCAGAATCCAGTCGATTCTGCAATAGTTTAGGTTGATTTTTTGTTCTAGTTTTATACCGATTTTTCTTTTTTTCGTGTTGATTTTTGTGTTCTGAATTTGGAGAATTTTTCTCATGAGATTTGTTCCAAATCGTCTCGAGTATAACATATATTTTGTCTAGAGTTTTTGGAGGTGTTTTGATTAGGCAAAATCATTTAAAGCTGACTGCATGTTATTCAACCCTGCATTGCATCCAAATTGAGTTTGTGTGAGTTTGAGCTTGTAGATGAACTAATTAGGTTTGACATTCTTCATTAGACTTGTAATGCATGTTTTAAGGATTCTAGGAAGGTAAGATTCATATGGATCGCTCGTTGTTTGGTGTGTCAATTGCATACTCAAATACATTTAGGTACTGCTGCAATTAGGACATTTCATTATATGCATCTGTTTTAATATTTTCACCTAGATTTGTGTGATCTCCATTAGGTTTTGACATCTTAACAAAAAATGTTCGTCATTTTGCACTCTGCTTATAAAATTTTTCATTAGATTTTTTAAACGTCATTAGGTAATCAAAATCAAGTATGTTTTGTGATATTTGTATTAATTTCGAGGCTTATCATAAAGTCACTAAAACACATTTATTAGGGTCTCTTAAAAACCAAATCATGCATCAATGCTTCGTGACTTTTGAAATGTGCATTACAAGATTAGCGTCCATATGTCGTGCGTCATGATTGAACATCATTTGACATGTGAATGTCATGTGTTAATTAGGTTAGTTGCATTGGGAAAACATCAAACATGTCATTTTAATTTTAAGTCATTTTGCATTGCCAATGATTTGTATAATTCTTTCATATCCCGACCTAGGGTTAGATGATTACCCAAATCATTTGTCACATCTAATCCTTTGTCGTATGCGAATTTCATGCCACTTATGCATTATTTAAGTGACTTTAGAAATCATAAATGCATATTATGTGTTGACTTGTTAATGGTTACCATGCACATTTTTACATATGCCAATTTTTGAGCATCAAATTGACCTTGATTGAGTTTTGACCCTTCTAGGAAGTCATAGGACTCGTTTAGATCTTTTGAATGCCACTAGTTTTGCGCAATTTTCTTGTCATTAGGACCACTTTCCATTTTTTTTTAAATTGAGTCTAGAAATTTGACTTAGATTAAATTCGGAACTCTGTTTTTACCCCTGTTTAGTCAGTCTTTTGCTATTTTTGTGTGAATTTTTCGGTAGGATTGTTGAGTTTGACTCTTCAAAACTTTTGTTTGTCACATTTTGGACTATGTTGTGGTGAAATTTTATATTTTTCAGATTCTGTTTGATAGGTTAAATCTCAGTCTCATTGTTACTTTACATTGCTGTGTTGTGAAAATTCTGATGCGACATCGAACTTCATGAATTTTTTAAAAATGCTTACATAACTCATTATGGAAAACTTTCTCAACAAAATTTGTTTCTTATGATGTCGTGCATATTGTGTAATTTTCTTAAGGACAAATCATCAATGGGTCCTTTCCAATTTAGTTGATTCTGTTTGTCTTGTCTGTGATGTTCTATTGTAAACCCTTATTGTGATTTCTTTTTAGGATTTTTTAGGATGACTTACATGTGGAGTTAGGATTCATTGTCTTCATGAAATCCATTCCAAATTCCTTGATCTTCATTGTCAGAAATCTTCACTAAATGAAATGATTTTTTGATCACATTTTCTACAAAATTGATTTGAAATGTTGATGTTGCATAGTAAAATGTATTTGGTACATTTGATGCTTCCAACATCAATTGTTTAGAATCCTTTAGACCTTTTGATTTGACATTGGAATCTTTATGGTCTAGACTGTATTTAAAATGCATGCAATGTATGTGAGTGCATGATATATGAGTCCTAGACTAGCCTTGATAATTAAATGCATTCCATACTTGAGATGTCCCTTTCTCGACGTTTCAAGCATATACAAACCTTTTGAAGCATCACATAAACCACAAACATGCATGAAACCATCTCATTTTTAGAAATGCCTGTGATTGTAATTGGTGCATGCCCATTGAATAAGGCCCAAGGGCCTACATGCATGTTTAATTATTGGTGATGCATGTGATTGTTAGATCTATGTTTAGATATGACGCTTGATTCTATGGTAAATCTTGGGATTCACCTCAAACATATCTTAGGGACTTATAAACATTAGTGGTTATGCGAGAACACAAATGGTCACTCATGGCTTTAAGTCATAAAACTAAATGGGATAGATGTCTAGAGGGACCGATGAATGAATTGCAAAGGCTGACCCCAAGGCCCTATTTGTTCATTTGTATATCCGATTTCATTTGTTTGGTTGTTCTTGATCATTTTCTGTGTTTGTTGACTGTTTTGTTGTGAATAATTGTTTCTTTCTATTGTATGTACCTAGTTATAGTTCCTAGTTTAGAACTAGATTAGGCCCTTGGAGGTGGAAGCTCATCAAGACGTGAAAATGGAGAAGGTCAATGTCCATTCCAATTTTTTTTTTTTTTTTGTACTCATTTTCCCGATATATATTTTGGGTTTTTCATTTGTATAAACACCCAGCGAGTTGCGGTTCTTTTCTTTTTTCCTTTGAGCTTTAGGGTTGCATGCTAGGTTTCCAGCTTTCCTTAATGCTTTACTTGGTTGTTTACTTACCGTTTTGTCTTTAAATTCAATTGCATGCTTTCTTTTCTGTTTTGTAGACATAGAATTGTACGAAAATGACTATCCACGCATGATCATTTAGTTTAGGTTCATTGATTTCGAAAAAGTAAAAAGACACACACGATCGCCTTAGGCAACACAACATACTGTTAGATATCAAAAGGGCGCTAATAGAAATATTAGCGTAATCCAAGTCCCAAAACCTAGATATTTAGTTGCGTAGATGTCGAGGGATAACTCCTAACCCTTGATTGAGTTTTCTAGCCAACTCCCCAAAAACGACACTAGTGACAACTCCCATTTTTATTAGGTTGTTTAAACAATTAATTAATAAATAAACCCGTTATGAGGGATATGGCCTCAACAAGGTTTACCGTGGTTTAGCATACTTGATGTGGCAGTAGCCCAAAGGATAAAGTGATGCCATCCCTATGGGTGAAACGTATAATCAAGAAGGCTATCATAGTAAAGGTACCCCTAAATTCGATATTCATACTTGACCTTCTCCCTAAGGTGTGTCGCCCATATAGGTATGAGTCATGACATCTTCTATTGTACGTAAGGGTATGAGTTTGAGAGAACTTGTGGCCATGATTGAGCGAACTCACAAATGGTTCATTCCGAAAGGCGGGTGATAACATTTTTGTGGATGTGAACTGTGAGGGAACTTTCGTGGTCAAATACTCCTAAATTTGATTTTTCCCTCGTTGGAGGCTTGCGAGGAAGGTCGGGTCGCGACAGCTATTTTTGTTTTTCAATGGTAGCACTTCTCCAAAAGGATTTTTGTTGACTTGAAAATTGGGTTGCTCAAAAGCTCAGCACACGAATATGGACCACATTAATTACTAATTTGACTTTTGACCCAAAAAAATTACTAATGTGACTTGTGGAGAAACTTGCCAAGTTAATTAACTGAGTCGGTTTGACGTTTTCCTAGTCTTCTTAGTCTTCTCTACTCCTAGTTCCATGAACACGCACTTGCAGTCGTCTCAGCCCTCTGGTAGCGCAGCCTAAGGATGGATAGTGATTGATAAGAATGCTGATGGACGACACTGCCCACTCCATCGTTCCTACGAATCCGTCAGCCTGGAAAAAAGCATCCCTCTAATTCCTAAACACGCGGGCTTCATGGAACTCTGCTCCATCTAGAAAAGTAAGAACCTTGCTAAAGCTAACCCCACTGTTACACCCTATGAATAACGGTGTCTTTTTAACTACAAAGTGTCATGGAGATGCAATTGGCAACCAGAGACTTTTGTGAAATAGAAAGTTCTCAGATAAGGACACTAATTCTTTCTTCTAGAAAGGAAATGAAACCAATAAGAACTAATTATTGTGGGTGACATTTTTTTAATCTTTGAATAACTACTTAAATATAAAACTCACTGGAGGAGTGAGTAGAAAGTATAGTAGACATTTTTTCTTGATTAAGTTTGTCATGCTTTTTATTTAGCCCTGTCTAGAGTTATTTAAAATTAGACCACATCAAAGTGATTTTCTCGTTAATTGCCATTTGTCGATGACTTATTTTTGCTGAATTGAGAACGCAAATTTGTATTCTATTATGTGAAATTCATGTTTGATATCATTCTTTTTTGTAACGGTGGGGAAAAAATTAAAGTGTGTCATGAAACCAGTAAAGCGAAGAGAGAAAAATAAGAAGGACAATGTTAGCCTAACAGCTGTGAGTGCTTTAAACTAATTGTGCATTTTGAGCCTATGGTATCATTTTAAAAGTAACATGGTACAGAACATTTGGTTAATTAATAATTCAGCTTAATTAGTAGAAGATTGCTGGCATTTTATGGAAGAGAGAAATGAATAATTTTGTTTAATTAAAAGGTTCATATTGATTAAAATATATTTCACATGAGAAACTTCATGTAGCAAATTTGAAAGGCAAATTTTAATTCTGAGTAAAGAGAGAGAGAGAGAGAACAGATTCCACTCAAAGTCCCACCATTTCCCAAGGAAACCGGAGGGAAATATGGGGAAGACTACACCGTTGCTCTACCAAGCTTCTTTCTTGTCCGTTCTCGCAGCCATCGTGCTGCTCCTACTTGCAGCAGCACAAACAGTATTTACTATTCTTTCTTACACAAAGTAAAGTTAAATGTGATCAATGTTGGTTCATATATTTCCCCTGGACAATCTACTAGTGTTCTATAGCCAATAGTATTATCTTGGTTTTCCAATGAGGACAAACCACATGTGCTTGAAGAAAGATAGTGAAAAGTATTTATGCTATAAATTAGGTCCACAAATCTCTCTTCATTTGGAACGAGATGATTATGACAGAAAACCAACAGGACATTGGCAACCAAGTTGGTATATGGTTCAAAAAGAAAAGAAATAAGAGGTACAACCAACTTAGATGATTACAATAGATATGGTAGGATCACCCGACGAAGTCTCTTCTTCCCACAAAAATTTCCAGTTGGTTCTCTGATCATGCTTGACCTAAAAAAAGAGTTACAATTCAACTTGGACTCCAACTAAAAAGAACACGCAGTAGCTTCGTATCTCTGAACGATTTGATGGAATCCACATCAATAGTAGGAGAAGATCTCCAAATGATATTACCAGCAACCTCTGAATGAGGATGGATACTCCCAAAAACAAAATCATCCTTTGGACTGTCTCCTGATCAGCTATACTTGCATTAATAGAAGGGCAATGCTACTCTGTAAGAAAACATCAAACCAATGAGCTTCATAACATCAGCTTTATTTTGCTGATAAATTTGTCTAAAATAGCCGAAGTGAGGGAAGCAATTGTTCCATGGGAAGCCTTATCGGAACAACATTAAAATTTCATAGAAATCAACCAACATTTAATAACAGAAACGCAGGTATAATTCCTACTAGGATGGTCTAAAGTACATTCATTCATGTCTGCCAACAAAATATGCAATTAGCAAGGAGGTAAGTTTATTCACCTCCTTTCTCTGCACATTTGATTTCATGCATTTAATAACAAAAGTAGCATTAGCTTAAAGTCTCTAAACACAGACTCAATAGGTAGTACGTCCACCAAGCATTCATCCTTGTAACAACATTTCCCAAATTGCACCACACATCTCTCCTTCCTACCAAACCAAGCACAATGCACCCATTGACACAACATCACATGATCAGCAGACAGTACATCCATCACGGGTTAGAAGCCAGAGTTAGCAGGTCAAATAAGTCTTAAAAGCAAACATGTACGTAAAATATACATAATAACCCCGTGTGGCACTTCTCACGTGATTAGTATGCTCATAGGAGTTAGTTGAATCTTCATTCATATCCAACCGAGAAGACACTTCCTCCCTTGCTGCTTTTGGCATTTGTTTTTTTATTTGGTGTTTGACCATTTGTTTTGGTTGGCAATGCAAAATATAATCCATCTCTTCCGATGAGCATGTAAGAAGAAGAACCACAACTTGTAAAGGTAAGAAACGCAATATTGATGGGTAATAAAATACTAATCACAAACCAAAAACTCTTCACAGGAATCTTGACGAGGCAAAAAGGCACTCACCCTTGTAAGGGCATAACCAAAGAGCAAGAAAAACACCAGAAGGTGGGGTGAACAGAATCAGAAAAAAAAAAACAACAGATAGTATAAACAACAATGGATTTGGAACAATTAGAACTTGTAATCACTCAACTAAGTTGAAGCAAAGCTCCATTGGGATCAATCTTGGTCAACAATTGCGGATTTGGCAAGGAACCGAGAGAGATAAACACACGAACAAAGAATCCTAAAATTTTGTCCAATTCGACTAAAGCAACCAAGAGAAAGCCCAAAACAGCACCACTGTGGTCTAGGTAAGCTATCAAAATGAATAGCTACTAAAGAAACGGTTACTCATAGTGGTTTATGTATATGCTTTTACCAATTGGGTACTGTAAGCAAAATATTATTGTAATTAAACCAAGTATCTAAGGAAAACTACAAAAATGGAAAGGGGGGCATATCATGGGTACAAAGCTAATTTTCAACTTAACCAAAGATGTTAAGGATTCTTGCTAATGTGAAAGACTTCAAGTATCATAAAGTTTAAACAAGCAGGGTAAAATATGGCTTCCAAGGACATATATATATTCAGGAAGAAGTGATGCAATCACCAAAGTTGAAAGGGAAAGGTTATTCATATAATATACTACTTGACATAGTATATTAATTAGTTGAGTACCCTCACCGGATAAAATGGACAACTTGAAGCCTCAAGAGAATATAATTTGTTGGAAAACAAATACCAGTTATTCATTCCATATGAAGAAAAGGAGGCTGCAGGATTCTGTAATAGAAGCAAACGAAGACAAATTTTCCCGGCTCTTTCGCTGAAATTAAAGAGGCTAGTCCTACACTCAAGGCTCTTAGGCCCATTATGCTTCAGAGATCAATCTTACACCAAATTGATGAGGAACTGTAAAACTGCCCTTGCTCTTTCTTAATGTTCTGCAGTTGGTCTCCATCCATGCAAGATGAGCACAAATACTAGATATTCATTCGATCTGAAGAAAAGGAGGCCGCAGAATTTCATAATAGAAACAAACAAAGACAAACTTTCCATGCTCTTTGGCTGAAATTAAAGAGGCTGATCCTACACTCAAGGCTCTTAGGTCCATTATGCTTCAGAGATCAATCTTACACCAAACTGATGAGGAAACTGTAAAATTGCCCTTACACTTTCTTAATGTTCTGCAATCATTCTCCATCCATGCAATATGAGCACAGGGACAAGATGGACACTGACATAGAGAAGAAAAGCTCCATTCAGAAGCTGCTTACCCAACATAAAAGAAGTCTCACTCTGGAGTCGCCCATTAGAAATTTTACAACTGGATCCATATTTCTCCTGTCAAATTAATAAGTAAGACCAAATAAATTCACAATAAATATTAGAGCTGGGCAACCTTTGTCACACACACAAAGATTATTAGGATTGAGATGCTAAGTAGGATCCTTTCGAAGTCTTTCAAATCAGATCAATATCATAAGGTCCTACATATTTGAAGTATTAAATTCTTGCTTAAATCATTCTAATTAGATGCATATTAACCTTAAACAGAGGGATAGTGAAGCTTAAATGTAGCATTCTCATGTGAGAGATTGCTCTGACTTAAATTCTTGGTTGCCAGTTTTTCAACTAACAATTAAAGCACCATGTCAAAGATGTAAAAGCATAAAATCTCCTTGCCCAAGTTTTTAAGGTGTATTAAATAGGATCACAATAAAATAATCACCATAATAAGCAAGAAGAAGGCTGCCAAGAAATTACTTTCCTGCCTTTTCCGAATTTCTAATCCTTTATTTTGTCCTTCTCTCTCTTGGAATACATATCGTCTCTTTCTTTATTTCAAAGGATAAAATATTATTTACCTCAATCTGGGACACTCTCCAATTTACCTCCTACACCCCCTTCCCCCTCTAACAAACCTCACTTTCACTGGCTATTCTAGGTTTTTCAATTGTTTAAAGTTTAAGGTAAGTTCTAATCAGTATGCATCCAAAGAAATTATGCTATTAGGCCAAGTCAAATTGTGTGTCAATTTCTCAAGGATGTTAGAGGTCTCTCTCATCTGGTTGCAGAAGGACAGAAGCTGTCTCTCTCATCTCCAAAGGATGGCACAGTCCAGAAAGCCAACGGTGGTTGATGTCCATATCATCATTTATTCAAGACTGAAGAAGAGGAAGAGATGGTGTCTTTGCACTTCTTCGCTTTCTACTGTTCATTCATCTCCATCCATTTTTCTTAATTCTCCAAGCCTTATATTTTCCAAATGGAGCCTGAACATGATTAAGAAGAAAGGCCCACATGCACTAGGGGATGGAGACCCAATTCCATATTTGCTCCAGCTAAAAAAGCAGAATTGCCTTCTAAAGCTTGAACACTGGAATTGTAGTTGGGATTGCCATCCTAAGATACAGATCACGACCCCTGCAGACTACCATTTTTCTTAGAATCCAAATTGTTCGAAGTTTTTGAGTCGTAGAATCGAATGATCGTGATCCCACAATCTGGATCGTGATCCTAACAACCATGCACGCACGCACACACACATAGAAAAGAGTCTTGTGATGGTGTGAAAGAAAGTGCAAGAAAGAGGAGACTGCAAGTCAAATTGAACAACGTACTTGGCCCCAAACCCCGACAGTTACTTTCTGAAAGCAAAACAGTAAAAAATATCAACAAAAGGCGTTTTGAATATTGTAAGAAAAGAGATGATGAGTTAGAACATTCTTAGATTATATGAGAAACATTAACTACCTTTTACCAATTCTCAACTCTGTACCTGCTTTCCTCAGCACAATTAATTCTGCTTTACATGGCTGGCCATTATATGGAATTATCTCTGCTAGGAGTCCATTCAGATAGCTTCTTTCAGGCAGGTTCAACACTAGCCCTCTTTGACGATATATTCGGAATTTGCATAGGCACCATGCAAAAGTTGAGAGACAAACTGCTTGACCATGTAGACAAAGGCAAAGGAGAAGAAAATGAGGAGGAGGAAGAAAAAAGAGGCCAAAGCTGAGAAAAATGTCTCTAGGAAGAGCGATATGCTCAACAAAATCCCAAAATATTTCATATGGCCAAATTAGATGGAAATATTATAGAGTAATTTTCCTCAACTTATGTAAAGCAAAGTGACATTGAGAAGAATGTGTTGCAAGCACTCAAACAGAAATGGTGTCAAAGTAAATAGGCAAACAATGATGTAAATCCTTTGTCAGAGTTGTTGGTGGCCGAAGGTGATGTTAAATTGGATATCTATATCAACACCGAAAAAATTCTTCATAATATTTCCGTATAATTTAGCCACTTCTAAAACATTATTTGGGATTTTGTTGACATTTTGCTTAGCTCCGCCTGTTTTCCCTTCCTCCTCTTCTGCATTTTCTTCTCCTTTCTCTTCTCTCTCTTTTGCTGCACCATCCTGTGAAGTAGAAACATCCTGTGAAGTAGAAAGATCAAATTATAAAATTAAAATCAATGGCCCAATATGAAATGCTTAACTGTGTTAATAGAGCAAGTTGAGAAAGCAAAGGCGAACTCATGTAATAAACACTATTTGGGATTTTGTTGACATTTTGCTCAGCTCCACCTGTTTTCCCTTCCTCCTCTTCCGCATTTTCTTCTCCTTTCTCTTCTCTCTCTTTTGCTGCACCATCCTGTGAAGTAGAAACATCATGTGAAGTAGAAAGATCAAATCATAAAATTAAAATCAATGGCCCAATATGAAATGCTTAATTATGTTAATAGAGCAAGTTGAGAAAGCAAAGGCGAACTCATGTAATAAACATTGCAGGCAGAACAAGTTGCACATGCATTACACTCGTATTATATTTCAGAGCAATAAATAACACTCAAAATCTAAACCTGGCTTCCACTCACTGAGTTCACCTCCTGATCAAACTGAGGTTCGTTCTCAATTTTAACAGCAAATGGCTAGGATGATCGGTTCCAAGTCTGGAACCTAGGACCTACACTCTCAGGACCTGTTCCCAATTTTTGAAACCGGCAATTGACCCTGTGGACCCTAGAACCAACTCTGAAACCAAGCCTGCCAGTTTCAGGTTCCACCGGGAACTAGCCACATCTTCTTTTTTTTTCAGCTTCATTCTTTTTTGGTTTCATTGCAGCTTGGTTATGCTACAATATGCAGCAAATCATTTCAATCCCATGAGGTTAGTTACCTGCCTCTCCTACAACAATTCAGAATCCACGGACACATAACTTCCCTGATCATCAAATAAACACACACACTTGCAGCAACAATCCAAAGAAAGCTTCATAAAAGATCACAACTACTAGTACCCTGAAACAGCACTTCACCGAAATGACTGCCGCTGCTTTTGATAAAAGAATTTTCACTTAACGTCCCTTGACCAAACAACATTAGAGTATAGAAAGGCAGAAAAAACACCAGCTGATCATTCTCCAGCTGAGCAGAACATGTCCACAGGTAAAATCGTGTAAAAATCACTTCAAGTCCCGAGCTCAGGTGGATTGCGAATCCAAGACTGAAAAGCCAATTACCCATCGACCATCTCTCCTTCCTCGCGTATCCAAGACTCAAAAATGGACACAAGAAAACCATTAACGGATAGCAATCATGTAAAACACATCGAGACGCACCATGACAAAACCAAACCAGAGGAAACAAAGGGGAGAATTAGGGCAAATAGTTAGCAAGAGGCGAGAGACAAATTGGTACCTCAAAAACCATCGAGGCCGAGAGTGAGCGTGACTAAACTACGAGCCTCGAGGACGTGAGTTGAGCGAGAGAGAGAGGGTTGGTGAGTCGAGCGAGTTGAAAGAGAGAGAGATCGTGAGCTAGACGTCTGGAGCCTGATTTCAGGTTTCGTTTATAATAAAAAAAAAAAAATTAAATGGGTGGTTCCACACCTGAAATAAGAAACCAGATTAGTATCCACTTATTCAAGTTTTTGGTTCCGCATCTGAAATGAGAAACCGTATGATTCCGGTATTCACTTATTCAAGTTTTTTAGGAACCGAAGAAAAAAAAATGTTTTTGGGAACTGAAGATCGGTCCAAGCGGTTCTAATTTGGACGATTTCTTCTTGCTCATCCCTATGGCTAACAACAATACTTCACTCTTTATCAAGCTTTCATGTTTAATTGGTGTTGGGTGAAGGTACAATTCCTAGAAATTGTAAATATATTATAAAATGGTAAAAAATTTCAGGGTGAAGTAAAGTGCCATAAAATTAAGAGTTAATATCACAAAAATCATCAAATTAGTACGTTTGTGATAAATTTATCCAAAATTAATTTTCGACCGTAAAAAAACTTCAAATTAGTATACATGTGACGAGTTTTGCCCAAACTAATTTTTTAATCATAAAAAACCTTAAATTAATATATTTGTGATAAATACACGCTTCATTAGTTTCTGTTAAATTGGATTAATATCACAAAAAACTACAAAACTACCATCCATGTGACAAACTAAGCATACAATATCAAACTGCTATACTCATCAACTATCACGTATCATTCGACTCGGAAATTTGACAGTAAAATTTAACAAAAATTAAATGATGATAAATTTGTTGCAGGTACACTAGTTTGATTTCTGTGGTAAAAAATTAATTTAAAGTAAATGTATTATGACTGTACCAATTTTGGCTTTTTCACGGTTTCCTAAATTAAAGTATATCCAAACTAATGTATAGGAAGCAAAATCATGTCAGCTAGGACAGTTCATGGGACCTAGTCCTTAAATGAAGTAGTAAACACGAATGCTACTCTGAAAGGGCAGTCTAACCAAGATCTCTACCAATAATGATGCTAAAAATATCAGAAAAGGAAGCATATTAAGTGCGTAAAATGTCAAGAATTTCTCCACTCGATTATATTTACCAAAAGCAAGCTCGTATGATGGTGAAAATCAAAATCTTTCATACGTACGCTCCTCCACAACAGGCAAAAATAAATGTTCCTTCTCATAGTAGGGCAAATAGTATTTACTATTCTTTCTTACACAAAGCAAAAATAAATGTGATCATATATTTCTCACAATTTATTGGAATACGGAGAATAGTTTACATATAGTCTATGAAATCTAAATACGTGACTTGATAATCTCTTAACACATTGTTTCAACCGCACCAATCCAGAGAACTTGGCAAGCATCTTTATATACGCATTTATCACAATTGTACAAGTTGCCTCTGTCGTGAAGACTATTATTTTCTAGCTAGCAGGTAGAATGTAGGACTCTTTCCACAAATTTCGTGAAATTTTGTGAAATGGTCCGTTTTCACATAGTACAATGCAACTTGTGGATGACTTCATATTTCTTTATTGCAGTACCCTCTACCGTCAAAAGTATTGATGACCAAGGTCGATGGGCCAAAGAAAAAGGTGTTTGAATTTTGTATAAATGGTTGGTGTATGCGGTAGTCTCATTTTACCTCTAGGTGATAGTAGTAATTTCATGCTAGGGAATTGTAAATTACAATAATATTTGAACAAAGGATTATTTAATTAGCATCTGTTTAATTAAATGGCTGACGAGAATGAGCCTCTCGGGCTTCGGAAATCCGGGCTCGAAAAGCCCAAGCCGAAATGCATCTATCCGCGACAACGCAAGGTTTCTTATTCTCTCGCTCTCGCCATGTACGATCGCATGTTTTTCACGCATCCAATCTGCTGATTCTTCCTCCATCGTTCCCCTCAACATCTGTTAGCATCGTCGCCCTCTTCTCTCTCGCTCTCGCCATGTACGATCGCATGTTTTAACGCAGAAAAAGAGAAGAACTGGTTACTGTGTGATAGTAGCTGGTCTAGCTTGGCGAGAAGAATGAGCAACCACCAACGTAATCAAGTAAGTCCTGCGAATTTCCCTTCCCCTTTCTTATCCTTGACTGTTGTGATTATTCACACTGAGAAAAAAAAGAAAATATAATGTCGAAGGATGAGACCATTTCTTTCAATTCTGAGTTATGGTCCATTAATTAACATGATTCTAGCAAGCACTTAAAATTAAATCATACACGTTTGATCTAATTCAGAGCGCTGAAATTATGTTAACTAACGTGTCTCAGCTAGACAGTCACTCAAGCATCAATTTTGTCTTATCTTGGTTCAGTTACTGATTGCTTTCATCCTTCTAGAGAGGGTTAATCACACAAATAATTTCTAAACTTACGTCTACCATTTAATCAGTAGTACCAGGCCAGTGGCAGCCTTGCCTCCCTAGGTCCAAAAATTCCTTATACTCCTAGGTAGAATTTAATTTTTTTTTAAAAAGCAGTCATTTATATGTTATTTAGCTAGAAGCTTGTCTTACCTGCTCTAACCTAAAATCCTCAGTTCCCATCGCATTTAATAACGTTTATGTATTTTATCTTGGTTGAATTTCATTCCAATTATTCTTCTTATGTAGTTTAAAACTATTCAGCGTGGTTCTTACGCCTTCAACATCGATGGTAAACAGCTCACAATAAGAACACCCCAATTAGTTTTAAAATTCACATGTTAGTGTCTAAAAGGTTGTCCTTGCTTGGTGGCTGGAGAGAGAAAATTTTGGGAATCAAATTCTTAAAAGGAGACCTGGATCCTTAGAATGCCAAAATTTAGTCTAGTGTCAAAAGTTAGGAAATATATATTTAAGTGTCCAAATTAAAGCAAAATAGATTAGTCAAGTGTTAATGGTGAGAAAATCAAGTCAAAATACTAACGTAGCATTTTTTTTTATGAGACAAGTGAAAAATGAGGACGTGGCTAAATAAGCAAAAAAATGATGTTATTTTGCATGCTAACGTGGTTAGTAAGCTAAAAACGACATAGTTTTCTCTCGAATTTGAATTTTAATATAAATATTACTTATCTTAAATTTAAAATTGAAAAAATTTAAAAAATAAAAGGAGGGTTGCAGAACAGCGAGGGCTATGCAAGCCCTCCTCGCCACTACCTCGCCACTATCACCCGGAAGGGCCAGTGATGGTAGGGGGTAGAGTTGATCAAGGTCGCCGGGCCCTAGTGGTGAGGGCTCATAAGCCCTGGCCCAGATGCAAGGTGAGGGTTGCAACCCTCCCCCAAATTTGACGAGGGTCGTTGACCCTCGCTTAAAAGGCCAAGGGCCAACACTGGCTGGGGGGGTCTTGCCGAATTTGGGGGAGGGCTGCAACCCTCGCCCGAGAGTTGGGTGAGGGATTGTAGGCCCTCACCAGACTTAGAAATCAGATATCCCAATTAAAAAAAAAAAGTGACATTTAAGTATCCCGTGCCAAGTTTAGCACTTGTGCTGTTCTTTCGCCTTCCTAAAAGTCAAAACTCGTCCATAGAGCAAAAGGGGGTTCTCCGAAGCTCAAAAGTAAAAAACCATACAACTGTTAATTTATTCTCGGAGCGATATTATAAGGAGCAATATCACAGTGTTCGTAATTTTTCCTCAGTTGCCCATCTGTTTGTATTGAATGTCGACACCACGTGTTCAACCACGGTGCTTAATTTGCATTGTACATCAATATTTACACAAAGATACGAAATTTGTCCTGAAATTCATTCGGAGATTAATTTTCTTTCTACTAGTTTTTGGAAATTAGTTTAGAGATAATATGTATCATGAAAAATATTATGATGGTCAAAAGTGAAAATTGAAATAGTTCATAAAAGGACAGTTTTTGTACGTTGCCCTTACTCAAAGGGAAGCACATTTAAAACAATCATCTTGCTTAACCACATGCTTATTCTCACATTAATTATGTTGTAACCAATACACCATGCTGGGATCTATGACCGTTTCTTGGTGCGAGATCCTACCTCAATCCACATCGAGAATATGCTTCAAAGTATGCCTCCCACTTTGTCGGAGCATAGTATATTTAGGGTTCGTCATCAACTGCGCAAAGTCAACGAGAAAGCCTATGACCCAGAGATCCTAGCCATCGGCCCTTATCACTATGAAAATGGCAAGTTCAAATTCATGGAGGAGCAAAAACTGCGATACCTGCAGCAATTGCTTGAGAGAAACGAGGTAAGCCTCGACAGGTATGTGCTGGAACTTGGGGACCTGGAACAGCAAGCGCGTGATTGCTATGCGGAAACCGTCGACCTCACCCAAGAAGAGTTTCTTAAAATGATGCTCGTTGATGGCTGTTTCATCGTTGAGTTCTTCCGTAAGTTCAAAATGAAGAAACTGAGAAACAAAAACGACCCGGTTATGCGTGGACGTGGGATTCTAAATAGCATTAGGCGTGATTTACTGCTGCTAGAGAACCAACTCCCACTTTTCGTCTTGAGCAAGCTATATGACCTAACTGGGGACGAGCATCATGAGTTCAGCAAAGTCGCAATCATGTACTTCCAGGGTGAACGAAAAAGCCCCGGCCGAAATTTGACGATTGGCAGCTGGGAACATCTTCTGCATCTATATCACGAGTGGTGCACTTCTGGCTTGCCTGAAACACCCCAGCTGAACTGCATACCAGTCATGCCCTCGGCGATTGAGCTAAGGAAGTCAGTAGTCAGGTCAGTCATGCCCTCGGCGATTGAGCTACGGGAGTCAGGAGTCAGGTTTAGGGCTGCGCAAGGGCGCCAACTGAGCGACATCAAATTCAAGAACGGGACACTCGAGTTACTGGTCTTGTATGTAGAGGACAACACCGAATCAAATTTTCGAAACCTGATCGCGTACGAGCAACATGGTCAAAGCAAAGACATCGACTACCTCACAGATTATGTGACCTTCATGGATTGCCTCATAAACTCTTCAAAGGACGTTGAGGTGCTTCGCCACGCAGGGATTGTTAAGAACTACCTAGGCAATGACAAGGTTGTTGCACAGATGTTCAACGAGATCGGTGACCATGTCGTTATATCCGATTCCTATTACTCCGAGATCTTCCCAAATGTGAATGCATATTACAAGAATAAGTGGAACGTCTGGATTGCGAAACTGAAGAGGGAATATTTCCATAGTCCTTGGGCTTTCTTGTCCGTTCCTGCAGCCATTGTGTTGCTCTTTCTCATAGTAGCACAAACAGTATTTTCTATTCTTCCTTACACAAAGTAAAGTTAAATGTGATGAATGCTGAATTACTTGTATTCTATAGCCAATAGTATTATCTTGGTTTTCCAATGAGGACGAATCACATGTGCTTAAAGAAAAATAGGGGAAAGTATTTATGCTTTAAATGATGTCCATAAGTCTCTCTTCATTTGGAACTAGATGATTACAACAGAAAACCAACAGGACATTTGCAACCAAGTTGGTATATGGTTCAAAAAGAAAGGAAAAAAGAGGTAAAACCAACTTAGATGATTACAATATATATGGTAGGATCACCCTACGAAGTCTCTTCTTCCCACAAAAATATCCAGCTGGTTCTCTGATCATGCTTGACCTAAAAAAAGAGTTACAATTCAACTTGGACTACAACTAAAAAGAACACGCAGCAGCTTTGTATCCCCGAACGATTTGATAGAATCCACATCAATAGTAGGAGAAGTTCTCCAAATGATATTATCAGCAACCTCTGAATCAGGATGGATACTCCCAAATACAAAATCAGCCTTTGGACCGTCTCCTGATCAAATATACTTGCATTAATAGAAAGGCCATGCTACTCTGTAAGAAAACAGCAAACCAATGAGCTTCTTAACATGAGCCTTATTTTGCTGATAAATTTGTCTGAAACAGCCCCAAGTGAGGACAGCAATTGTTCCTTGGGAAGCCTTATCAGAACAACATTAAATTCTCATGGAAATCAACCGACATTTATTAACAGAAACGCAGGTATAATTCCTATTAGGATGGTCTAAACCACATTCGTTCATGTCAGCCAACAAAATATGCAATTGGCAAGGAGGTAAGTTTATTCACCTCCTTTCTCTGCACATTTGATTTCATGCATTTAATAACAAAACTAGAATTAGCTTAAAGTCTAAACACAGACTCAAAAAATAGTACATCCACCAAGCATTCATCCTTGTAACAAAATTTTCCAAATTGCAAAACACATCTCTCCTTCCTACCAAAACAAGCACAATGCACCCAATGACACAACGACATCATATGATCAGCATATAGTACATCCATCATAGGTTAGAAGCCACAGGTTAGCAGGTTCAATAAGTCGTAAAAGCAAACATGTACATGAAACATGTATAATAACCCCATGTGGCACGTCTCATGTGATTAGTATGCTCATAGGAGTTAGTCAAATCTTCAATCATATCCGACTAAGAAGACACTTCCTCCGTTGCCACTTTTGGCATTTGTTTTTTTTATTGGGTGTTTGACCATTTGTTTTGGCTGTCGATGCAGAATATAATTTATCTCTTCCAATGAGCATGTAAGAAGAAGAACCACAACTTGTGAAGGTAAGAAACACAATATTGAAGGGTAATAAAATACTAATCACAAACCAAAAACTCTTCACAACAATCTTGAAGAGGCAAAAAGGCACTCACTCTTGTAAGGGCATAACCAAAGAGCAAGAAAAACACCAGAAAGGGGGGTGAACAGAATCAGAAAAAACAACAGACGGTATAAACAACAATGGATTTGGAACAATTAGAACTCGTAATCACTCAACTAAGTTGAAGCAAAGCTCCATTTGGATCAATCTTGGTCAACAATTGCAGATTTGGCATGGAACCGAGAGAGATGAAAACACGAACAAACAGCACCACTGTGGTCCAGGTAAGCTATCAAAATGAATAGCTACCAAAGAAACGGTTATCCACGGTGGTTTAAGTCTATGCTTTTACCAATTGGGCATTGTGAGCAAAATATTAGTGTAATTAAACCAAGGATCCAAGGAAAAATACAAAAATGGAAAGGGGGCATATCATGGGTATAAAGTTAATTTTCAACTCAACCAAGGATGTTAAGGATTCTTGCTAATGTGAAAGACTTCAAGTATCATAAAGTTTAAACAAGCAGGGTAAAATATGGCTCGCTTCCAAGGATATACATATATATTCAGGTAGAAGCGATGCAATCACAAAGTTAAAAGGGAAAAGTTATTCATATAACATACTACTTGACATAGTATATTAATCAGCTGAGTACCCTCACTAGATAAAATGGACAACCTAAAGCATCAAAGTGAATATAACCTGTTGGAGAACAAATACCAGCTATTCATTCCATTTGAAGCAAAGGATCCGTAATAGAAGCAAACAAAGACAGATTCTCCACACTCTTTTGCGGAAATTAAAGAGGCTAGTCCTACACTCAAGGCTCTTAGGCCCATTATGCTTTAGAGATCAATCTTACACCAAACTGATGAGAAATTGTAAAATTGCCCTTACTCTTTCTTCATGTTTTGTAGTCAGTCTCCATGCATGCAATATGACCACAAGGACAAGATAGATACTGACATAGAGAAGAAAAGCTCCATGTGAAAGCTAGTTACCCAATAGAAAAGTAGTTTCACACTGGAGTCGCCTATTAGAAATGTTTACAACTGGATCCATATTTCTCTTGTCAAATAAATAATTAAGATCAAATAAATTCACAATAAATATTAAAGCTGTGCAACCTTCCTTACACACACAAAAAGGTTATCGGGATCAAGATGCTAAGTAGGATCCTTTTGAAGTCTTCCAGATCAGATCAAGATCATAAGATCCTACATATTTGAAGTATTAAATTCTTGCTTAAATCATTGCAACTAGATGCATATTAACCTTTAAAAGAGGGATGGTGAAGCTTAAAGGTAGCATTCTCATGTGAGAGATTACTCTGGTTTAAATTCTTGGTTGCCAATTTTTCAACTAACAATTGAAGCACCATGTCAAAGATGCAAAAGCATAAAATCTCCTTGCCCAAGTTTTTAAGGTGTATTAAATAGGATCACCATAATAATCAAGAAGAAAGCTGCCAAGAAATTACTTTCGTGCCTTTTCCAAATTTCTAATCCTTTATTTTGTCCTTCTCTCTCTTGGAATACATATCATCTCTTTCTTTATTTCAAAGGATAATATATCATTCCCCTCAATCTGGGACACACTCTCCAATTTAACCCCCCCCCCAACGCCCCGCAACTCTTCCCTCCCTTCTCACAAACTCACTTTCACCGGCTATTCTAGGTTTTTAAACTGTTTAAAGTTTAAGGTCAGTTCTAATTAGTATTCATCCAAAGATATTATGATACTAGGCCAAGTCAACTCGTGCGCCAATTTCTCAAGGATGTAGAGGTCTCTCTCATCCGGTTGCAGAAGGATAGAAGCTTTGTCTCTCTCATCTCCGAAGGACGGGACAGTTCAGAAACCCAACAGTGGTCGATGCCCATCTCATCATTTATTCAAGACTGAAGAAGAAGTGATGGTGTCTTTGCACTTCTTCGCTTTCTACTATTCATTCATCTTCATCCTTTTTTTCTTAATTCTCCAAGCCTTATATTTTCCAAATGGAGCCTGAACATGATTAAGAAGAAAGTGGCACATGCGCTAGGGAACAGAGGCCCGATTTCATATTTGCTCCAGCTAAAAAGGCAGAATTGCCTTCTAAAGCTTGAACAATGGAATCGTAGTTGGCATTGCCATCCTAAGATACAGATCACGACCCATGCAGACTACCATTTTTCTTAGAATCCAAATTGTTCAAAGTTTTTGAGTCGTAGAATCAAATGATCACGATCCTACAATCGGGATTGCGATCCTAACAACCATGCACACATGCACACACGTGTACACAAAAAAGAGTCTTGTGATGGTGTGAAAGAAAGTGCAAGAAAGAAGGAGACTGCGATTGAACAACGTACTTGGCCCCAAACCCCACCAGCTAATTTCTCAAAGCAAAACAGTAAAAAATCATTAACAAAGGGCCTTTTGAATACTGCAAGAAAAGTGGATGACAAGTTAGAACAATGTTCTTAGATTACATAAGAAACATCAACTACCTTTCACCAATTCTCAACTCTTTACCTGCTTTCCTCAGCACAATTAAGTTTGCTTTACATGGCTGGCCATTATGTGAAATTATCTCTGCTAGGAATCCGTTCAGATAGCTTCTTTCAAGCAAGTTCAACACTAGCCCTCTTCGACAATATATCCAGATTTTGCACAGGCACCATGCAAAAGCTGAGGAGACAAACTGTTTGACCATGTAGAGAAAGGCAAAGGAGAAGAAAAGGAGGAGGAGAAAGAAAAAAGAGGCCAAATACGAGAAAAATCTCCCTAGGAAGAGCAATATGCTCAACAAAATCCCAAAATGCTTCACATGATGAAATTGGATGAAAATATTATGGAGTAATATTCCTCAACCTGTGTCAAGCAAAGAGACATTGAGAAGAATGTGTTACGAGCACTCAAATAGAAATGGTGTCAAAGTAAATAGGCATTCAATGATGTAAATCCTTTGTCAGGGTTGTTGGTGGCCGAAGGTGATGTTAAATTGGATTTTTATATCAACACCGAAAAAATCCTTCATAATATTTCCGTGTAATTCAGCCATTTATGCAACATTATTTGGGATTTTGTTGACATTTTGCTCAATTCTACCTCTCTTTTTTTTTTGGTCCCTCCTCTTCTGCATTTTCCTTCCTCCTCTTCCGCATTTTTTTCTCTTTCTCTTTCTTTTTTTTGCTGCACCATCCTGTAAAGTAGAAAGATCAAATCATAAAGTTAAAATCAAGGGCCCAAAACGAAATGCTTAACTATGTTAATAGAGGAAGTTGAGAAAGCAAAGGCGAACTCATGTAATAAACACTATTGGCAGAACAAGTTGCACAGGCATTTTACCTGTATTACATTTCATTTCAGAGAAAGAAATAATACTCAAAATCTAAACCTAGCTTCCACTCATCAAGTTCACCTCCTGATCAAACTCAGGTCATTCTCAATTTTAACAGCAAATCAGTTCCGAGTCTGGAACCTAGAACTTACCCTATTAGGACTCGTTCCCAATTTTTGAAACCGGGAACCAACCCCTGTGGACCCTAGAACAGACTTTGAAACCGAACCTGCCAGTTTCAAGCTGCTTTCAGGTTCCATCGAGAACCAGCCACTTCATTTTTTATTTTTTATTTTTTTCAGTTTCATTATTTTCTTGTTCCATTGCAGCTAGGTTATGCTACAATATGCAGCAAACCACATCAATCCCATGAAGTTAGTTACCCGCCTATCCTACAACAATTCAAAATCCATGGACACATGACTTCCCTGATCGTCAGACAAACATGCACACTTGCAGGCAAAAATCCAAAGAAAGCTTCATAAAAAAGATCACGACTACCAGTAACCTGAAACAGCACTTCACCAAAATGACTTTCGCCACTTTTAATAAAAGAATTTCCACTTGACCTCCCTTGACCAAACGACATTAGAATATAGAAAGGCAGAAAAAACACCAGCTGATCATTCTTTAGCTAAGCAGAACATGTCCACAGGTAAAATTGTGTAAAAATCACATCAAGTCCTGAGCTCAGGTGGATTGCGAATCCAAGACTTGAAAGCCAATTACCCATCGACCATCCCATCTTCCTCGCGAATCCATCCACGACTCAAAAAAATGGGGACAAGAAAACCATAAACAGATAGCAACCATGTAAAACACATCGAGACGCACCATGACAAAACCAAACCAGACGAAACAAAGGGAAATTTTAAGGCAAATGGGCGGCAAGAGGCGAGGGGCAAATTGGTGCCTCAAAAACCGTCGAGGCTGAGATTGAGCGTAACTGAGCGACGAGCCTCGAGGTCGTGAGTTGAGCGAGTTGAGCGAGTTGAGAGTGAGAGGGATCATGAGTTAGAGAAGAGAGAGAGAAGTCTAGAGTCTGGTTTAAGGTTTTATTAATGACAAAAAAAAATTAAATAGGGAATTCCACACCTAATATAAAAAAACCGGACCAATATCCACTGACTCAAGTTTTCAGCAACCGAGAACTGGTCTGCCTCGGTCCGGGCAGTTCCTGATTCAGACATTTCTTTTGCTCATCCTACAGCTGACGAGTGACAACAATACTTCACTCTTTATCAAGATTTCATTTTAGTCACGTGAGGTCCATTTTCTAAAAACTATAAAAACATTATAAAATCATTAAAAATTTGAACGGACTAAAGTGTCATAAAATTAAGGGTTAATACCATGAAAACCCTCAATTTAGTACTTTTGTAATAAATTTACCTCAAATTAATTTTTGACCATAAAAGCCCCAAACTAGTATACACATAACAAATTTACCTTGAATTAATTTTTTGATTACAAAGAACTTCAAACTAATATATTTGTGTCAAATATACCATTTATTAGTTTCCATTAAATTTGATTAATATTATGAAAAACTACAAAACTAGAAACTGAACGTAAAACCTCAAATTGTTATACCAATTAACTATCACATATCATCCGACTCAAAAATTTGACGGTAAAATTTAACTAAACCTAAAACAAGGGAAACTTTGTCACAAGTATATTAGTTTGGAGTTTTTTGTAGTCAAAAAATTAATTTGAGATAAATTTATAATTATATTAATTTAGGATTTTTCGTAATATCCTAAATTAAAGTGTATCCAAACTAACGTACAGAAAGCAAAATCATGTCAGCTAGGATGGTTCACAAGACCTAGTCCTTAAATGATGAAGTAGTAAACACGAATGCTACTCTTAAAGGGCACAATCTAGCCTTGGATCTCTATCAATAAAGATACTAAAAATATCAAATAAGGAAGCATCTTAAGTGCGTAAAATGTCAAGAATTTCTCCACTCGCTTATATTTACCAAAAGCAAGCTCGTATGACAGTGAAATTTAAGACAACAATCAAAATCTTTCATATGTACGCACCTCCACAACAAGCAAAAGTAAATGTTCCTTCTCACAGTAGTAGGGCAAATAGTATTTACTATTCTTTCTTACACAAAGCAAAAATAAATGTGATCATATATTTCTCACAGTTTATTGAAATACAAAGAATAGTTTACATATAGTCTGTGAAATCTAAATACGCAACTTGATAATCTCTTAACACATTGTTCTATTGCACCAATCTAGAGAATTTGGCAAGCATCTTTATATACGCATTTATCACAATTGTACAAGTTGCCTCCATCGTGAAGACTATTATTTTACTATTATTTTCTAGCTAGTAGGTAGAATGTAGGACTCTTTCCACAAATTCCGTGAAATTTTGTGAAATGGTCTGTTTTCACATAGTACAATGCAACTTGTGGATGACTTCATATTTCTTTATTGCAGTACCCTCTACCGTCAAAAGTATTGACGACCAAGGTCGATGGGCCATAGGGACCTGTCAAAGTACTGGTTTGGTCACTCCTACCGAAATGGTAGTTTCTCTCCCTACGCTCTGTAGAGTGTTTCTACCGACATGGTAGTTCCCTTCTTCTTCACCATCTTCTACCTGTTTGCTTTTCCTGTGTGTTTCGATTATGCTAATCTCAGCAGCTGATCTCAAATTTTTTGTTTAACCCTCTCCATCTTCTCAATTCTCGGTTCTATCGGCATTTTCTCTCACTCGTTTCCTTTGCATGTCATCATCGGTCCCACAATCTTGCTAATTTCACTCGTTTTTCACATGTGTTGCTTCTCTGGCTGTTTCCTCTCTTCTTGTCTTTGAATGGCTGGTATTCTCTGTTACTGGGTCTTCTGTTGAGCCATTTATCACTGTTAGCTTTTCGTCCTCTTGAAATGGACCATCCAATTGCTGCAGATGATGCTCGTCTGGCAGCTTTATGTAGTTGCATGGGTCGCCTTTGGTCCGAACAGTCAATTGAGATATGTGATGAGGAGGTACCTCGTGAAAAAATTGAGGAATGTCAGCTCACTCTGGTGGGTAAACTTCTTAACAATCCCACAGTAAATTTTCCGGCTTTTCAGACGACTATGAAAAAGGCTTGGCGTACTGAGCTTGTGGAATTCTCACAAGGTGATTCGGGACTGTATATTATCAAATTTAAATCTTATGATGTAAAGCAGCGAGTTCTAGATAATGGACCTTGGTTGTTTGGTAATCATCTACTTATCTTGAAACCTTGGATAGCCAATACGCCTCTGTCTTGTTATGACTTTAGTACCTGTGCGTTCTGGGTCCAAATAGTTGGCTTGCCTCTGGAGCGCTGCACAGAAAATATTATTCGTAGGGCAGCTGGTCATATAAGATAGGTCACTGAAGTTAGCATTACGAATAAAGATGGACTACCGCTTAAAGCAATGAGGGCAAGAGTACAATTGGACCTTCAAAGACCGCTGAAAACAGGGATTATCCTCAAGGTTGAAGGAAAAAATTTCTGGTTGGACTTTAAATATGAACGCTTATCATATTACTGTTATTCCTGTGGTATACTTGGACACTATGCTACGGCCTGTAAAACCTTTCCCTGTGATGAAAATAAATTAGATGAAATCAGGTTCTTATATGGATCTTGGCTGAAAGCTGAGGCACGGGAATATAGCCCTTTCTGGCATACCTTTTATGATACAGAGATTGTCCCTGAGACCCCTCAAAGCTCTTCTGAAATTATTCCTGTGCTGGACTCGGTTCATGATGTACCTGCTTCTTCAATGCAACCATCTGCTCATATTGTACCAGATATTTCAGCAAACAAAAATAAGGGTAAACAAACTATGGAAATATTAGTCAGAGATCCTATTGTCGTAGAAACAATTCAAGCTATTCAGGATGGTAAGACTATGGAGCAGCAACAAATTTTGGCACACCCACCTGTTGCTACCTTTACTCAGGTGAAAAAGAAGCTTAAACACTCACATCTTAATGCACGATCAGGACCTATTAAGAAGGTCAAGCGCTCCCTGCATCATGAGATTCGACAGCAATTACAGGAGCAGTTAGATGAATCTGCTCTACAGGATACTCCTATCTCTGAGATCGACACATCATCATGTTGGGCTCTGGTGGCTGGCCCTAAAAAGCCACCAGGTGCACAATGAGACTTATAAGTTGGAACTGTCAGGGGTTGGGCAATCCCCTGACAGTTCAAGCACTCAAGGTCTTAGTGACCCAGGAGAAGCCCGATATTGTTTTTTTGATGGAAACAAAAAACCAGACTCAGCAGATTTTGTCTATTCAACGTAAACTTAATTTCTCATCAGGTGTTATTCAAGATCCAGTAGGTATGGCAGGGGGTTTAGCCCTCTTTTGGACTGACAAGGTCTCTATGAATATTACTTACCAGTCTTTTGATATGCTAGATTCCATCTGTACTGATCTTGAATTTGGTATTACTATGCGTCTGACTTGCTTACATGCTCCTGCTCGATATCCTCTTCGACAACACCTGTGGACAGTTTTGAGACGCAGTAGTAATTTCAACTCGCTTCCCTGGTTATGTACAGGGGACTATAATGAAGTTTTATATCCTTGGGAGAAAGTTGGTAAATGTCCTGCCGAGTCTTATAGAATGGTTTCTTTTCGTGATGTTATAAATGACTGTTGTTTTATGGACCTCGGCAGCAAAGGATGTGCCTTCACATGGTCTAATAACAGATAGGGTGATGCTATGGTAAAGGCAAGATTAGACAGAATGCTTTGCACAAAAAATTGGAGATTGGCTTACCCTCTTGCCGAAGTATTTGCCCTCCCAGCCCTCGGCTCTGATCACAGCCCTCTTCTCTTGTCTACTGAAGTACTTCCTAGCTGCAAACGGCGAAAATCCTTCTATTTTGAAGCTTTTTGGCTCCAGGATACTGAATGCCGTTCTATTATTGCTGAATCTTGGACTTCTTCTCAGCTTGGAGAGGTGACACTTCCTCAAAAGCTACTATCTGTTTCTGTTGCATTATCCAAATGGAGTCGCTTTAAATTTAGGAATGCTCAAACTCAGATTTCTCACCTTAAGAACCCGCTTCAGCCTCTCACTAATCAGCCTTATCTTCACTCAAATACTGCTAAGATCTCAGACCTGAAAATTAAAATTCATGAGTTATGGCAGCAAGAAGAAAAATTTTGGGCAATGCGATCTTGGGTTAATTGCTTAAATGGGGAGACAGGAACACTAAGTTTTTTTTATGCCACTACGGTCAATCGACGTCAACAAAACAAGATCAGAATGCTTCAGGATGACCAGCAAAACTGGATTCGTGACCCTATTGCTCTTAAAGATATGACTCATCTTCATGACATAGAGATTATGGCCCAACTCTAAATCTCTGCAATCAGAGTGTGACAGAGGAGATGAATGAACATTTAATAGCTCCCATTACCTGTGAGGAGGTCCATACTGCAGTATTCCAATTAGGAGAAACAAAAGCTCCCGGTCCAGATGGCTTGAATGGTCAGTTTTATCGTGCTCATTGGGATATCCTGCAAGAAGACATATTATTAGCGGTGAAACAATTCTTTCATACAGGGATTTTATTGTCGGAGTATAATCGCATTGCTATTTCCCTAATTCCTAAGATCCCTCATCCAGAACGTTTAGATCAGTTTCGCCCTATTAGCCTCTGCAACTTTATTTATAAGATTATATCCAAGATTCTTGCAAACCGACTCAAACCTTGGTTGCCACAGTTAATAGCACCAGAACAAACAGCTTTTGTTGGCGGTCGCCAAATACAAGATAATATCATTGTGGTTCATGAAGTCTTACATCAACTTAGAATCAGAAAACGAAAAAAGAACTTTCATGCAGTGTTGAAATTAGACATGCAGAAGGCATATGACCAGGTTGAATGGGATTTTCTCAGAGATTATCTCCTAAAAATTGGTTTTCATGCTACATGGGTTTGTTGGATATTCCAATGTATCTCTACGGTGTCTTACAGTGTCAAATTAAATGGAGAATTTCTACCGTTCTTCCATCCTACCAGAGGCCTTAGACAGGGCGATCCGTTATCACCATACCTGTTCATCCTGATGGCTAATGCTCTAACATCTCTTATCAACAATGCAGTGGATAATGGCAATATTAAAGGTATAAAATTTAATCGATGGTGCCCCACTCTCTCCCATTTATTTTTCGCTGATGATGCCATTTTTTTCCTTGATGCCAAACTTATGGAATGTCAGAACTTAGCTGCTATTCTAAATGAATACTGTAGAGCAACAGGACAGGTTATAAACCGAAATAAATCAGGGTTGTTTTGTAGCTCAGACTGTCCTTTAGCTTTGAAAGAAAGCCTAGCTGGAGCCCTTAGAGTTCCTATTTTACATCAAACAGGCAGATATTTAGGAATTCCTTCAGATTGGGGCAAATCTAAAAGGGATCTGTTTTCTTGGCTTATGGGTAGAGTGCATTCAAAACTTCAAGGCTGGAAGGAAAAGCTTATTTCAAAAGGGGGCAAAGAGATCCTTATAAAATCTGTTGTGCAAGCTATACCCCATTACGCCATGTCGGTTTTCAAAATCCCTGCAACTATTTGTAAAGCAATTGATAAAAAAAAGTAGCTAAATTCTGGTGGCAGTTCGATCATAGTAAGAAGGGCATACATTGGAAGAGCTGGGAGTGCATTAAGAGGAGGAAAGGTGAAGGGGGATTAGGATTTCGTGATCTTATGGTTTTTAATAGAGCTCTTTTGGGTAAACAAGCTTGGCGTTTAATCCAGAATTCTAATTCATTATATAGCAGGCTTCTCAAAGGTTTATATTTTCCAGATAAGGATTTATGGCATGCTACTAAAGGTTCTAGACCCTCTTGGGGTTGGCAAAGCATCTTATTAGGTCGGGAATCTATTGCTGATAAAGTTTTATGGTCTGTTGGTAATGGCACTAAGATTAAAGTTCGTGAGGATCCCTGGTTACCTAGTGGTGTTATTGGAGGTCCTGCTCCTAGGGATGAACCTGTCTGGGTTGCTGGTTTTATATTATCTGATTCAAATTCCTGGGATACTTCTCTTTTAATTCAGCATTTTGATAATCAAAGAGTAGAGGAAATATTATCCATTCCTATTCGTCCTAATTGCACCCAGGATAAATTAATATGGAGAGGAAGGCAGGATGGTCTTTACACAGTAAAAAATTGCTACAATCAACTTAGAGCCCAGCAAAACAATCCTAATTCTAATAAGGCCTCATCCTCTTTTCAGCCACCCCGCAGATTATGGAATGCTATATGGAAAATCCGAACTATGCCCAAAATAAGGTCATTTCTCTGGTCTATCTGTAGTAATGCATTAGCGACTAGAGAAAACTTATATAAGCGTCATATTTTGACAGAGCCTACTTGTTGTCTGTGTGATCATCATGTACCCGAAACCCCTGAACATCTTTTCTTATTCTGTCCTTGGACTTACGATGTTTGGATGCATCCAGATCTAGCTATCAAAATTTCTACAACTGAGGTGCATCGCATTGAGAGCTGGCTACTCCAGTTTGTTAACAGTAAGATTGACTTACCGGATTTGGCTACGGTTGCGACCATCCTCTGGCATATCTGGAAAGCTCACAATGATTTTTTTATTCCGTCAAAAGCAACCGGATGCTGAACGAGTAGTGTAGATGGCGATCGCGGAGGCTCATTCTAGATGTATTTTAGCTTCCTCCAAATCGTGCCCTGTTTTAGACCAACGGTGCCCTGTTTCAGACCAACGTACTGTCAACCACAGATGCCGCCCACCTGATCCTGGATTCATAAAAATCAACATTGATGCATCTTACCTTTCGCCGTCCGACGCAGCTTCGGTAGCTGGGGTGTGCAGGGACTCGACGGGCCATTTGATCGATGGATTCGCCTCTTCTGTTCGTGCTTCCTCTGCCCTGCAAGCTGAAGCCATTGCCTTTAATTCAACACTGAAATTTCTTCTCCAGCGAGGTCTTGAGATGGATCGGATCATTGTGGAATCGGATAGCTTGGTATGTGTGGATGCGGTTTGTAATCCTGAAGGACGCCCGTGGGAGCTTCGACATATCCTCGACGAAACCCTAAGATTGAAGCTTCGGTGCCCTAATCTCCAACTGGTTCACTGTCATAGAGGAGCCAATGCCTTAGCGGACTCTGTTGCAAAGGCCCATCGGGCCTCTTTACTTCCTCCGAATTGGGTCTCGCGGCTCCCACTTTTCTTGCAAGATCTTGTTTTATCTGAACTTGATGTAAACTCTATGGAGTTAGTCAGTGCGTTATACGGCTTTATATTGTGCTAGACGTGCTTAATATATGGCTGTTTTCGACCAAAAAAAAAAAAAAAGGTCGATGGGCCAAAGAAAAAGGTGTTTGAATTTTGTATAAATGGTTGGTGTTTGCGGTAGTCTCATTTTAACTCTAGGTGATAGTAATAATTTCATGCTAGGGAATTGTAAATTACAATAATATTTGGACAAAGGATTATTTAATTAGCATCTGTTTAAGTAAATGGCTGACAGGATGAGCCTCTCGGGCTTCGGAAATCCGGGCTAGAAAAGCCCAAGCCGAAATGCATCTCTAGGCGACAACGCAAGGTTTCTTATTCTCTCGCTCTCGCCATGTACGATCGCATGTTTTTCACGCATCCAACCTGCTGATTCTTCCTCCATCGTTCGCCTCAACATCTGTTAGCATCGTCGCCCTCTTCTCTCTCGCTCTCGCCATGTACGATCGCATGTTTTAACGCAGAAAAAAGAGAAGAACCGGATACTGCGTGATAGTAGCTGGTCTAGCTTGGCGAGAAGAATGAGCAACCACCAAATTAATCAAGTAAGTCCTGCGAATTTCCCTTCCCTTTTCTGATCCTTGACTATTGTGATTATTCACACTGAGAAAAAAAGAAAATATAATGTGGAAGGATGAGACCATTTCTTTCAATTCTGAGTTATGGTCCATTAATTAACATGATTCTGGCAAGCACTTAAAATTAAATCATACACGTTCGATCTAATTCAGAGCGCCGAAATTACGTTAACTAACGCGTCTCAGCTAGACAGTCACTCAAGCATCAATTTTGTCTTCTCTTGGTTCAGTTACCAATTGCTTTCATCCTTATAGAGAGGGTTAATCACACAAATAATTTATAAACTTACGTCTACCATTTAATCAGTAGTACCAGGCCAGTGGCAGCCTTGCCTCCCTAGGTCCAAAAATTCCTTATATTCTTAGGTAGACTTTAATTTTTTTTTAAAAAAGTAGTCATTTATATATTATTTAGCTAGAAGCTTGTCTTACCTTCTCTAACCTGAAATCCTCAGTTCCCATCGCGTTTAATAACATTTCTGTTATTTATCTTGGTTGAATTTCATTCCAATTATTCTTCTTATGTAGTTTAAAACTATTCAGCGTGGTTCTTACGCCTTCAACATCGATGGTAAGTAGCTCACAATAAGAACACCCAATTAGTTTTAAAATTCACATGTTAGTGTCTAAAAGGTTGTCCTTGCTTGGTGGCTGGAGAGAGAAAATTTTGGGACTCAAATTCGTAAAAGGAGACCTGGATCTTGGAATGCCAAAATTTAGTCCAGTGTCAAAAGTTAGGAAATATATATTTAAGTGTCAAAATCGAAGCAAAATAGATTAGTCAAGTGTTAACGGTAAGAAAATCTAATCAAAATGCTAATGTAATTTTTTTTTATGAGACAAGTGAAAAATGACGACGTGGCTAAATAAGCAAAAAACGATGTTATTTTGCATGCTAACGTGGTTAGTAAGCTGAAAACGACGTCATTTTCCCTCAAATTTGAATTTTAATATAAATATTACTTAATTGAAATTTAAAAATGAAAAATTTAAAAAAATAAAAAAAATAAAAGGAGGGTTGCAGAACAGCGAGGGCTATGCAAGCCCTCCTCACCACCGCCTTGCCACTATCACCCGGAAGGGCTAGCGATGGTGGGGGTAGAGTCGATCGAGGTCGTCACGCCCTAGTGGTGAGGGCTCGTAAGCCCTTGCCCAGATCCGGGGTGAGGATTGCAACCCTCTCCCAAATTTGATGAGGGTCGCTGACCCTCACTTAATAGGCCAAGGGCCAACACTGGCTGGGGGGTCTTGCTGGATCTGGGGGAGGGCCACGACCCTCGCCCTAGAGCTAGGCGAGGGATTGTAGGCCCTCACCACTAGTCGGCCGGGGTAGTCAAGCCCTGGCTAGGGGCCAATGACCCTAATCAACCCTTCCCCCATCATTGCCAACCCTCCTCAACGAGGGCGGCGAGGGCTGAGCCCTCGCTGTTTTGCAATCTTCATATGTTTTTCTAAAATAATTTAATTTAATGAACATTTATATTAACATAAAACAAAAGGTAAAACAACATAGTTTTGGTTTTTCTTTATTGACTCAACTCTCCGACGAGTCACGTAGATGAGTTATATTATTAAAAAATTGTCACGTAGAATTTTTGGCCAAGGTCATTAGACTTAGAAATCAGATATCCCAATTTTCAAAACGAAGTGACACTTAAGTATTCCATGCCAAGTTTGGCACTTGTGCTGTTCTTTTGCCTTTCCAAAAGTCAAAACTCGTCCATAGAGCAAAAGGGGGTTCTCCGAAGCTCAAAAGTAAAAAGCCCATACAGCTGTTAATTTATTCTCAGAGCAATATTATAAGGAGCAATATTAGGGGTTTCGTAATTTTTCCTCAGCTGTCCATCTATTTGTATTGAATGTCCACACCACGTGTTCAACCACGGTGCTTAATTTGCATTGTCCATCGATATTCGCACAAAAATACGAATTTGTCCTGGGAAGCACATGTAAAACAATCATCTTGCTTTACTAAGTGCTTATTATCACATTAATTATGTTGTAGCCAATACAGCATAGGGGTGATCGGTTCCCGGTTCGGTCCGGTTCCAAGGTGGAACCGGGAACCGGACCGGGAGAACCGGTTCTCAATTTTGGGAACCGTGGACCGGACCGTTTGGTCCTAGGACCGGGAACCGGACCGGACCATCGGTTCCGGTTCGGTCCGGTCTGGTCCAACAAAATCGGCATTTTCCTTTTTCACTAAAGAAAAACTATGCTCCGGACCGATTAATCCAATTCGGTTCTTGGGCGTTCTAATAAAACTACTCACACATGTTTCCATGCGCCATGTGCAAAATATTCACACTTCACTTGCGTGAATATCAATCACAGTTTATGTGTTTCACGCTTAATTTTAAGCATAAAAGCCATGAACAATTTGATTAAAGGTTGTGCTTAGTTTAGGTTTTATAGACAATCTCTCTTCTGTGCTTTGAATGTTTAGTCGATATCAGACTCTTTGAGGCTTGAAGTGCCTTGTTGTTTGCGAGTGAGGGGAGCAAGAGAGAGAGTTTGAGCACGAGGAACTCCTAGAGCCTTGTCTCACATCGAGTAGAAAATGAAACTAACAAGTAAGTTTTCTCTATAAATAAAGAGTAACAACAAAGCTTTGGTGGTCTCTTGGCCACATAGAAGATTGTTACCTCAATTGCAATTGTAATTGCAATAAGTTTCATATATAATATTCATATATTATATGTGTTTATATATTATATGTATATAAATTATATATAAAAAAAATTGGTCCGGTCCGGTCGGTCCGGTTCCCACCTTGGAACCGGGAACCGGACCAACCGGCCACCGGTTCCAAGATTAGGAATTGAGAACCGGACCACCGACCGTGGGAACCGCCCAAAACCGGCCGGTCCGGTCCGATCTGGTCCGGTCCCGGTTCGGACGGTTTCCGTTGCACACCCCTAATACAGCATGCTGGGATCTATGACCATTCCAAGGTGCGAGATCATGCCTCAATCCACATCGAGAATATGCTTCAAAGTATGCCTCCCACTTCGCTGGAGCGTTGTATATTTAGGGTTCGTCATCAACTGCGCGAAGTCAACGAGAAAGCCTATGACCCAGAGATCCTAGCCATCGGCCCTTATCACTATGGAAATGACAAGTTCAAATTCATGGAAGAGCAAAAACTGCGATACCTGCAGCAATTGCTTGAGAGGAGAAACGAGAGCGTCGACAGGTATATACCGACTCTCAGGGAACTGGAACAGCGGGCGCGTAATTGCTATGCGGAAACCATTGACCTCTCCCAAGAAAAGTTTCTTGCGATGATGCTCATTGATGGCTGTTTCATCGTTGAGTTCTTCCATAAGTACAATTGGATGATACCGGCAGACAAAGACGACCCGGTTATGCATGAATGTGGGAATCAAAATAGCATTAGGCGCGATTTACTGCTGCTAGAGAACCAACTCCCACTTTTCGTCTTAAGCAAGCTACATGACCTGACTGAGGACGCGCATCATGAGTTCAGCAAAGTCGCAATCATGTACTTCCAGGGTGAACGAAAAAACCTCGGCCGAAATTTGACGATTGGCAGCTGCGAACATCTTCTGCATCTATATCACGCGTGGTGCACTTCTGGCTTGCCTGAAACGCCCCACCTGAACTGCATACCAATCATGCCCTCGGCGACTGAGCGAACGGAGTCGGGAGTTAGGTTTAGGGCTTCGCAAGGGAGCGAACTGAGCGACATCAAATTCAAGAACGGGACACTCGAGTTACTGGCCTTCTGTGTAGAGGACGACACCGAATCAAATTTTCGAAACCTGATCGCGTACGAGCAGCATCGTCAAAGCAGAGACATTAACTACTTCACAAATTACATTACCTTCATGGATTGCCTCATAACCTCTAGAGAGGATGTCGAGGTGCTTCGCCACGTAGGGATTATTAAGAACTACTTGGGTGATGACAAGGTGGTTGCGCATATGTTCAACAGGACTTGTGACCACGTCAGGGTATCTTATCCATATTACCTTGAGATATTCAATAATGTGAATGCACATTACAAGAAGAAGTGGAACGTTTGGATGGCGAAACTGAGGAGGGAATATTTCCATAGTCCTTGGGCTTCCTTGTCCGTTCTCGCAGCCATTGTGTTGCTCTTTCTCACAGTAGCACAAACAGTATTTACTATTCTTCCTTACACAAAGTAAAGTTAAATGTGATGAATGCTGCTTCATATATTTCCCCCGGACCATCTACTTGTGTTCTATAGCCAATAGTATTATCTTGGTTTTCCAATGAGGACGAACCATATGTGCTTAAAGAAAGATATTGAAAAGTATTTATGCTTTAGATGGGGTCCACATATCTCTCTTCATTTTGTCTCTCTCATCTCCAAAGGACGAGACAGTTCAGAAAGCCAACAGTGGTCAATGCCCATCTCATCATTTATTCAAGACTGAAGAAGAAGTGATGGTGTCTCTGCACTTCTTCACTTTCTACTATTCATTCATCTTCATCCCTTTTTTCTTAATTCTCCAAGCCTTATATTATCCAAATGGAGCCTGAACATAGTTACATCCTGAAATTCGACCCCATTTCGATAAAGTGAAATGGGTATTTCGTCGAAATGCCTATGGTCCTTTTTCTCTGAATTGATCACTCATGAGTTAACTAACCTATTGGGTGAAGTCGTTAAGGGATGTATCCGCGGTAAAATCCCTAAAAGCTACCTAATTGGTTGGATTGGACTAAAATTGCGTCTGATCAATTATAACCAGGAAATTGAATTCGATTTCGGGAATCGAATATTCGAGCATGTCACAATTCATTTTTAGGATCCTGTCTCATCGTCCATCAAATTATTGACGAGTCCGAAATTTCGGGAAAGAAATTATCGGAGGAAAAATTTAAGATTGGAAGAAATTAAAAAAAGAAAGGGGAAATAATAGAAGTAATTTGAATAGTAGGATTTTTACTATTTGATTACTTTTTATTTTCTTTTTCTCTCTCTTCTCTCCTCTCCCCTCCCCTTCGTGCGAACTCCCCCTCCCCACGCTGACCATTCCCCCTTTTCCCTCTTATTTTATTCTTTCTTTTTTTTCTCTCTCTCCTTCTCTCTCTTTTTCTTTTCCCTCGTGAGATTCTTTCCCCCCACCGACCGAATGCCCTGCTGTCTTCCTCTTTCTTTTTCTTCTTTGACTAGTCAACCCTTATCTTCTCTCTCTCTCTCTCTCTCTCTCTCTCTCTCTCTCTCTCTCTCTCTCTCTTCTTCTTCTTCTTCTTCTTCTTCTCCTCTCCGTGCATTCGAGCAAGCGAACCAGAAGCCAAAGAAGAACAAAAGCAGCAACTCGCCGAGACAGCAGCTAGCCGCTGTCATCGCCCCTGCTTCGCCGCAGCTCGCTGCCAAGCCGTCGTCCTGCCGTCCGTGCACGCCCCCACGTCCACAGCTCACTGTCGTCCCTCCCCCATGCGATTCCAGTCGTTGCCCAGCTCGGTCCAACGCCTCCAGCCGCCGCTCGCCGCCATCCCGACCTCTCTAGCGTCCCCCCTCGCTGTTTTGGCCACCGAACTAGCTTCAGCGAGCCAAGAATAGAAAACCACAAAGTGGGTTTCCAGCAGCTTTAGGCCCGCTTTTGGGCCGTTTCTGGGCCCCAAACTCAAGCCATGCTTTGGGGTTTATCGTTCCTCGCGCCGTCCCCGTCGGATTGATCCGATTGTGCGCGATTCTGGTGAGTAATCTCACTAATCCATGCTTAGTGGACTAATTACACTTAAGGTTGTTTAGTTTTAATTAATTAGGTTTAGGTGGTTATATTAGTATGGATTAGTGTTTATTAGTCAATTGTGATGCGAATTAGGCAAATTGAGTGTGCATTTAGCAAGTAGGCGTGGTCTACTATTTATTGAGGGTAGTTCGGGATTTTTCCCAACCCTAATCGGGCTTCAATTTGATAATTCGGGCCTAAGTGGAATTTTTGGCATTTAAATATTATTTTTAGGAATTAATTATTTATTTATTTCCGAAAATTTAACTAGGATGGCCAGTGACCGGAATATTATGCTAATGACCGTGGTGAAGTTCGTTTATTCAATCGGGCGTTATTTTGAGCTGAATTGAATTTTCAATATTAATTATTTAATTTTCGAAATTAATTATTTATTTATTTATTTTTCGGAAATTAAGGTTGAGATGGCCGGTGACTGAAATTTTATGCTGATGATTGTGATGCAGCCCGTTTATTTAATTGGGCTTTATTTTGAGCCAAATTGGATTTATGGTAATTAATTATTAATTTTCGAAATTAATTAATTATTTATTTATTTTTCGGAAATTAAGGCTGGGTTAGCCGACTACTGGAATTTTGTGATGATCGTCGTGGTGTAGTCCATTTATTTAATTGAGCTTTTTTTTGTGCTGAAATGAATTAATTGTGATTATAAGATTGTTTTCCTGGATTAATTAATTTGGATAATTAATTGGAAAATAACCGGTGTCGGTTGACAAGACCAAAAGTGTTTTAGTGGACGCAAATAATTGTGGGACTTGTGGAAACGAAATTATTATATTTTGGCTAAGGCCAATCGTGTGCCCACGCACGATATCTTATCAATGATGATAAAAGATGAGAAGAAATGCTGTGTGATGTGGCTCGGCGATTATCACATCGCTTTGGCATGTAGGATGCCTTAGAGAATGCACGTAAATTGTTGAATATTGATCATGCCTGTGTGGTGATAATTGATCATGCTTGTGTGGCGATAACTGATCATGCCTGTGTGGTGGAGATTGTGCCTGCATGGCCGTATTTCTGTGTGTCGAGTATCGTGCCTGTGTGGCTGAAAGTAATTGGAATGCCTAAAAGCCTGCACATAAAGTGTGTATTGTACATCACTTTGGTGAATGGACGCTCGAGAGCATTACTGTAGCTTGATGACTGAGTGTATTATTGGAGATTATATAGTGTGGAGTGAGATGACCTAGAAATGGTCCAACTGACATGTAATCGACTAAGTCGATTGATCGTTGCTTTGATCTGATGTCGTAATCTGATTGATTGAACTTAAATGACCGATGAATGGTAAGATGGACATGAAATCGACTAGGTCGATTGGTCGAGATATCGATCTGTGATGTGATTGCTTGGGTGCCTATTGAACTGTGCTAATATGCAGGTGGAATCTGAGGCCAAGGTAAGTCCTATGACTTATGTTGTGCATAGGCAGCCATAAGGTGTATTGGTTTACTGATTGAGTCTTAGTGGGGTAGAACTTGCTGAGACGTAGTCTCATCCCGGTTTGGGGAAATCATTTCAGGCCCTTAGAATGGCAGGACCTCCACCTCCTCGTCCTCGTATGCATTACAGTGTCCCAGAACATATTTCAGAATTTGAGACCCATTTCCACATCCATCCTCACCTAGAAGGATTAGTGTACGTATTAGTTCAGTTGACCATCTAGGTTAACGTGGGGGGGGGGGGGGAAGACCAGAGGCCCCACAGGTTTCGGTCTTGGTAGCGTGATTATTTTGATGGACGCAGAGAAGGTCCTATCCCGGAAGAGGACGTGCCTTTTGATGTGATGGAAAAGGCGTTCGGAGAGGGAACAGTCGATCGAGTGGATGGATTAGTAGTGGACGCGAGGGACCCGCAACAGGAGGCTGAGGCTTGCACTCCCGTATTTTCAACCGACGAGGACATTGGGCATGAAGGTAACGATGAGATGCCGCAGCAGGAGGTGGAAGGACCGGAGGAGGACAAGGACTGGGGAGTAGCTGAAGAGATGCCTGAAGATGAGCCGGCGTCTGAAGCCGAGGACGAAGCTGAAGAAGAGAATGATCTTAGTGAAGAGCAGTTAGAGGAGGATCAGGATGATCCTGAGTATGACCCAGATGAGGATTGAAATCCCATCTCTTGGTGAACCCTTGTTTATGTGTAGATAGAGTGAGACTTTGAGGTTGTGAATAGTTTGTGAAGTGCTCTGTCTAATGTCATGTATAAAGGTTTGGTTATAAATTTCAATATGAAAAATATGGCATGCTTTTGTATCCCATTGTTCTATTGTCTGGGGATTTATAACTGCTTCCGCATGTGCTTAATGAATGAAAGGGTCGGTGATACATAATCCTAGGATATTGCATTTTAAACTCGACTAAGTAGAAGGATGTGTGCGTGCCCGAGGATCGAGGTGTGACATCCCCTTTTTGTGGTATCAAAGCGAAGTTCAAGATTGGAGTGATAAGGAGCGTTAACCATGAGATAGTAGTAGGAAATGCCTTTAAATTCATGTTGGTGCATGTCTGTGTTAGCTGAGTGCTAAAATTGTTTGTTGTTTGGATCGCTCTGTTTCTAATTTGGTGTTGAATTGGAAACAGGTGTTAGTTGAGTAAAGCTACACCATGAGCGATCAGGAGCCGAGAACTCCTGCAAAGAGGACCAGTAGGGCCGTTATTCATGGTAGAGCTCCGACTCATGTTGGAACCCGAGGCGGATGTGGTCGAGCGCCAGCATAGGCTAGCGCGAGTGGAATGATTCCACCTGTCGTAGATGTCGGGGTCGCAGCCCCTAATGATCCTAGATTCGAAAGGATCATGCAGGCGCTTCAGGCAATTGGAGATCTGATGGGTCAGCAAGCCCAGAATCAAGCTGCCACAGCTGCTGCCGCACATGTTGAAGTGCCACAAGGAAATGTAGTTGTAGACAGATCGATACATAAGCTCGTTGAACATTTCCTGAAGTTGCAACCACCAAAGTTCACTGGGACAGGAGATCCCGAGGCTGCAACTCATTGGATCGAAGAACTAGAAAAAGCATTTGAGCTACTGAAGTGCTCTGATGAAGAGAAGGTTACCCTTGCAGTGTATCAGTTACAAGGAGTTGCAAGTACTTGGTGGAGGGCCACCAGAGTAGAAGTATTCCCGGAAGGCGTAGCCCCAGTGTGGAATGCCTTTGTTAGAGCATTTCGTGACAAGTACTTCTCCAGTTGTGCCAAGCAATTGAAGATGGCGAAATTTCTACGCCTTCGTCAAGGTCCAATGACCGTGGACCAATATGACGCAAAGTTTGCCGAGCTTTCACAGTATGCTCCTAAGTTGATCCAGGATCCCGAGGAGAAGGCAATGAGGTTTATAGATGACCTCCGACCAGAACTGAAAGACCCGCCGGTGCCATTGGATATAAAGAACTATAATGAGCTGTATGGACGAGCTCAGCTGATTGAGAAAAATCTGAATGAACGAGCTGCCGCATCTGGATAACGATTTGGTTCGAACCAAGATAGAAATCGGTTTGGGAAAGGACCAATGATTGGAGGTAGATCTCATGTTCTGCCTAGTAAGGAGGGTGGAATTGGAAAGTCGGAACCCAATCGGATTGGTGTGTGTTGTTTCTGCGGGAGACAACATGGATTAGCCCCGTGCTTTCCTAGGACAAGAGTTTGCTACAAGTGTCGCCAACACGGCCACCTAGCCAAAGATTGTCCCTAAAGACAGATGGGATAGCAACAGCTGCCACCACCGCCACAGATGGGTCAGAACCGAGGACTTCCGCCATTAATTGCACAGCAAGGTGGACCATTCGGACCTCCAGCTCAAGGATAGACATATGCCATCACTAATGGACAGAACAGAGGGAAAGCACCGCAGATAGAGCACCACTAGAATGGTGAAGGGGACAGGAACGAACCGACTATGTACCGATCAGAGGAAGAACGTTTTTGGAGTGACTTTATCAAAGTAGCACAATGAAATTTTGGTTAAGTTTATAGAATTTCAGTTTGTGAGAATGAAGTTGTAATGAGAAGAATAATTGACTAAAGTGGTACTTGAATATTTTGGTTATGTATAACTTGGATGTTCTCTATGAAAGGGTTTAGCTTAAGGAATGCCTTGTTGCAATGAATTGGGTGTTTAATGAGTATCCAAATTAGTTTGTGAACGTGTTCATTGATGATTTTTGGGTGTATTCGAGAAGTGATGAAGAGCATGAGAGCCATCTGAGATTAATGCTCCAGACCTTAAGAACCCATTAATTGTATGCTAAGTTTAGCAAATGCGAGTTTAGTCGACTCGTGTTGTGTTCTTAGGTAATGTGATTTCCAAAGAAGGAATCTCCGTGGACCCAAATAAGATTAAAGCAGTAATCAATTGGCCAAGACTGGCAGCCGTGACGGAGATCAAAAGTTTTCTAGGTTTAGCAGGTTATTACAGAAGGTTCATGGAAGGGTTCTCAGCGTTAGCGACTCGACTCCTAAAAAAGAAAGAAATGTTTGTGTGGACAGGTCAGTGTGAGTGAAATTTCCAAGAGCTTAAAGAAAGGCTGATTTTCAGGTTTTTGATCATGGGGTACTGAGACTCCATGGACGTTTGATTGTACCTGACGATGTAGAGCTTAGAGAAGAAATTTTATCTGAAGCACATTGTAGCAACTACAGCATTCATCCTGGAAATACTAAGATGTATCAGAATCTACGTGAACATTACTGGTGGTCAGGTATGAAGGCGGACATTACCAAGCACATCGCCAAGTGTTTGACTAGTCAACAAGTAAAAGCCAAGCATTGCAAGCTGGGAGGACTTATGCAACCTCTTGCGATCCTAGAGTGGAAATGTGAGCATATCACGATGGATTTCGTGACTGGACTACCAAGGAGTCAAATGAGAAATGATTCAATTTGGGTAGTGGTCGACAAGCTGACGAAGTTGGCTCACTTCATTGTAGTTCGAAAGGACCTGAGTCTGGATAGGCACGCAAACTTATACGTGCATCAGGTGGTTCGAATGCATGGAGTGCCGGTTACGATAATTTCAGACAGAGACCCAAGGTTCACTGCTGCATTTTGGAAGAACTTGTAGAGTGCTTTAGGTACAAAGCTTCAGTATAGTACGGCATATCATCCTCAGACGGATGGCCAGTCTAAAAGGACAATTCAGACTCTTGAAAACATGCTGAGAGCGTGTGTAATAGACTTCAAAGGAAGTTGGGAATATTAGCTTCATCTGGTGGAATTCGCCTACAACAACAATTATCAACAGAGCATCAGGATGGCTCCATTTGAAGCGTTGTATGGCAGAGCATGCAGAACTCCAGTATGTTGGGATGAAGTCGGGGAAAGAAAAATCACAGGCCAGAATTAGTTCAGCAATCAGTAGATGCTGTGGCAGTGATCAGAGATAGATTAAAGACAGCGCAGAGCAGGTAGAAATGTTATGCAAATAAGCGTCGAAGGCCTTTGGAATTCCAAGTTGGTGATCACGGTTTTTTTTCAAGTGTCACCAATGAGGGGAATTTCGCGCTTTGGTAAGAAAGTATAGCTGAGTCCGAGGTACGTAGGTCCGTTTGAGATTCTTAAAATAATCGGAAACCTAGTGTATCGTCTTACATTGCCGCCAAGATTGGCGCAAGTGCATGACGTCTTTCACGTGTCGATGTTAAGGAAGTACGAACCTGACCCGACCCACGTGCTCAATTTCGAGGAATTGGACGTGGATGATCGTGTGTCATACGTTGAAAGCCCGGTTCAGATTGTCGATCGTAAAGAGCAAGTTTTGCATGCAAAGACCATTCCGTTAGTCAAAGTGGTCTGGCAACACCACGGTATTGAAGGAGCGACTTAGGAGACCAAAGAGTCGATGAGACAATTGTAACCCCGCTTTTTTGAACAAAGTGTGTAATAGTTTAAATTTCGAAGACGAAATTTTTATAAGAGGGAAAGAGTTGTGACATCCTAAAATTCGACCCCGTTTCGATAAAGTGAAATGGGCATTTCGTCGACGTGCCTATGGTCATTTTTCTCTGAGCTGATCACTCACGAGTTAACTAACCTATTGGGTGAAGCTGTTAAGGGATGTATCTGTGGTAAAATCCCTAAAAGCTACCTAATTAGTTGGATTAGACTAAAATCGCGTCTGATCGATTATAACCAGGAAATTAAATTCGATTTCGGGAATCGAATATTTGAGCATGTCACAATTCATTTTTAGGATCCTGTCTCATTATCCGTCAAATTATTGACGAGTCCAAAATTTCAGGAAAGAAATTATCGGAGGAAAAATTTAAGATTGGAAGAAATTAAAAAGAGAAAGGGGAAATAATAGAAGTAATTTGAATAGTAGGATTTTTACTATTTGATTACTTTTTTATTTTCTTTTTCTCTCCCTTTCTTTTACTCTCTCTTCTCTCCTCTCCCCTCCCTTTCGTGCGAACTCCCCCTCCCCACGCTGACCATTCCCCCTTTTTCCCTCTTATTTTATTCTTTCTTCTTTTTCTATCTCTCTCTCCTTCTCTCTCTTTTTCTTTTCCCTCGTGCGATTCTTTCCCCCCACCGACCGAATGCCTTGCTGTCTTCCTCTTTCTTTTTCTTCTTTGACTAGTCAACCCTTATCTTTTCTCTCTCTCTCTCTCTCTCTCTCTCTCTCTCTCTCTCTCTCTCTCTCTCTCTCTTCTTCTTCTTCTTCTTCTCCTCTCCGTGCGTTCGAGCGAGCGAACCAGAAGCCAAAGAAGAACAGAAGCCGCAACTCGCCGAGATAGCAGCTAGCCGTCGTCGCTACCCCCGCTCCGCCGCAGCTCGCCACCAGGCCGTCGTCCCGCCGTCCGTGCACGCCCCTGCGTCCGCAACTTGCTGCCGTCCCTCCCCCGTGTGATTCCAGTCGCTGCCCAACTCAGTCCGACGCCTCCAGCCGCCACTCGCCACCTTCCCGACCTCCCCAGCGTCCCCCTTACCCTCCGCCGCCCCCGCCTCGGTGTTTTGGCCACCGAACTAACTTCGACCAGCCAAAAATAGCAACCCACAAAGTGGGTTTCCGGTAGCTTTAGGCCCACTTTTGGGCCATTTCTGGGCCCCGAACCCGAGCCGTGCTTTGGGGTTTATCATTCCTCACGCCGTCCCCGTCGGATTGATTCGATTTGCGAGCGATTCCAGTGAGTAATCTCACTAATCCATGCTTAGTGGACTAATTACACTTAAGGTTGTTTAGTTTTAATTAATTAGGTTTAGGTGGTTAGATTAGTATGGATTAGTGTTTATTAGTCAATTGTGATGCGAATTAGGCAAATTGAGTGTGCATTTAGCAAGTAGACGTGGTCTACTATTTATTGAGGGTAGTCCGGAATCTTTCCCGACCCTAATCGGGCTTCAATTTGATAATTCGGGCCTAAGTGGAATTTTTGGCATTTAAATATTATTTTTAGGAATTAATTATTTATTTATTTCTGAAAATTTAACTGGGATGGCCAGTGACCGGAATATTATGCTGATAACCGTGGTGAAGTTCGTTTATTCAATCGGGCGTTATTTTGAGCTGAATTGAATTTTCAATATTAATTATTTAATTTTCGAAATTAATTAATTATTTATTTATTTTTTGGAAATTAAGGTTGAGATGGCCGGTGATCGAAATTTTATGCTGATGATCATGGTGTAGCCCGTTTATTTAATTGGGCTTTATTTTGAGCCAAATTGGATTTATGGTAATTAATTATTAATTTTCGAAATTAATTAATTAATTATTTATTTATTTTTCGGAAATTAAGGCTGGGTTAGCCGACGATTGGAATTTTGTGATGATCGTCGTGGTGTAGTCCATTTATTTAATTGAGCTTTGTTTTGTGCTGAAATGAATTAATTGTGATTATAAGATTGTTTTCCTGGATTAATTAATTTGGATAATTAATTGGAAAATAACCGGGTGTCGGTTGACAGCACCAAAAGTGTTTTAGTGGACGCAAATAATTGTGGGACTTGTGGAAACGAAATTATTATATTTTGGCTAAGGCCAATCGTGTGCCCACGCACGATATCTTATCAATGATGATAAAAGATGAGAAGAAATGTTGTGTGATGTGGCTCGGCGATTATCACATCGCTTTGGCATGTAGGATGCCTTAGAGAATGCACGTAAATTGTTGAATATTGATCATGCTTGTGTGGCAATAATTAATCATGGCTATGTGGCAATAACTGATCATGCCTGTGTGGCGTAGAACATGCCTATGTGGCAGAGATTGTGCCTGCATGGCCGTATTTCAGTGTGTTGAGTATCGTGCCCGTGTGGCTAAAAATAATTGGAATGCCTAAAAGCCTGCACATAAAGTGTGTATTGTACATCACTTTGGTGAATGGACGCCCGAGAGCATTACTGTAGCTCGATGACTCAGTGTATTATTGGAGATTATATAGTGTGGAGTGAGATGACCTATAAATGGTCCAACTGACATGTAATCGACTAAGCTGATTGATCGTTGCTTTGATATGATGTCGTAATCTGATTGATTGAACTTAAATAACCGATGAATGGTCAGATTAACATGAAATCGACTAGGTCAATTGGTCGAGATATCGATCTGTGATGTGATTTCTTGGGTGCCTATTGAACTGTCCTAATATGCAGGTGGAATCTAAGGTCAAGGTAAGTCCTCTGACTCATGTTGTGCATAGGCAGCCATAAGGTGTATTGGTTTACTAATTGAGTCTTAGTGGGGTAGAATCTGCTGAGACGTAGTCTCGTCCCAATTTGGAGAAATCATTTTAGGCCTTTAGAATGGTAGGACCTCCACCTCCTCGTCCTCATATGCATTACGGTGTCCCAGAACATATTTCAGAATTTGAGACCCATTTCCACATCCATCCTCACCCAGAAGGATTAGTGTGCGTATTAGTTCAGTCAACCATCTAGGTTAACGTGGGGGGGGGGGGGGGAAGACCAGAGGTCCCACAGGTATCGGTCTTTGTACCGTGATTATTTTGATGGACGCAGAGAAGGTCCTATCCCAGAAGAGGACTTGCCTTTTGATGTGATGGAAAAGGCGTTCAGAGAGGGAATAGCCGATCGAGTGGATGGATCAATAGTGGAGGCGAGGGACCTGCAACAGGAGGCCGAGGCTCGCGCTCCCGTATATTCAACCGAGGAGGACATTGGGCATGTAGGTAACGGTGAGATGCCGCAGCAGGAGGTGGAAAGACCGGAGGAGGATGAGGACTGGGGAGCAGCTGAAGAGATGCTTGAAGATGAGCCGGCGTCTGAAGCCAAGGACGAAGCTGAAGAAGAGAAGGAGTGAAGAGGAGTCAGAGGAGGATCAGGATGATCCTGAGTATGACCAAGATGAGGATTGAAATCCCATCTCTTGGTTTGTTTATGTGTAGATAGAGTGAGACTTTGAGGTTGTGAATAGTTTGTGAAGTGCTTTGTCTAATCTCATGTATAAAGGTTTGGTTATAAATTTCAATATGAAAAATATGACTTGCTTTTTTATCTCATTGTCTTATTGTCTGGGGATTTATAACTGCTTCCGCATATGCTTAATGAATGAAAGGGTCGGCGATACATAGTTCTAGGATATCGCATTTTAAAATCGACCAAATAGAATGATGTGTGCGTGCCCGAGGATCGGGGCGTGAAAAACATGATTAAGAAGAAAGTGGCACATGAGCTAGGGAACAGAGGCCCGATTTCATATTTGCTCCAGCTAAAAAGGCAGAATTGCCTTCTAAAGCTTGAACAGTGGAATCGTAGTTGGGATCGCCATCCTAACATACAGATCACGACCCATGCAGACAACCGTTTTTCTTAGAATCCAAATTGTTCAAAGTTTTTGAGTCCTTGAATCAAATGATCGTGATTCTACAATCCAGACTACGATCCTAACAACCATGCACACCTACACGCACATGTACACATAAAAGAGTCTTGTGATGGTGTGAAAGAAAGTGCAAGAAAGAAGGAGACTGCAGGTCAGATTGAACAACGTACTTGCCCTCAAACCCCACCAGCTAATTTCTCAAAGCAAAATAGTAAAAAATCATTAATGAAGGGCCTTTTGAATACTGCAAGAAAAGTGGATGACAGGTTAGAACAATGTTCTTAGATTATATAAGAAACATCAACTACCTTTCACCAATTCTCAACTCTTTATCTGCTTTCCTCAGCACAATTAAATCTGCTTTACATGGCTGGCCATTATATGAAATTATCTTTGCCAGGAGTCCGTTCAGATAGCTTCTTTCAAGCAGGTGCAACACTAGCCCTCTCCGACAATATATCCAGAATTTGCACAGGCACCATGCAAAAGCTAAGGAGACAAACTGTTTGACCATGTAGAGAAAGTTAAAGGAGAAGACAAGGAGGAGGAGAAAGAAAAAAAAGCCCAAAGCTGAGAAAAATGTCCCTAGGAAGAGCAATATGCTCAACAAAATCCCAAAATGCTTCACATGGCGAAATTGGATGAAAATATTATGGAGTAACATTCCTCAACCCGTGTCAAGCAAAGAGACATTGAGAAGAATGTGTTACGAGAACTCAAACAGAAATGGTGTCAAAGTAAATAGGCATTCAATGATGTAAATCCTTTGTCAGAGTTGTTGGTGGCCGAAGGTGATGTTAAATTGGATTTTTATATCAACACCAAAAAAATCCTTCATAATATTTCCGTGTAATTCAGCCATTTATGCAACATTATTTGGGATTTTGTTGACATTTTGCTCAATTCTACCTCTCTTTCCTCCCTCCTCTTCCGCATTTTCTTCTCCTTTCTCTTCTCTTTCTCTTTTGCTGCACCATCCTGTGAAGTAGAAAGATCAAATCATAAAGTTAAAATCAAGGGCCCAAAACAAAATGCTTAACTGTGTTAATAGAGCAAGTTGAGAAAGCATAGGCGAACTCATGTAATAAACACTGCCAGTAGAACAAGTTGCACAGGCATTTTACCTGTATTACATTTTATTTCAGAGAAAGAAATAACTCTCAAAATCTAGCTTCCACTCATCGAGTTCACCTCCTGATCAAACTCAGGTTCATTCTCAATTTTAATAGCAAATCAGTTCCAAGTCTAGAACCTACAACCTACCCTATCAGGACTCGTTCCTAATTTTTGAAACCGGGAACCAACCCCTGTGGACCCTAGAATAGACTTTGAAACCGAACCTGCCAGTTTCAAGCTGGTTTCAGGTTCCATCGCGAAACAGCCACATCTTCTTTTCTTTTCAGTTTCATTCTTTTTTTGTTCCATTGCAGCTAGGTTATGCTGCAATATGCAGCAAACCACATCAATCCCATGAAGTTAGTTACCCGTCTGTCTTACGACAATTCAGAATCCATAGACACATGACTTCCCTGATCGTCAGACAAACATACATACTTGCAGGCAAAAATCCAAAGAAAGCTTCATAAAAGATCACGACTACCAGTAACCTGAAACAGCACTTCACCAAAATGACTTTCGCCACTTTTAATAAAAGAATTTCCACTTGACCTCCCTTGAACAAACGACATTAGAATATAGAAAGGCAGAAAGAACACCAGCTGATCATTCTTTAGCTAAGCAGAACATGTCCACGGGTAAAATTGTGTAAAAATTACATCAAGTCCTGAGCTTAGGTGGATTGCGAATCCAAGACTCAAGAGCCAATTACCCATCAGCCATCCCATCTTCCTCACAAATCCATCCATGACTCAAAAAAATGGAGACAAGAAAACCATAAACAGATAGCAATCACGTAAAACGCATCGAGACGCTGTAAGAATTATTATAACCCACATGATATGATTTATTATATGATTTAATAATTATTGTAATGCTATAAAATAAATAATTATTGGTTACGAGAAGTTGCGACTCTAATAAAATGAAAAGGTATATCGCTTTGATGGAAGGCACCTTTTCAACGAACGTATAAATAGAGTCCGGTCCTCTCTCCGCCTATAATGAACAACAATAACTGAAAGGAATTTGGGCATTCTATCCTCCATCGATAGAATACATTAAGAATAGTGGGTTAAGGGAGAGAAATCGGATTTCTTCATTTGGTTCGAGTTCTTTGGGTTTTCTACAACGATCATCATCAAGTGTAGCGCTATGGATAAAGGTATGTCTTCATCTATTTGTGAAAATCATGAAGATCAAAGATCATTGTTTTTACTTTGAATTTCCGCATCAAAGTATTATATGTATAATCTAACAGTTGGTATCAAACTCTGGTTTATGATCTCATGATTTTTCCATTTATAGAAATATTATGATTTATGTATGATGATTTGTTGAACGATTCTGTCTGTAGTATTTATTGTTGTTGAAATTTTTTGGAGGGTTCTGTCGTTGAAATCTGAATTATTGAGTGTTTAAAAAAAAATCCGAATGAAAAAGGACAAAAATGGAGGAATTCGGAATTTTAAGGGCAAGATAGAAACTCTCCGATTCCGAGCAAAATCCGGCGACCCACCGCTTGGTTTCGGACCCATACGGTCACACTGCCATGAGGAACATTAGCCATGAGTTTTTCCGGTATATTGGTGTTCGTCGGAGGCTAATCGAGTGGCGGAAGCTGCAGTGGTGGAGGTTTTGTGTTCTGAGAAATTTTGGTTTGATTTGGGGCCAATTCCTTGGTCATTTTCGCCGAAACTTAAACTCATGTGGTCCTGCCAACATGCTCTTGAAAACCCATTATTTATTTGTGTCGGGGATGGGCTGCCGAAGAAAAAACAACGGCGAAATTACGGTTGAAAACAACAAAAACCGGCGAAAAATCACATCTGTGCATGAGGAGCAAGGAGTGTGGGTCCATGCACACGCTGCAGTTGCAAGCGTGTGGATCCCACGCGCCTGCACCGTCAAGAGCGCAAAGCTACTACGCGTGTGGGATACACGCGCGCGCCAACCGCTGGCTCGTGGATCCTATGCATGTGGCAGTTGCCAGGCGCATGCCGTGCCTGCGTGCCAAACACACGCGTGCGGGGCACGCGCCCACCGAGGACGAAGGCACGTGCCTTACGTCCACGCGCAGCACTTTTACGATTTTGCCCCTCCCACGGCTCCTAATTACCGTTTTGCCCTCCTTTTGATGGTTATTTATAGTTATGCCCCTGTTTAATTTATAATT